>OZ005702.1:1200000-1800000 GCA_963930775.1 Cliona cf. orientalis
TATAATTATAGACTTCTGTGGCTTTCTATTGGACGGAGGTATGGAAATAATTTTAATTCAGGTAAGCGGACACCAATTGCGCGATTTATCGCTTGCTAGAGAGACTTATTTGAACAATAGCTGGGGTGATAGACTCAAAACACAATGATAACATAGTAATAAGAATAACAAATATTTCAAACTCCATCATAAATCATGTACCAAGAAATATATTTAATAAGGAGTTTTGATGTGCTAGGCACTTTAATAATTTTACTTGCTCTGCAACTGAGCTTGGAATAATAGTTCACCTGACGAGTAGCAAAAATACTCTTTAAATAAATAACACAGAATATGAATGTAACTTTGCCAAAAATTCACTGTCTGTGTACAACAAAACTGCACATACTTTTCATGATTTTCACAAATTGCCCAGTTTTGCAATAATTATAAGAACTTGCATGATCCACGGGAGAATAATAATAATAATAATAATAATTTAGGCCTTAATTTTTTAAATACTTGTGCCACTGTCATTTTTATTACAATAATTACCATACATATCATGATGATCAGCTAGTATAATTATAAACACTGTATGATATCACCTCACGTTGGTGTGATTGTTTCAGACCTTTTCTTCCCTCTGAAAGGAGTCGGTGACTGCTGTGCTCTTATTAGCCTACCTGTGGCTGTGCGCAGGGCCAAGGAAGGAGAGGGAGATAAAGAAGAAGACTGTTGGACACTGCTGCTTCTTCTATTGCTGCTGCTGCTACTACATGTGGCGTCATTGTTCGAGTACTTGCTGTTGATGTTTCTCTGGACGTAGAAGAGAATGTAGGCATGAGAGTTGGACACGTTCTCCGGTGTGGTCTCAGTCACAGTGCTGTCATTGAAGTGGTACCAGGACTCTGGGAGAGAGAGAGAGAGAGAGAGAGAGAGAGAGAGAGAGAGAGAGAGAGAGAGAGAGAGAGAGAGAGAGAGAGAGATTTGATAGAACAAATATCAGACTCATAATATTATAAGCATATTAAGTACTTATACATGCATATGGCAACCCAGTGAACAGGTGTCCAAGCAAAGAGACTAAAAAATTATAACCAGTTTATTTAGTCATTGTGCTATATTCCAAACTGCAAGCGGCGCAACAGCTACTAGAAATAATTGTTAGTAGAGTATTTCTATATTTGGCTAGAAGGCAGAGATGACGACATAATGGGGAATTACCAATCAACTACATATAATTATATTACAGTCCATTGGAACTGAAACAAACAAACAGAGTTTGGTGGGACAGTGATGGTAGACATTGTAATGGGCAAAGTGGAGAACAATGGCAGCCTGGAAACTATAGCAACACCACACTCACATGTCATGCAGGTGCGAGAGAGAGAGAGAGAGAGAGAGAGAGAGAGAGAGAGAGAGAGAGAGAGAGAGAGAGAGAGAGAGAGAGAGAGAGAGAGAGAGAGAGAGAGAGAGAGAGAGAGAGAGAGAGAGAGAGAGAGAGAGAGAGAGAGAGAGAGAGAGAGAGGCGGGGGGGAGGGAGGAAAAGCAGCTAGTAGCATGATTACCTTAACACCATCACATGACAACACAATGAATCAACAAACCCTCCCTCACATGCGTGCACAGCGCAAACAGCCCAAGTCACAAATGCAGGTGCATAGCTATCCAACACTGGTGCTAGCAAAACTTAGTGTGCTTATTGTCAACACCTGCATTCCTGCAAAGAAGCCTGGAATGAAAACTTTACTGCTCTTGATAATGGGAGGTCATGCTGTACTGACATTGAACTTGTCCAAACAGACAAAACAACCCAACGAGAACAAAAGCGAGAGCGTAGGCCTAGAGCGAGGGAGGGAGGACGGGGGAGAGAGGACAGGGGAGAGGGGGAGGGGGGAGGGGGTGCATAAAAAGCCGATAACAAAGGATGGTATATGAGCTCGAGACCATGTATGGGACGAAAATATCAATTTAACAGTTTTGAACAGCTGAGCCGATGGCTATAATAATATACCAGCTAGATAAGCCAGCTGGCCTTCCTGCTATGGTAACAGCCATTATGGTATTGGGATATATAGTACTACAGGTGGGCTCTATAAGTGTAATGGCAGTGGATAGATCTCCTTATACCATTAAGATAAGGGTGTGTGTACACACATACTCACCCCTGGCCTGGGGAAAAAATGGAGACACCTGCCTAATCTGGATGGTGAAATACTAGACAGTATATTTTCGGCTGCCATGGATATGGAATTGGCTCATTGTCTTATGTATAATGAAACACAGCCAAAAATTGATTAATCTGCAAACTAGGGCTTTTGCTAGTCATTTCTGCTTTGGTAGCTACCTACGTACATGTACACCAGGAATTGTGAGTAAAAAAAGAATTCAGCTACATCTGAGCATTCTCTCATCTGAGCATTGCTAGGAGCATCCTAGGCACATCAGCACTGAACAGAGCATAGCTTGGAGCACATACTGTAACTGGACTATGTATATTATGTAGTTATGAGCACTAAACAGAGCATAACTTGAAACATCCTGGACACGTATCAGAGGTAGTTGAGGTAGTCAAGCAGAGCAAAGATATAGCAGGATTCTCGGAATTGAAGAGTAGCTACATGTATATGGTGTATATACTTGAAAGTATTGCCTAGCGATACACAAACAAAATGGCTGTTTGATCTTCATTTCAAAAAAAAACCCAAACATTTAAGGGGGCTTTCCTGGAAATGCGTACATGTATGCTGACTTATATGTACTACTCACTGTGTAGCCTAGTTCCCAGGCCATGCACTCTCAGCTTTTCAAGGATAAAAAATTCCCCGCACTACCCTCTAAACAAACCCCTGGTTCATTGCCCCTTAGGGCACTCATGGGATCCTGATGCTCTAAGTACCCAGCTTCCTCCATGCACACAGACATATGCAATCTGTCGTCAATAATGGAATGTTTGATCATCATTAAGGTATGTAAACCAGAGGTACATGGAAACAAATCGATACCATTTGTACTCTTGTCTGGAAAAATTTCATATCAAACTCCAAGCAACAAAACGGTTCCATTGTTGCTTTAGACTCAAGTTTGCACACCATTCCAGCTGTTTCCCCAAATATCAGAAAACCACAAAACTAGCACTACTGCAGGAATTACAGACATGTACAATGTAGTCTGGTTTGACTGAGCTGACACTCAAAGGGGAAGTGGCGTTGAAGTTCTATTCCACAATTTAATTATTTTACACACCTTGCATACTGTCATAAAATGTTGCTTACGGGTGCCACAAAATTAATAGTGCAAGGTGATACCTACATTGGGTAGATGGCACAAATGCAGTGTGAATAAAGATTCACAAAAGGACACCTCAGAAAATGAGAATGTCTATGTATATACAGGCAGGGATTTAGAGGGTGAGGAGCACAGCGAATTTCCACACTACAAGTACTAAAGTATAGGAATATTATTATGTCTGATTCCCCCCCTGATGAATCAGTAATAGCTGGCAACCCTGATTATAGGGGCATCCTCCCAGTTACAAGCTATCATAGACGCTTTTACTGCGACTGGTTAGAGAAGACAAGTCTAGTTGATCGTTTCTCACGAGAGAAATTGGTACACGCGTTTATGTTAGAGGATGTTTATTGGGCTCTGGGGTTACAGCCTAGCATGGGGGAAAGCCACCACTAGTACCCCAGACCAGACCAGGTCTAGGACGAAACAAACCACCCCACTCCAGCGCAGCTAGTGTGAGTCATTGATCTGTCTGCAACAACATGTTCCACTGTAACACACATGCACATGCACACGGCAATGATCGATTACACTTGGAGTGTACATGTGTCTCCTTGGTGACATCCAGCAGGAAATGTTGCACTGTACTAATATTGTACTATAATAATAGTACCCGGTATACACATTTGCCCTGAAGGCTGGTTGTTGTTTGCGCATAATTATGCAACGTAATAGTGCGTGTTCTGTCGCATCCGTGTGTATGTTTATGTGAAAAATTATCCCTGGCAACAAAGCGTGTGATATTTCATGACATGACACTCTTTCTATGGCAAAATACTACAGCATGTCAGTCCACTGTAACAGGTGTATTATTGTTACATTCATAATATTATTGTGCAAGTGCCATGGGTTACAGGGAATAATCATGAGGGTATCTTGGATACAGGTTCTAGTTTCTGGATTTCTGCCAAGCAGATGGTCAGAAGGATAAAGTACATGAGAGAGGGAGGGAGGGAGGGAGAGAGAGAGAGAGAGAGAGAGAGAGAGAGAGAGAGAGAGAGAGAGAGAGAGAGAGAGAGAGAGAGAGAGAGAGAGAGAGAAGGGTCAAAAGGAAGAGGGGGAGGGGATGACGCGATGGAAGTAGATGATGCATGAAATCGAATGACAAGACTAAACACATGCACGCCACTCCACTCCACACCACTGTATCTAATAACACTATTAATTATAACCTCCTCCACCAATCAAATGAACAGCTGGCTTCATAGCTACATAGGCAAATAGCTACAAGTACATAGCATTAGCTACGTCATGTTAACACTCAAAAAAATGGCACATACCACACAAGAAATGTGAAATCTGAAAAGGGTGGTACAGGCAGGGGAGTGAGTGCACACACATGCACCTCCGTATACGTGTGTGGCAGTCAGTGCTGAGTATTCGGTATCCACGGTGGGAAAGGGGAGGGGTGGATTATTATGGATTTAACACTTTCAACGCCCCTCTCAGACCCTTTGATACCGGGGACTTGACAATATTTATATACAGTATTAACACAAGCCGACATTAACTTTGTCTACACACTATGGTATACGTATACATGTACACAAGGTTCGTCTAAAGTAGTTGAAGTTGGACCAACACTTCTTTTCACTATGAGTATGTCTGTCACAGCGAGTTGGTTGGTACTGCTCTATATATTAGTCACAGAGACAGAAACTAAAACAATGTAGGCTGACTTGCTGAAAGTGTTTCAACACAGGACACTTGACAATGTTTGGTATACCCTCCATGCCTGCAGCGATTTTTTAGTCATCATAAGATCTCCCTCCCACTTCACCAATCACAAAGACAGCTTGTCTCCAATAAATAGTTATAGGAGATGAAATAGTAACAGCTATTCCATTAGCATTTTTAGTTTATTTGTGCAGTCATCACATCATATTGGCCGCTATGCCTCATCAACCAATGGCAACGACCAAACTAATTCACGGCATGTTAAAACCAGACCGATAGTCCGTAATTCATGTAGAGCAATTCACTGAAATTAATGATTATGAAATCAGCCATGTTACATATCACGGCCTTAGTTGACACCTACACGATTCTACCTAGTATTGTCACACAAACCTTACGATAGAAATAACGGGTAATTTTATGCGTGCTCACATAGCTATGAAACACATGTCAACCAGTATCGATTTTCTAACACAGTACCAGTCAGTTGCAGAAGTGCAAGTTCAAATATTTGCCACGACTAATAATAACATAGCAATTTTAATACTGTGAGAGTGGAGAGGGTAAAATTAAGTTAAATCGTTCGTAGAATTCAATGTAGTTAATCCAGACCGTACAAAATTCCGTGGGTGGTTTAATTATGAAATTTTGGATTCCTTCCCACCAGTGACTAGCCATGAGTCAGCTGGATTGCTACACATGCACATACATACGTACATACATACCTACATACATACAAGGAAAATCTGTGACCAATGTAAGTTCTCTAGTGCAGCGGAAAGGGCTTAATGTAGGGAAACCTCTAGCGGGACACTAATTGACCACTGTTGTGCAATACCAGCAAGTTTCCGTAACTTAAGTGGATAGCAAAGTTTAATCTAATTAATCTGGCCAGCGCAGCTTATTCTTGCTAATAGTAATTTGTCTAGAATGTGCAAGTTTTGTCCGTATGGGATAGGTCCCTAATTGGTAGGTACTATATTTAGTGCCTGTTAAGTTGATATTAAATTTCATTTCCAATAATCATTACTGGCACCATGTACCAGAAGGGTACCTACCAACGTACTATCATAAATATTTTTGTTAAATTTTCGTATATGCAAAATATGCATCATGTCTTGTAACTACATGTATTTGGATACATGTATGCATCCTCACATGCGCTACACATGTACAATGACTCAAACTATCCAAACTCAAAAAAAACTATTCAGTAAGTAGCAGGTGTATAATAATATTATTATGCTCATCTGGTGTAGCCTGGTATGGGTCACCTTTAGTTAGTTCCGTAACGTAGGCAACGCAGGCATGTGGCCAAATAGCAGTTTTAAAGAGAGAATTTTTTTTTTGAAAGACCCTCCATAGATATTGTTATGCTACTCATGAGCATCATGCTGAGTAGGCAGCAGGGGAGCTAGGCACTCACAAGACTGTACTGGCAGGGCATATGTGCAGTATAAGAGAGCTTACTAAGGCTTTGATAACACCAGGTGTAAGCGTAACAGTAGGTAATCGTAGTGGTTCTGCTGCATGCATTGATGGAGCCATTTTTTTTTAAAGTTAACATACGTAGTCTCTAGCTTTGGAATTCCTTTGTAGGCAAATAGTATTTTTAGTAGAGTCTCTATCTAAAGCGGGGGGGGGGGGGGGGGGGGGGGTGTACTCATTAATTTTGCAAATTTAACATGCACCTTCTCCTTAAAATCAATGCTTACTATGCATGGCCCCAATTTTGTACACATACTACAGAGAATTCAAAGCAGATAGCTTCAAATTCTTCCAAAAATAGACTCATCTTCAGCCAAATCCCAGCTTACATTGTACATACAACCTTGTCCCTAGGCCTTATCTCCTGCTAGGGGACAAGGCTTATTGCTAAACACAGAGATGATGTAGAGGCTTATCGCTAGACACTGAGATTTATGTTGGCCAGCAAAAGAACTATAGAGCAGCCATAAAAGATCTTCTCTAGTAAATAACTGATGCTTGCTGACAGGGCTCTTAGGCTGGGCGTACACAACTGACATCAGAACTCAGCTCCCAAGTACCCTATACTGGTTACCTAGAAGGAAGGCAGCCAAATCTATGACCACTTGATTACCTCACTCTAACACACACAAACACTGAGTCACACAGACAACCCATACATACACACACATACACACTGAGTATCATACATACACCATCAGTGATGCACATACATACATACATACATACACACTCCACTTACGACCACTGTACTGAACACAGAGACCACAAAAATTCAAGGTCATAAAGGACTCAGCTGAGGGGTAAGCCTTACTGAGACAATTTATTAAGTTTAGACGAATTCAGGATATCAGTTGATGGGTTTAAGTCAGGTACCCACATACCTGTATGCACCATAGGACATTTAACTCAGCCCTGTCTATCGACACATACATGTACACACAAACATTCTAAACAAAGTGATAAGCAATCTACCAGTAATTTCATTGCTACAGCGAATTAATAACCAATGCCCAAACCACTTACGTTGTACCATCACAAACAATATCCATGTTGTATAAACAGCACATTAGCTAGAATGCCTCATAATAATATAATATAATTACCTAAGCCTATATACCTATATTGTAAGTACACATGTACGTAGCTATGTGCACACACACATACAGAGCAGCAGTAATAGCTATGACAAACAATGTAGATTTAACATTACACAATCACGGCGATTCATCACAATCAACAGCTGACTTCGGCTAAATTGCAATATTATGAGTGATAGCTAATAGCGGGCTTTTGCAAACATAACAGTGCTAGCTGTTTACTGGCATTAAGACAAGGAGCCATACTACAGGCACTGAGAATAATATACCTTGTGTACACTTAAAATATCATAGCAGGGGCTCTTCTCGTCTCGTTAAGCAGTGTTGGGCATGCTCAGTACTTGGATGGATGACCGCCTGACCCCCAGCCCCCGGCCACTCCCAATTTTTTTTCAATGTTGCATGCAGAAAATAAAACACAGTTTTATGTGCGTATCATTAAAGAAACAGCTGGGATGAGGGCCAGTAGGTAGGCTACGTACCTACACTAGCAACCTGCTGTACACAGAGAGGCTACCCTACACTAGCAACCTACTGTACACAGAGAAACATAATAAGGATTCAGAAGGGTGCAGACTGTATTTGAGGTTGATGAATCAGAATGGTTGCTGGGGAGAGGCCAGACCACACTACTCGAAATGGAGACCACATGGGTCCCCCTGGTCCCTGGTCCCTGGTCCATGGTCGCTAGCTGGCCTATCCCTTAGACCACAGGTTCCAAAGAGAGGACTTCGTTTCAGGGAATACTGAGTAAACACCCAACTGCCTCCAAACCACCTCCTCTCCTGACAACCACTCTCTATCTGTACCTCTGTCAGAGCCTGCTGTTTCCTACATACTGGGCTAGCCAAAATTAATAAATATCTCATTTGCCACTGTACTATAGGTATCCTTCTACTGAGGCGAGTAATGATTATTTTGGCATTGCAACCAGCCATAGAGATCAGCACTGATCTGTTATAATATTTTCTTCGAGAAAGGGCTACAAGATAAGCAAGGGACTCCCCTCTCTCTGTTCAAGTCTGGAGTCCTTATTAAGCAAGGTAACCCGTGCCAATCAATTCAATTGGTTACTATGCAACTGGGTGATCATACCTGCCGGCCGCATGCACCACATGTGCATGTGCATGTACACATGTATCATGCATGCTGTGTAGTGTTTATTACCTGACTTGGGGCTGAATGCATATGCAGTGTAGTGTCCACAACCAACTCTGTAAAAGACGGGAAAGAGAGAGAGAGAGAGAGAGAGAGAGAGAGAGAGAGAGAGAGAGAGAGAAGAGTATCAATATCATAACTGAAAATAGTTAATAAACAAAGACTGGTACATGTACCATTACACCGTAAGTTTTTGTGTGCCAAATGACCTAATCATGACGTACTTAGCAACAGTGGCGTGGTGGGGCAGCCTACACGAGGTGGGGACTAAGTGCTACAAGCCACCCACCACCACACCTTGCGAAAAATCACCCTTGATACCTTATACTACAGTACCTCAAGCTGGCTGGCCCCTGGTATAATACATTACATACATGTATATATTATTATACTCCTTGTTGAAATGTGGTACATGTACATACATCAAGGAAAAGCCCTAATTAACATTTATTTCTTTGTGGTGTACATTCTCAGACAGGAGGCCACGAGTGAAAAAAAAAAATGCTAATATCCATAGACGGGGTATAGTAGTTGGATGACAACTCTATAATGTTATATAAGGGTGTGGAGGGAGGGAGGGAGGGAGGGAGGGAGGGAGGGGGGTGTGAGAGAGAGAGGAGAGCTGTAGCCTTTTTTGACTGCCAAGTACACATGCACCACATGTGCAATACATGTACAAAGCAGATCAGACAGCTCCTAAACAGCATTACACTACACGGAACCAATTAGTATCCGTTTTGCTGTCTGAGTGTAGGCAACTGCCCAGGCACAGGCCAGGCATAGGCAGGCATAGGCAGGCACACAGCCTTCATGGAAGCATACCAACCAATCACTGGTCAATTAGGAGTCCACAATAATAAATTACATCACATCACCCTTAGCAACAGATTAGGTAGGTAATGTAATTCTACACTTCCCAGAATAGCTTAATCTACACTCATCCAGATGATCTCAGCTCTTAGCTGGCAATTTGGAACAGCTTTGTGGAAGAAAAGCTTTTTTAATCACTATGCATACTGGTGTGATTATTTTATGTTCTGATGGGATTTTTCTTAGGCTGTGATTGAAAAAAAAAACAACATAAAGGGAAAGTTAAGTGGTGGGCAGGCAATTTGAAATAATTATGCACCAGTCTTTGACTAATCCCTATTCAAAACCAGTGGAGTCCCAAGGCAGTGTATTGCTATACTATCCACATGCTCACCAGCTGCCAATACTGTAATTATAAGCAATGTCACCATCACATGAAGATGGGAGGAAGATACCCTATTGTTATTGGCAATGAAAACAAACTTGTCCCTTGAGTGGATAATACATGTACAACTGTCACTCTTTCGACACTAGGGGCTACTATTGAGCCTAGCTACATAATAATATTATGTCAAGCTATAGGCATCTTTGAAAACATGTGCATTATTGGGACCTTTTCATCCTTGAGATAGCGTCAAATCTACACTTTTCTAAGCGGTAGCTTAAACTAAATGGTTGTAATGAAGATACTGGTACATTGTGTATGTCCTTAAAGAGAGAAATTTACATACAATATAATATTATGTATAAAGTTTTTTACCCTGATCCATGATGCACGACGACAGCCGCTAGATCGTAGATGGCCCTGCCCCTCTTAGCGGAGGCCTTGGGGTTGGTGGTGTAGGGAGACATGTCCAGGCTGTGCAGGGGGAAAGAGACGGAGGTGTTGAGCTTGGTGCGGACGAAAGAGGTGAAACGAAAACGCTTGAGGTGGATGCATAGTACCTGCGTGTGTTGTGTGAGAGGAGAGAGAGAGAGAGAGATCATCAGAAAGTGGTATGCAAAGGCACAAACAGGGGCTGCAACAGAGGCATATAAAAGCTGTACCACAACTAACAGCCACATCATGAAAGTATGGGAGGGAAAGATACCTAGATTATGAGACACACTTTAGAGGTGGTAAAATGGAGAAAATGAAAAGTCATGCAACACCAGACAATGAAATTTCACAATGCTAGGGAATGTGAGGGTCAGGAAATGGGGAGACAGTTAGCTACACCAGGGCTAACACCCTGGCCAATTATGAGGAAACTCCCATTTCTACCTTAAGGGGAGTAATACTACAGTTGTAGGCCAAATATAGCAAGTCCTCCCCCACCCCCACCCCCCTTCCATCTGCCCAACAGTACAGAGAACTTGGTTAAATCCTAGGCATAAGGGCATACTACTACCAGTTTCAGTATACTGTTTATACCCAATGACTATAAAAGGTAGCAAGTATATGTAGCTCAAGCATAGACTTGCCCCCACCACCCAAATTTTCAGCCTCAAAAAATTCTCACTTTCAACGACAGCTTTGCATTACGGCTATCTGACATCAATTTTTGGAGGGTGGTGACAGAAAAAAATTTCTCTTTGGTGGCCCCTTATCCAAATGAGGCTATGGTCAGATGCAAAGGAAAACTAATTAAACATCCCTCAACCTAGGTGGGGCCTGGGGACGAGGCTAGCGGCACTTGATTTGGGGTCTACAAAATCAGTTCAGCTCAAATCAGATGATCAGCGGTACCCAATTTATGGCCTGCGCTTATCGCTTTAGCTACGACCAGAGAGAGGAAGTGGCTGGGTAAAAACTGTACCCAACAAAAGGAGCAATAAGTACGTACCAATTTCCTTACAATCATCCTGACCAGTTTAGAGAGAGGGTGTATGCAGCTTACTATAGCAGCCAAGAGCTGTTTACTGTTTGTAGTTGATTTGTTTTGGCTAAGGGAGGTCAGCTCAATAGTTGCATTAGGTGCAGTTTGGTCACCCTCAAATTCGTTTATTTTCGCCACGGATGGCATGGTGACAAACCCGACACATGCACTACTACAAGTACATGCGTATGTACATGCATGCTCAGCAAAACAATGCCCATAATAATTTTACTAGTACTATACGTAGGTGCAGCAACTCCATAGAGGGTATGGCCATATAAAAATTTCGAATGATAAAGATCTGCATTCTCACTAAAAAATTTTGAAAATATTCGAAACAGCTTAGCGGAAATTCCTCGTGCTTGAGAAAGAGAGGTGGGTATGTGTGCGTACTATGACCTCTCCCCCCCTCTCCCCCCCCCCCCTCCTTGGTCGGCTGGCAGCGGCAGTGTCTGGTCTGAGCTAAAACCAACTGTGAATTACTAGCATGCTGGACTATAAGGCATTCTCTTATGCCCTTGCAATGCTCCCACTGAGATGCACTGATTGGTGGTGATACTCAAATCATATTATTGAAGTTAAGAATGTGCCATAGCCACCCAAGCTACATGTATATACGTATGTGCAGTCTAGAACCTAACTTTATTCGTGTTAATGAAGATCTAGAAGTGTACTAAGCAGGGATCAAGAATACTGACGCTAGGGCAAGACTTGTCAACATCTCTGATGCAACTGAAATGCCTTTTGTGTCTATCCATTTTATTTTGTCTTCCAACTGCCTCTGTCCTACATTCCACTGATAATCACATCCACTAGTTATGAACACATGATACATGCTTGCACTTTTATAGACAGGAAGAGGATCCTTTGTCAGGCTGAGTCTGAGGGGGGTGGGGACTACAAGTTTGTTAACTTGCTGTGTCTTCACCCCCTGGGGTGCCCTTTGCATGTACAGTTGAAGTTTACACACAATTATACAACAGTTTATTCTGTGAACTAGAGCTCCTTGATGTGCACATGAGCTGGCTACTGACATGTACTATACATACGTACATGTATAATAGGTGGCTCATACACCGACTCCACTGAAGAGAGAGTTTAAAGAGAGGAAGCAGGGCCTGGTCGACAGCTGCAGTTAGTCCACTAAAGGTCTTCCCCACACCCCACCACACCCTAATGCCCACCCACACTGGCTGGTATGCATGCACAGGCACATACATCTGGCCTTGTCTTGCCCTGGCACATGACCCTGGCCTCCACTATATTTATATAGTGCATGCACACGGTTCAAGTTCTTTGAAGGAGGGGGGAGGGGGAGGGGGAGGGAGGGAGAAAGGAGAAAAGGATGAGATGGTAAGTTTGAGGGACAAAGAGAGAGAGAGAGGGTAGAGGGAGGGAAGCAAGTGATATGGTATAGTTCACTATTAATTTTTGGAACCATACGAATCCTTGTTATTAATTTGGTTAGGAGATCTATAGGAGAACACCCACCTATTTCCCTTGCAGCAATCAACGGGATTTCACTACCACAGACCCCCTCCCTCCCTCCTCCCCCTCCCCCCACATCCCACTGATGCACTCGTTTGACCCTATCCACACACATGCACACACACACCACATCCAACTGATAAGCATGGTGTCAAAATAACAATAATCTTCACTGGCCATATGCTACTTCCCTCTCCCACACGAGCATATGTGCTCGTGGAGGAGAGGGAGAGGGAGGGGGGATATGGTACGTATCAACTATGTGTGATATGAACGATCAGTTTGCTATTTTTAGAAGTGTTAGCTTATCACTGGTTAGTAAAAGAATGTAAACAGCCTAGAGCCAGTATTGCGCTGTACTAGGATTGTCTTAAGGACACTGCTGAGTCAGGGTGTTGACATAACACCAGCATTAGCTCATGTTGAGGCAATAATGGCCCATCAGTGTTTTAGAGACAATTCCAGCAGCTAAGGGCTACCTAGTACATAGCTACAATGTGCACTATGGTTTCCAGCATGCAGCTTGTTTGCATGTATGGTATATCATTACAAGTTCCGTTTTCAGTGTGTACAGTAATCTCAATTGATTCATGTATGCATTTGACAGAAGTGATCCGACAAATTCCCAAATCCCAATTGAATGTGAATGGCCAGTGTTGCGCCACAGCTTGAATGGAGACTACTACATGTCCCAGGGGTTCCCTACACTCAGTGACTTGAGCCAAATCAGCCATTTGCTACTGTATCCTTTACTTTGGCTACTAGTTCCTGGAATGAGTAGACATTTTTTGGCCATTGTATAATTTTATACAACCTGCTTTTGGGATCAGTAATATCTTTGAGAAATTAATGGCGATGCTCCCCTAACTGGCTGTTTCCCACATTATTGGTTGGCAAATGCGGGGGCACCAAGTGATTAATCAAACAGTCAACAGTGGGCAAAAAAAAACTACTAAAGGTACACCCCCCATAACGGAACACTGGTGTTATCTTTCACTCACAAGCAATCAATAACAGCCAACTCACACGGATAGCAGAGGCAGATCAATAATATACAGAAGCTAAAAATACCCTAGCTAATTTGATAAAACAATCAATCACAGGATTATTACCAGCTAGCTAGGCACTTTTGTTTTGATTGAAGGGAGTGGAATCATTCCTGATAATCAACCCCCTTTACAAGAAACTGTCTCTGTCTTTGTCTTTACTCTAACTGCTAAACATCCCACCGTAATGTTACCCTTTTTTGAAATGTGCATCTACATTCCAATTTCTAAGGACTTTGTTACCCAGTGATTGAAACATACATTTGGAAGGTCGTGTAGAGAGAGGCATTTTGTTGACGGCTGCTTCTTCTTACAGCGGGGGCAATAATACCACTCAGCTTCTTGGAGCTTCTCAAGGTCAGTGAAACTGCTCAGACAATCTATGAGGTACATATAATATTAGTGTGTACGTGTGCTATGTGGGTGGAAACAGGATATTCAGGTGCAAAAGCACAATACATAATTATTATGATGTGTTGTAGGTGGATATAGTAGTGCTCATCACTGGTGGCAATACTGTGTTTGGGGGGGGGGGGGGGGAGATGGGGAGGGGAGGGGATGAGGAAATGACTGTGCTCACCAACTAGTGCACATGAGGGTGCTGCTTTGTCCCCTCTCTTCCTCTCTGGGATGTCCAGGGAAATGTCTGCACAAGAGAGAGAGAGAGAGAGAGAAACGATAAACAATGGAGGAGTGTTATGATAACAATCAGTGGTAGGCTTATTAACATGATTAGTGATATAATTAATTGAGCCGGTATTGATTACATAAATTGAGCCCAGACACATGTACAATGTCTCCCCACTAACTCTCCCACTCTCAAAACACCACAATCCATGTGTACATGTATGTGCACGTGTACATGCATAATATACGTGTGTATGTGTGCATATATCAGTAACATACACATAAAATTTACCAAGAATAGGGTCTAATTTGGTGGATTCCAAGTTACACATTAGGCAGGTCACCTGCAGTAGATGAATCAAAACGATAACTAGCAGCAAAACACACAAGTACACTTTTTATACGTCATCCCTCACTCCCTATAAGTTACAATAGGTTATCCCTCAAAAGCAAAAAAGGTTTTAGCTTTACTTCCTGAGGAGTTTCAAGAAGTTTTGGAGTGGTCTCCATATTTAGGAAGAGGATAACCACCAGTTGACAAACTAGCTGGTTAGGTCACAAAGCTAACTAGTTGACATCATGAGGTGATTCCTTCCAGGGGAAAGGTTCTTGCAGCTATCAATCTGATTTTTTTTTAATCTAGCCTGCCTGAAGTTCTTCAACAAATGAATGAACGAAGCTGCATTAATCAGAGGTCAGGTAGATACAAGCAGGGAATTAAGCCTTATAGGGTATTCTGGACATTATAAATTATTGCCAATGGCTATTAAAATCGGTAAAGGGTCGAATTTTTACAAGTCGCTTTGCTATAAATTTCTCCTCTAGCCCTATAGACCCGTTGCAATTACATCATTAAATAGGAAATTTCCGGATATCTCCGTACCCCCGCCGCCATCTTGGTGTACCACCTCCATACTCGCTTATGGCCGTTTGCACTAGCAGCTGTTGGAGAGCACTTCTTTCTGTCTCTCTGTCTTTTAGCGACTTGAAGACAAAATAAGCAGTATCCCAGGATAATATTCACTTGGAACCATTCAACATACTATAATTTCACTGGTTGCAGGTTAGTGATCCTCTCAGAAAGAGCAGCTGAAAGTCGATCTAATATATTTTCTCGTAGACACGCTCCCGCGTGCTACACCAAGATGGCAGCTGTCACATGACCTGTGACGCTTTACTACATCAGCTGCAATGGGTCTATTGACCTGTTTTGTGCATGATAATATTATTATATGTTACCACATACATCACTCTGCAGTAGTCCTCCAAAGATTTCCGACACAATGGTGGAAGAATTATTCCCTTCCTCCTCCTCCTCCTCTTCCTCTCCCTCCCTCCTGTTACCACCACTGCTACTGCCACTGGTACTGCTTCCACTCGTGCAGCTCATGGAGGGAGCCATTGAAGAAGATGAAGGAGGTGGGGGAGAGAGAGAGACAGAGGAGGTTATCTCGGAGACCACGGCCAGCTCAGAGTGGAGTTTGTCCAAAATGTAGCGCATAAACTCGTGAGCGTCTTGCTGCTGGTAGCCTCTGAATGAGAGAGAGAGACGATCAAATAGACCTCAGACTTCACTAGATTGATTCTCTCTCCCTCCCTCCCTCCCTCTCTCTCCCCCTCTCTCTCTTTCTCTCTCTCTCAATGGCCAACCTAAATCGTGGAACCAGTCTCCATACAATGGAGAAGAGGGAATCTGGTGAGTAGACACAACTCTCCTCCTCCCAGAGAGCCAGCGAAACTTTCCTCATCTCCTCAACCAAAGATCTAAAAGAGAGAGCAAAGATGGCAAAAGAAGTAGTATGGAATAGCCAGGAATATTAAATATTGGCGGGTTTAAATTTGGTGGCTTGGTAAGGGTGTCACCACCCAGATTTTGGAGGATTTTTATATGTAATTTGGTGATTACTCAAGCAGATTAACAAATTTCCTAATTCCAACTTTTTCACCTACAATATATATTATTATTATTATTATAGTAGCCTTACATGTCGATGTCTCCTGAGTTCCTGGTGTGGTACTTGTGTATAGGCTTGGCCTCTGGTGAATTGATGGAGAAGGAAGGAAGCTTCTTAAAGTAGCAGCAGAACTGCTCAAGATTGCTAGAAAAGTGCAAAAAAGAATGATAATTTTGTATCACTGACTGAGTTTAATAATTATAATACAAGAGATTAGCATTCTGGAACTTTTCATAATGTATATTATAGCAACAGATGACTTTTACTAGAAAATAATGCGCCTTAGCCTGCAAATGAAGACAGTATCCAATACTATGAGCTTACTTGAGAGATTGTAGGATGACATTCATGAAGCAAGTGTTGCCTAGATTCTGCAGGCCAGCTGTTCTCACTGGAAAATTGCGTCCATTCTGCATTTAAATATAAACGACACCTATAACTTTGACGACCTTTACCAAAAGAGTGCAGGTTAGTCTACAGTGCATACCTGTAGAACTCTGCCTCTGTCCCTGGCTCGTAGTTTCATGTTTTTGGGTGGAGGAGGGAGCTCATCTTCATCCAGTGATGGAGAGCGAGATGATCTGAATCTAAAAACAAAGGAAAATGTTACAACTACATGTACCATAATAATATTATTATTATGACAAATATACGGTAATGGTTGTCAACCATAAAAATTAAATATGCATGTACAGTGAAAATTTAGCACAAACCATTCACAATCTACGTTCTCTCAGCTACAGTCCTCTCCTAAAGCATAATATGTACCCAAAGCCATAATTAATAATATATTTAACTCATGTAAGCATATTATGATATAGACTAGACATGGTATATAGTCTGTCATTTCCTGGTGTACATACCTTCGAGGTTCCAGCTGCCGTTCAATTTGTAGTCGCAGCCTCTTCATCGTTTGATTATCGTTGACAACAAACTCATCATCCTTGTAGCTGCAAAATCAATATTATTATCAGTGTGGTGCAAAGTACATCCATCCATAGTCATTTGTACCAACCCTATGTCAACTCTTCAGTCGATACCCTTACCTCACACCCACATAATAAAACGGTACAGTATAGCTCTCCAATTGTGTGTGTGTCTGTGTCAATTCTTCAGTCTATACCCTTATCTCACCCACATACTTTATTAAGACAGTTATAGCATAATTCTGTCAATTGTGCACGTGTGTGTGTGTGTGTATTTGTATGTGTATGTGTATGTTGTGTGAATGTACATACTCACCAAAACACCGTCAGGCTTTGATCCATGCAGAGGCAGTGTTCTGGGTTGACCTCTGAGTGCTTCTTAGCGTGTCCATTTACATACCTAACGCAATAGTCAGTGAATGGGAGGGTGATTAGCGTGGGCACGTATATACATGCGTAGACAGCTACATGTACACCGTTTGATTTTGATGTAGCGCAGCCTAGGGTACAGCTATATTATTATAGGCAGTCAGGGCTGGCAAGCCAAGGAAGGCAGTGAGATAAAATTGACAAAAAGTATATATCTCTTTGAAATCAGCCAGCACAATAGTGATGCAATTCTATAGGAACTCATCGAACAAATTCCCTCCATTATATCCATAATAGTCCAGTGCAATACCAAGTTGAAAGATTACACCAATAATAATATTATTCTAGACAGCACAGAATACTGTCAGGGACTTATTCAGATGGTGGGGAGTATAGGGATTTCCACCCTTGAGGTTAATTTCTCCTCCCTAGAATTTCTAAGTGATAGATTTAAGGCCACCGGAAATGGTAAGAGGTCGTCAATGCAAACGGGTAATGGTTGTCAAATTTGCAAAACCTACCTTCCACAGTGCACTGCACCACATGTGAGACATATCCATGGACTCTTTCTCGACCTGCAAACTACATTTACCCCACACACACCAGGGCAGCAAGAAAGATAAATAAAATACTGTCTGTGAGATACTTAATTTGTACATTTACATCATGGCAGCTGTTTTTTAACCAATACGACACAGAACATACACAAATTATAGCACTGTAGCTACAGTTGTCTACATGTCGTACTGATAGATGTCAAATATTGCTTCTTTATGGACACCCTTGTTAGGAAGTAAACTGTTCTTTACCTTCACACGTCCATTTTTGTGGTTCAACACACGCCACCTGTTCATTTGTAAGCTTGACTGCTGTTGCCACATGCGAACATTCCACCATGACGGCGCCGTCGGAAATAGCTATACAGGTAGATTATACATACCACAGTCAACGAAAGAAGCTTTCATAAAGCTTTTTCGCTTGGGTAGCAAACTATCAGAGGGGGCTTTAATTAGAATAACACGCCTCCTCCTAGAATAAGCCAACAAATTTGTATCCATCTTACGTTTTCGCGTTTCAGAGTTACGATGGCTTCAAACTCGGTCCACTCGGACGAGAATCAACATACTTTCAAGCTTCTGACTCTTTAGCGAGATTTGAATTTCACGCCCACGCATCTTTAGGCTATGGGGCAAGTGGAATTCCAATTAACGCCCACCTATTTTGCGATGCAGCTTCTCGGCTGCTTGTTGCTGGGAATTGAGCAGAATCTAGATCAGGTGGGAGACCAGACACACAGGGAAGGAGCCGATTTGCAAGGGTCTGGACCGTCACGTAGGCTGGTTCTCCTTGTCATTGCTCTGATACTATGCCATGTTGGAGCAGTTGTATCCTGACAAAACAAAAAAATTAGAGGGTATGGGGTACCCAGAATGAGAGAGTGGGTGTCAGATAAACATTATGAGCTAGCCAAAGGGATGGGTGTACACTTAAAAATGTCACCAATTAAATCATTGCCTACATTCCCACACTTTACTGATCGGAAAAGAAATTGAATATTAAGAGCTCGTCGTGACCTCTGACCTTAATCATGTAGGCCCGGGCAAGCCTGAGCTCTTATATGCATGAATGCATGCACGGCATACATAGATAAACATGAAACTATGGGGGGAGCCACCTCTATAGGCTGCAGTTTCCTTTTGATCCCAGCTGGTGTTTATTCTGGGTTGCTCAATCTTAATCAAATGAGGAAGTGCTGGTACATGCCTTGGGCTTCGTTTTAGTTTGGTGTGGCTAAGGTGTATGTGGTGGATCTTTGTAAGACATCCTCTAAACCTATAGGGCCTGGACAGTATACGCCTACTCATTGGTTGGGTAGCTGCTTTGTGAGGCAGTGGTATACAGCATTCATGGGTATGTATGAATGCGGCTTCCCACACTTGGGGAGGAACACATCGAGCTCACTTTTGTGGCCTAAGGGCAAATATTTTTGCAGACGAAACTTGGTGGCGCATTGGTATAACATTTTGAGCTTCAGACTCTTACATTACCGTCTTAGTGTGTGGAGGGTTGGGAGGGTTGATCAACTGGCTGCTCAGTTACCTGGTTACATCCATCAGTGCGGAACATATAGTATAGTACACACTCTCCTGTTATTTTTCTTGCTAGCTTTGTCTCCAGGCCGTGTATTTGTCTGGCAAGGGGCTGGCCCACCAGACTAGCCGTGTACCATATACTCCTTTGTGTTACATGGTTGACGATGAAAGGCAGGGAATGTATTGGGGGGTGTCACTGTCTGGGGGGACGGATGGATGGACGTGGCTAATGTTTATGCATTGTCTTCCTTAACCTTTGATCGTATTATACGTAATTCCAGATCTATGGAATACTGAGGCTCATGCGTGACAGCTCAAATAGACAAAGACTAGCTCGCTCCAAAATGAGAACTTCATAGCCATTGGGCTTTGCCCGAATGTGGAGAGAACATTATAGCCTCAAAGTCTTCGTTGTTTGTCTGTCTCTGTGTTATATTATACACCAGTGGCTACCCAATTAGAATTGAGCGATCCTGTCCAATGAATGGTAATCAACAACTTGTATCTTTTTAATGTTTGCCACAACTCCTTTATGTTAATTTCTATCACTGTATACAGGATTATAATTATTTCAGGTGGTTTTGTATTGTGAATCTATATAATATAAGTGTTGGTGGATTTTGTATTATAGTGGCCTGCAATTGAGGGGCGGGGCTGTACTAGTACGCTTCCTGTTTTTCTGACATGACCTGGGCGTGGCTGTTCTATTAAAGCGAATTGTTGATTGGAATGTTAAACGGTAAGTGTAAATTAAGTTTAGTTGCTGGCAGCCAAACAGTAGTACTGACACTCGCGCGCACACCAGGTTGCAAACTTCAGTGATGGTCTTCTCCGTATGTATGCTGCCTTTGCAATCGCGATATAGTTATGGACAGTGCTCCCGATAGCCAATAGCAAGTCACTCCGTGGGAAAGAAAGAAGACAGTGCCGTGATTTCAAGAAAATAGTACACAGATCTATCGTCCACTTCGACACTGATCGTTTATTAGTGTTATTTACCTACTAAAAGCTCTGCGAGAGCTATATATTCTTGCGAAGTGGAGCTAAATTCACCCAACTGTTCATCCATACTGTGAACATTGTGCAGGTGAGCAGAATAAACTCAGTACAAAGTATGTATTCACTAAACTAGAACACGTTTACATGCATAGCGCTACAGTAGCTAGGTAGGTAGCCGATTTAATAATCGGTGTGTCGCTTTGTGTGTATGTGGATACTAAGGCCATCTTCCAGCACAGGATATGTCTGTGGTGATCATGTAAAGTGTCCGGGATAGTTTATATAGCCAGTATAGAGAGAGCCTTGCTAGATACATAGATTCTATGCTCTCCATCAAAACGACTGTATATATACCCCCAGGCCTCAAAGTGGTGGATGTTGTTTTGTTTGTCTGATTACTTTTGATAGTGACCTACACCTAGTATCGTGCAAATGATATACTGATACTAAACTTTTAGAAATACATGTAATATTATGCGTCATAATTATTTTTGGCTTGTATGTTTTGCCTCCAAGTACATTGCTCACCATTGTGTGATGCGTTTGAAAAGCATACAAGGGAGCATTTGTGTAAGGATGCATGTCAATCTTGTATCTGCTGTTTTTTGAATTTTAGCCCCCAGGCCAACGGGGAGGGAGGGGAGGGAGGGGGAAAGCTGGAGTGAGTAAGACGACTGTTGTATGCATGTTCTTTGCTTGTTTCAAAAATGCCGGATCAAAAGCCTGGCTGTTCTGATTCCCGTACGTGTACATAAAATAAATACGACGAGAAATGACGCACGACACATGTACATAGTACATTATAATTTTGATGCTGTATTGTATGTCGATCGATCATGTTTTATTTAAAGTTCTAATCTTTAAGTCGTGATGGCCAGCGTGTGTAGCGTGCGCTGTTTCTAACAGAGCTTGCTGTACAGTGATTGCGGCTTTTTGGGTGCTTTTCAAGGCCGAGTATAGTATTATACATCTAGCAGCATAGCTATCTAACAAGTATAGTATTATGTCCCAGAAATCTGATGTTACTACAGTGGTGGCTATGGAGAAATAACAGTCACCCATCCATGGGTCGAAAATCACTGGCTGTAAAATTAATAGAGAGCTGGCTGCCTACAACTTAAAGAAGTGTGTATTCGTGTGTGAATTCTGTATCATGGAGTTTTGTCACTTGGAGCGTGAACTAAGTGGCTGTAATGAAGAGATGACTAGGCAAGGCCTAGGGTGAATAGTTATGAGGGTAATTAAATGTGTGGCTAGGGTGTAGGGGAAGACTAAGCTACTTGATTTATTTTGGGGGAACGGTGCTTTCATCGGTCATGCACATAAGCATGCGTGCATGTGCGTGCATGCTTTAGAGACGGAGAATTTTGAGTTGGTATCACTACTGATGCCTTGTTGCGTATTCGACTGGCTTGGCTTGGCTTGGCTTGGCCTGGCGGCTAGCTGTGTAGCAACCCATTTAAGTATAATCACACTGTTTGGCATCCTTTGGCGACAATTATGGGTATTGTGAGTCTCAAGTGGACGGCTTAAGAGGCTGCAGTGAGGGATGGAGGGAGAGAGGGGGAGAGAAAGAGGGAGGGAGGGAGAGAGAGACAGCGAAAGAGGGAGAGAATGAAAGAGAGAGATGTAGAGAGAGGGAGACCTGCTCTTGTTTTTATGAAAATGAATGTTAATTGGTAGTTTTGCAATCTTTCTCTATTTTTTCCTGTCTATTTCCTTATATAGTCCCAGCTGGCTACAAAGTTTAATATCGGCTTAAAATTTTAAAATTCTAAAAAACGCATGCAGTTCTAGAGTTGTTTGTGTGTCCTTTCATGTGCAACAGGGTGTGTTAGGAGAACACTGACTCTTCTGTTCACTTTGTATACTTCAGACTTCCCCCAACAACATTGCTACAGCTTCCTCTTCCTGTTTTAAAGTACCTACCTCCTTAGGCTACTCTCCCTCCTCTCTTTCTCACTCTCTCTCTCTCTCTCTCTCTCTCTCTCTCTCTCTCTCTCTCTCTCTCTCTCTCTCCCCTCCCCCCTCTCTCTCCTGTGGTGTCTTAGTTGTGTTTTTGCCTAGGTATGGCTACACTGATATCCAATGTCAGTACTCAAATCAAATTTATTCACAAATACTGTTGAAGGTAATGGTTTGTAATTCTATCCCTGACGTCACCGTATCGACTGAACCCGAGGCCATAGTCAGAGCATCACTTTCTGTACATGTATACAAAAGAAATACTGCCATAGAACATTAGCGCATGCTCAACTGGTCTAAGTACTCTTGATACTGATGTACCTATTGCCTCTCTTTCTCTCTCTCTCTCTCTCTACCACACTATAGCTAGTTGAGGGTATACCACTTTCTCTCTCTGTATTCCCAGACCAGCCGCTTCAATTTCACCTTGAACTGAATTCAGCTTCTTTTTCGAGGTCAAATATGTATGATTATCCTCCACCTCCAGTGAACTAATACAGTTTGTGGTATTGGGCCTACAATTGAGGTATTGATTTTCAGCATGCGACAGGAGGGTCTGGGGACGAGGCTAGCGGGAGAGTCCACTGTGCATGCTAAGGTCCTCTCTCTCTCTCTCTCTCCCTCTCTCTCTCTCTCTCTCTCTCTCTCTCTCTCTCTCTCTCTCTCTCTCTCTCTCTCTCTCTCTCTCTCTCTCTCTCTCTCTCTCTCTCTCTCTCTCTCTCTCTCTCTCTCTCTCTCTCTCAGCATTGTACCAGACAGCCCACACACGCATCACAACACAATAACCTTTGAATAATGGGGCTATGATTATTGTTAAAACAATGAAGTGAGAGGTGCAGAAAGGTGATAGATGTTACATAACAATGTATAATGCTCTCCATGAATACAGTAATGTTTCAGAGTGAGAGAGAGAGAGAGCTGTACTGTATCTTGTTGTGTCTAATTAATTCAATTTTAGTAGCATTATAAATGAGTTCAGACTAGTTCCAATCACCTATACATGTATGTACAATAAATGTAGTACTATATACCATGTATGTTCACAATATTATGCCGAATTAGTTAGTTGACCAGATAGTTATCCTTCCAAGTTTAATAGTTAAATAGCGTCAATTTGGTAATATGTCAAAAGACCAGCGAGTTTGTGTATGTGGCGGTGGGGTACGTGCATGTAGTGGGTGGCCGTACATGGAAGTTACTTGTTCCCTCACATGGATATGCCATGGTATACTGGAGGCGCCGCCAATGTACGTAGGTAGCTACAGTACTACAGCTGTAGTTAATTAAGCTCTGTTTGGCCCCCTTTTGTGGTAGGGAGAGGATGGGCAGGGTCGTGGGTTCAAATGAAGGTTATTTACTGGTACCTACCTACTTATAGTATAGATATTATTGTCTGGACATGTGTCTCCCAAGCATTTCTTAACCTAATTATTATGACATGGCCTGTGCCAGTTTTACTCTCATGACCTTATAAGTTCTGCTTCCATGAGCCTGGGGAAATTTGTAAAACTCTGATTGAGGGGGGGGGGATGTTGATTGACCCCCTAATAATTAATATGTGAACCATGCATGCAGGAGATGGAGCCACTTGGGTGCCTGTCTGTCTGCCTAGCCTTGAGGGGTGGGAAGAAGTGGAAGCATGCATGCACATGTGATGATGAGAGAGAGAGAGAGAGAATGCAATATTAATTTATTTTACGATGTGATTGTGTGATGTGATTGTGTGCGCTGACTTATCTCTGACGCCTCCACTTGAATGGCTGTTGTTATCACACAACTCTGTACATTGTACAGTGTTGTATTTAAATTGACCTCACCTATAATGTGTAGCTAGCTTGATTATGCACGTAAATAAGAGAGTGGTATGCTTTCGTCTCTGTGAACTTGCATGGTTGTGGTAAATTGATGCAGCCGTGTTGTTTGCCCTCACTCGGGCTAAGTATGGGCATTTGTTGCCACTTCCTCTGTCTGACTTTTGATGGCTTTGTGTCCCTAGCCAGTGAATCAGGTCTGGAATGTACGTATAATATGTATGTGTGTAGCCCTATAGTATTGCATGTACTCGATGTCTTTAAGATACTGCTGAGCGCATGTTCTGCACTAGGAGGGAAGGAGAGAGAAAGATGGGAAGTGCGCGAGGTGAGGGGGAGGAGGGAGGGGAGAAGAAGGGGAAAAGGAGAATCAGATGGTGGGATGGAGGGAGAGGGAGAAAGAGAAAGAGAGAGCGTTGGTTGCCTTCATCTCTACTCCCCAATTCTCTCTAGTCTCTCTCTCTCCTCCCTCCCTCACTCCTTCCCTTGATCCCGCCCTTCCTCTCCCCTTTAGGATGACATGAGACTGCTTTGCTGATTGAAAATAATATTAAAAATTGCATTCTGTCTACAAGTCTCTAATGATCCCCTACCACCCACCCACCCAAGCTTACCATTTTTTATAATAACGCTTTGAAGACGCTGTTAATTTTTTTCTGTTTGCGCAAACAGTGTCCTGGTATGCAGGCCAAGCACCACATCACTCAGAAAATACTACCCACACAAGCACGCCATATTTACACTGGCCAGATTGCGGCAAATACAATGTTAGCTGGCTATTTTTGCTGTGGCTCCAAGCGGCACAAGATAATAAGAAAGTATCCTGCACAGTCTTGACTGCCTGTATAGCTGTACCACCAAGTATGCAGCCTTAAGACCACATCACTAGCTGTGCCTATGGCCCACATATGCACGTGCTTTTTGTCAAATTTGTGATTTTTTTGTGATAATATTGTGAATTAAGGGCACCCATAGAACATGATTATTGCCTGGCTGTAGTGTCTGTTTGGAGGTTAGCAGCTATAGGAGGCTTAAAAATTGAATTTTTTTCTTTGGTTTATTGAGTGGTGCCAGGAGTGGGGTTGGATTGAGTGAGGCTGATTGACCAACTAGGAGTCACTGTTGACACAACTACACCCTGTGCTACATGATCAAATCTATATGGCCATTGTACTGGGCTGTTTTTTGACCTTCGCCCTTTATTAATTGTGTAAAGGTAATACATGTACTGTGTTGTGCTCTAGGCTCTTCCTTTGGGTTATTAAAGAGGAGAGCTAGAGGACAGCTTAAAGTGTCCTGATTGTATAAAGGAGGTGTCCTCATTTCAGGGGGTACATAGTTTTGTACACCCTTACATACATGTATAACATATTATAGTACGTACTGTATAAGCTGGGACAGAATTATACTAACAGTTTCCCCATTGAGGGAGATATCCTCATTTTCTAGCTTATCCATATTATGGAGGGGCTCCACTGCAATAGACAATGTACTGTGGATGAGAGGCCTTCAGTATGCGATTTTTAGCGTACATTCATCGCGTGGCATGGTGAAGAACTACATGTATAGTGCATGTTTCAATACTATATATGCACGGTCATGTGCTATAGCTAGAAAATTGAATATTTTCGACTTGGCTGTTATGAATAAACACAATGGTACAGCTGCAATGGTTACCTACCGTTTTGCATTGCGCACTTCTTATAGGGTGAAATACGATCCCTACACTAGGCACTGTAGGGGATGGGGGGTTTGGGCATACCTAGGACGTGTATTTAGCATAGCTGAGCAACTGGGTATGCATACCCGCAGTATATGGGTCCACTGTTTAGCCAAAAAGTTCACATTCTTTGAGTTTTGTACCGTAAGCATGCAATTTGAGGGGTCTCTAGATCTGGTGTCTTTTCGCGTGTGGGAGGGAGAGAGGGAAAGAGAGGGAGGGAGGCAGCTAGGTGTGGCTTTGTTTTGGGTACTGTATCGTCATTTGGTCAGTATTATTTTCTTAAAGTATAGATTTACATCACCTGATCGCCTGGATAGTCCTTGTGTATATAATATTATATTAGTGTTTACATGCATGTTGATGTTGAGATATTGTTTCTTGAGAGAGAGAGAGGGGGAGAGAGAGAGAAGGGGAGAGAGAGAGAGAGAGAGAGAGAGAGAGAGAGAGAGAGAGAGAGAGAGAGAGAGAGAGAGGAGAGAGACAGAGAGAGAGAGAGAGAGAGAGAGGAGATTGAGGGGTAGGGGAAGAGTGGGAGAGTTTCAAAGAGAAGGGAGTATTCAAGTTTTGTAACTCTATGATGTTTTACAAATTAAATGTCCTGTCAATAATAACTCTCGAAAACATTCATTTTAGTAATGATATATTCCTTGAAGTTACCCGGCCCCCCCTAAAAGTCAGCTGGAATAATAAATATCTAAGGCAAATATTGGCTCTGCAATACACAAAAAGCAAACAAGCAACAGGAAGTATTTTACTCAAACATGGTCGTACATAGGGCTGCATATGGCCGTGTATAGCCTATATACTAGTGTATAGCCTATATACTAGGCGGCTGGTGCGGCCCCTGCTTCAAGTGCTAGTGTGTTGAGATAGTTTTTGCTAACGCCTGGCTGCTAACTAGACCTGTTTGTTTGCACACTCTCCACTGCTTCACTGCTAATTAAGGGATAACAAAAGTGGAAAATTGAGTGCAAGTTGGTAATTGGAATACCACGTGTTAAATATTTATTGTGCTTTGGTGTTTGTTTTTGTCATTAATTCTCTCCTTACCTCTCTCTCTCTCTCTCTCTCTCTCTCTCTCTCTCTCTCTGTACTCACACACTCAAATGCACACATGCTCTCTCTAACACACTAGATAATTGAGTAATCGCTAGTGAAGCAGTGCAAAGTTGAGACTCCTGACATTTTGGAGGGGAATTTTCCAGTGCCAGATCAACTGCAGCTGTACTGTACACGTGTGTGTGTGTGGGGGTGAACTAACTTTAGCCCCGTGCTACTTACCAGCAGCAGCGTGCAGTGCATGTGTGCGAAGAGAGAGAGTGAGCGTCTTTCTGCTTGGACTTCTCCGTCAAATATGATGCTCACGGCTCTTCAGACCAATCCCGGCTCTTCTTCCGTGTTTGCTCTTCACTCTAACCCCGCCCCTAGCTCCGCCCAACAAGACCAGTCGACCAATCACAGCAGCACCCATCTCGACAACCTCGCCGCTCTGCAGAGTGGGGGGATGAACAGTAAGTCATCTCCTTCCCCTCCTTCCTCCGCCTCCTCTTCAACAACGACCATTAATTACCAGGGACTTACCCCTCAATTGATCCCCATGGCAACCGTACCCCCATCTCAAGTACTGATAGGCTCCAATACTGGTGGCTATACGATTTTACCATCCATCACATCTCTGAGCGGCGCTGAGGGAAATTTTGGTAACCTAGCCTCGCTTCATCCGATAGCTGCGGCCGGCGCTGGTTTCACTCAAGCGTCTGCCTCCTCTGCTCCAATCACTGCCATCCAAGCGACGTATTATCCCCAGGGGCATCACCCTCCTCCCCCCACGCCCGAACAGGACAGGACGTCTGCGGGGGGAGGAGGGGGAGGGGGTGCCGAGATGTATCGGAGGAGTAACTCCTCACCCGTAGCGCCGGCAGTGCAATTGGCAACTTCGACTGCGACAAGTTCGGATCATCACTCGGAGCGTCTTTCTCCCCATTCTCATTCCAGAACTGGAGGCCATACTCGAATACTGCAGAATGGGAACCAGACACAAAATCCTTCAGACACGAAACCGATCATGGATTCACTCTTACTGCTACAACAGCAACATTTGCTGAATCAGCAACAACAACAACAAGCGGCGGCGGCCAGTTCCTCGCTTCGTTCCTCTCGAGTAGGGTCCGATGGAGTCCTGACGTCCAGCTCGTCCGATCCAAGCCTACATCACAGCAGCAGTCTGACTAGCAGTGAAGACGGCGGCAGAAGTAGCGAGAGACTGGGGGGCCGGCTCGATCCCACGTCTCTCTCGTCCTCCTCTCCCACTCCGTCGGGCGGTTCTGGTCACAGACGAGCGAGTCACAATACCATCATGCATCTCAGTAGCAGCGGCGGCGGAGGGGGTGCCCCTATTGAGATTAAACGTGAACCCCCCGAGGACAGCAGCACCATCATTAGCTCTTCCTCCTCCATCAGTGGTGGCGTGGTTCACCAGAGCTGCAGCAGCGGCAGACGTCACTCAGACAGCAGTAGTGTAGATGCCTCAGCCGTGGCGAATAGTAATATTTCGGTCTCCGGAGCAGCTTCATCATCTTCTAAGAGTTCTCCCTACCCCGTGAGTGCGCTGATCGACGTACCAATGATCACTCCACTGAACCGAAGTTCTCGAACGTCGAGTTTGAGCAGTTCACTGTCGTCATTTCGATTCGGAGGAAGCCTCAGTCAGCTGTGGGCCTCGCAGATTTCCCTCTCTGGGAAGATTTCCAACATGAAAAGCACAGGGTAAGTGGGTAAATAAATTGGCCTAATTGAGCTGATTAAGTTAACTAATTGGAAGAAGCTCTTTCTGGTTGGGGTAGGGTGGGGTCCGATGGTGCGGTGCGGTTCAATGCGTGGTGTTAGTCTAAGAGAGCATGGGAGGCAAAAATGCCTGACCTATGTTCACCGATGTAGAAAATTGCCTTTGAGGTATTGAGAGGGATAATCGCATCATGTTTGCACTTTCTGGTAGAAATTTGAAGGCATGCCTGTGGTTATTTACATGTGTGTAGTTGCTTACGAGCCCTTGAGGCTATGCAGTGACGTCTGTGGGCTCTAATTGGTACAAGGGCTCGTTTGCCATGTTGCTCTTGTACTTTCGTGTGGCTTTTGGCTTTTGGCAGTCGATTCAGTTGTGGCAAGGATGATGCCATTGTGTTTGTATTTGATCCCTGTTGTTTGAGAGAGCAGTGTGTTGAACGAAGGGGGGGAAGGGGTAGAGGGATATGTTTATGTTTATGTGTGTATGTGTGTATTGTTGGGGGGGGGGGAGGGAGGGAGGTCTGTGTAGTACATCTTGTTTTATTCTTGGAAGGAACACTAATTAGCTGGCAGCATTTCCCTGTCTCCCTCCCTCTTTCAATCTTAGTCTCTCTTTCTCCTCACCACCTGCATAACTGTTTTGAGAGGCCTAATTATTATCTAACTGCCACCAATTTGTAGGCACGCTAATTCTCTGTCCTTTTTCTGATCCCTCATTTGACTGATGGACTCCATTTAGTAGCAGTAATTAATCAATAATTATATTATCCCACATTGGACCCCCCTCACTGACTGACTATTATAATGGTGGCATTAGTGCATAATTTCTCCCCCTTCTCATAATCATTGTGAGGCACGTGTACACTGAAATGTACTCTGCTCCTGCTACTTAAGTAGTAATTGGTTGCAGCTGCGAAATCAATACTGTATCTCACGCATAGATGGTTCACTTAATCTCCCACGCACGTCGTGAAATTCCATCACTCCCGATTACCACTAATATTCAATTTCTGCTGACTGTTGATTTCACATTCAAACTGTTGCTGGGGTCACTTTTTCATTCACCATGCAGTAACAGTTAGTTTTCCAAACATCAGCTGCACCTTGTGTTATTGTAGCAGTGTATCAGTGACGCGGAGTCTACTACTAATGAGATATGTAAAATAATAATACTAGATGTAATTCTACCCTCTTAAGCTGGTAGCTGCTAACTTTAGTATTGTGGTGGTATATTATTACATTATATTATAGATCCAGGCTCTTTTGAAATGGAATAGCTTGAAAAAGCAGTGTCTGTCAAGGATTTTTTTCTCTTCTAGCTGGCTTTCTAATAGAGAGAGAGAGGGAGAGGGGGGGAGTGAATGTTCTTGTGCCCTTGTATGTACCGGTTTAATAACCATAGACTTACGTATGCAGCCAGATAATATTATTACTGACTTTTGATGTCTCGTATTATATACCATAAACTTGGCCGGTGATGGATGTCAATTAGGGGGGGGGGGGGGGAAGAAACACTAGGGCATGCCTGATATGTTGCATTGCAATGTCATATACTGTTATTTGTGAATTTGCATGGCTGTATAGTCATCCATGCATGTGTTCGTGATGTTGAAAGGGTGTGGCACTTGGTTGGTCGTCCGATGGATCGATCATGCGAAACGAAGCTCAATATTATTTTGGGAATGGAAGCAATATCTCTACACCCTCTCTCTCCCCCACACACGTAAATTATGCATTAATTCACTCACATGCATGCACATGCATGTGCATGTACATGTGTACAGCCATATACATGTGTTTGTTTATGTGAAACCCCTGGTAACCAGTATGTGTTAATACGTTATTGCGTATACAAAATGTAATTAATTTATTGGCGACTTTTAATTCAATAATTTCAGGTAAGATTAAGAGTTTAAAGGGTGCATTATCTCATTACGTGGTTTAATTATTTGCCTATAATCTTTAAGGCTTATAGTTTATCGAGCCTGAATCATATCGACAGAAATATGCTTTGCTTGCTCATAATAATTTTATGTATTTGGCTTAAATTCTGCATGCGTGCATGTACGTGTATATACAAAGGTTGGGAATTAGCTAAAGACATGACATAGCAATGCTGTGATGCGATCGATGTTCAGGTGATTCATAAAGTAAGGTGCCATAGCAACGATCGATCGATTGATTGATCTGGCTGGGATGAAGTTTTGAGTTGTTGCCAAGTGAAGACATTCGTTTACATGTAGACAGGGAGCATCATCACACACACACACACACACGCACACACACACACGCACACACACACACACACACACACACACACATGTAGTTATCATTACAGATGCATACATGTGTGAATGTAATCGATGAGTGTATATGGGGTATAATATGTTGTGTGTGTGTGTGTGTGTGTGTGTCTGCGTGTGTATGCATCCCTACATGATATGATGTAATGTAACGTGTTTGGGTACAACTGTTGGTGGCCCTGAGGGCAATTGGATTATGCACATCTGGTGCAGTGTGTTGATCGAGGTCTAAATTTTCAATTTTCAATTTTCGATGAGTCTGCCCATTTATTTGGTTGGTTCTAATATCTGTATTAAGGTTTCAAGCGATCGCGCAATTTAATCCGTGCAATAGAAAGTAACGGATAGGTCATTTAATATCAAAATAAGGTGTACTCATTTCTGCTCTGGTATGTGCATGTGCAAAATTTGTACTTACATACAATCGTGTAATAGAAGTGTCTTCATACGTATACTGTAAATTTTCGTTGTTAAAAAAATTTTTGCTGTCACAAAATTAAAACACAAAATTATTAAATTTTATCCCCCTCTGCTTGCATTTGAGATTCAGAAACGATGTGCCTCCATATTAATTTTATACGGTTTGTGAGGCGGATTGACCCAGCTAGACCAGCTAAGTCCTGTAGTCCTGTGTGGGTTAATTTAACTGGAATAGATTAAGGGTTGTTTATCGATTAGCACCTGTCAGTCAGTGAGAGAGAGAGCAAGTCTCGGAACGTTGTCACTAAGTGCAAACTGATTTGTCGTTTCTCACGACGATCGGGTAAGCTACGTCGCACATGGATGGGTGCATACAGGTATGTGTGTGTGTGAGTGTGTGTTAGGGTCAATGGTCTTATGCTCAGTATCCTGGGGGGTCATATGGTGCTACAAATTTGTTGTGGATTGCGATAATTTGCAAAGCTTTGCTGAAATTTTAATCACTGCATAACTCGGTTCCGTGCTTGTATGTGTCTATCCGTCCGTTTGCTCGTATCCTTATTTAGTATTATCAGCGTACTATCTCGTCTCTCTCTCTCTCTAAACATATCTCAGTGACTCTCTCCCTCCCTTCCTCCTCCTCCCTCTCTCTTTCTCTCTCCCTCTCCCTCCCTCACTCTCTCTCCTTCTCTCCTGCCCTTTCCCCCCTCTCTTTTTCCCTCTCCCCCCCACCCCCCCCCCCCCCCCCCCACCGAGATATGTTTAGAGTTCTCATACTTCATGTCCTCTCCCACACAATCTGCACTTCTTAGATGTCAAATATTAGACGCCTAAACCTCTTTAATTCTAGAACATATTAAATTTGCTCGCCGTGGTATGTCTATTATTAAGTGACTCAACGCTCATCACGGAATTAATATAATAATATAAACAATTTGAAGCCCTCTTTCTCAGCCTGTGTATGAATTCCTGGACTCGTCGAAGTGTTTATCCCGAACACATGCCTGCCTGACCTCCGACCTCATACGTACATACCTACTTTAGTTACAAACGCTATAATTACAGTACATGGACGAAATGTCAATACGTACGTACGTAGATAGGTGCCAAAAGTGCATGCATGTCCAAACTGGAGTACAAAATTAATGTACCAAATGTGAGGGTCGTGCTTTGTAACGATGTCCTTTGCTACAGGTATAGTGTACCCCCCACGTGGGTCAAACTGTAATATAAGATCTAGCACAATGATATTACTTTCAGCTTTTAATCCGAAAGCTTATTACTTCTTAATTGATACCTCTGTGTGATGCACATACGTATATAGTACACGCTCATATTATATACTTATACGTACTTGCCCCATCCATTAGATCACTAATATCGAGAATGTGGCTCTACCCTACTCTTATTTCACAACTGTACTCCTTCCTCCAATATTATTGTATCTCGTTGCAGTCTGTCCGTGTTACGGTATATAGTACCTGAAAATTAAAAGCTATCTTTGATGTACTACGTGTGCTCGGAGTAAATAGTATGTAAATGCGTGCTAGCAACTGGCACACGCACGCACACTCACAGATGCGCACACACGCACACACATGTCATGGACATGGCCTAAAGCGATTAGTGCGTCCAATCAGATTACAAGATTGCAGAATACGACAACTATCAATGGATGATTGGTATGCAGAATGCAATGACCGTCTATCCGGGCTACCAGTGTTGCGTATAGCTGCAATTATACTGCGTGGTCGACATATAATAATATGCCGTATTATTTTTTGTAGGGATCGACCCAAAGCATGCTTAGAGATGTCTGGAAATCCAAGGCCTCTATTGATCGAGAAATGTCTGTTTTGTTAGTCACCGTGATGCTTAATTGATCGAAGCATCCCTTTATTCTGGCCATTAGCCCAACCACAATTAATGTGTTTTTGTAGTGTGCGGTCACAGCCAGAGTGCCTAGTTGCCGGATAAAAAAGGAATATCAATATTAAAGAACGCACTTTGTTGGTACCTCAGTATTAATAGAGCCTCTTCCCCACATTTGCCCTATTCCCAGAATCAGTGTTCTGCGCTGAAATGTGCTTTTTCAGCCCAGCGTGTGACATTGAATAGGTGGGATCGAATTAGGTCAGCTAGCTAGCTACATGTACGCATCTGCCATGCTAGTTCAGGCAGATGCATGGGAGGAATGCCACATATGTGCGATTATCTAATTCGTGAATAATTCATGACTTCCATACGAGTGTCCCACAATAAAGCCAAGGTGTGGCGACCCCCTATTAAGCTAAGCCACTGACTGGCTGTGCAGATACTACAGTGCTTGTGCTGTTTTGGTATGCGACTTTGTGTCACTATTGGGGCTGCCCTGGGTTTGGGAAGCCTCTACCTGTGGTCACGTCCCATGTGTCTTAGATCATCCGACCTAGCTCACCAGGCCTCATGTGTTAAAGGGACATAATCACTTTTAAGAAGGGTCATTTTGGTCCATCAATGAATTAACCCATTATTGAGAGATTTGCAATTAAATTTTGAATATCTCTTTGAGAAATTCATTTTGATCCAACCAATGAGCTTAATAATTAAGAGATTTGCAATAGCTCTTAAAAAATTTTGATCCAACCAATGAGCTATTAGTTGTGCATATCACTTTTAAAGTGGTCCATCTTGGTTCGACCAATGGGCTTAAAGGTTTTCAATTAGGTTGCGTCACGCGTGCGTGGCATTCCTCGCCCCATCTGTCCCATTAATCTGCAATTTGCACCCTGCATGGTTGACCCAACGAACCTTGAAATTGTCAGTTTTTCTTTGAAATTCGTGATGCATAGTTTTTTATATTCAGCGGGATGCTTTTTTAACCTGTCCTGGATGGTTTATTAACACAATGTGCATACCCCAGCTTCTGAGGATAAATTTATAATAAGAATTGAAGCATGTGCAATGTACGATCTAGAGTGGAAAAATGAATTTTGATATTTTTGGACGTTGGTTAGCGTTGTGTACTCATGCATGTAGCGTGCATGCATGTTGTGCACATGCATGCACAGGTGTAGCATGTACATGTGCATGCATGTCGTTTGCAAGCAGTACTACGACCTGGTTCAATTGTATATCTATATCTACGTATCTCCTGCAAAGTGTCATTGAGGTTGAACTGAAAAAAATTTAATATTATAATCGGAGATATTAAGTTTGGTGATTGCCCCCAAGATTGCCTTATTGCAAAAAAATTTAATATTGGTGGATATAAATTGGCAGTTGCAAAGGCAGACCGCCAAATTGCCAATTCCTCGTCAATGACATACACATGACATGGTATTTCAATAAGCCTGCAATCAAAAGTAATAATATAACTGCGCACATCATACTGTAACTCATACCCAAGTATATATGAGACTATTGGCTCAATATATGCCTATGTTTATAACACGACAACCCTATTTTTAAAAGCAGCTGTTATTAGCTCCACTTGAGTGCGGTAGCGTCCCCTCCTGATGCCAATGGCGACTAATTTCTCTTTGATTCGCTGTGAACTTCCAGGCCGTATGGACAAACACATGCTGCTTAGCTGCTAGTGCCTGAAGCATGATACAACACATGCATGCCCTTAAGCTAATTATCAAGAAATTCAATTCTTTGATATGCATGCAGACATGTGCACTTGTACGGGTTATCACCTCATCTCGATCTCATAATAATATCGCTGCAGTATCGGCCATTGTGTGTCCTGGCCTCTCTCTGTGTGTGTGTGAGTGTGCACATGTGTACTGTGGTCTTGTGGTTGCATAACAGGTTCTAGTTAGGGTGTGATAAGCACCACCGGACGACTTTTTGAACCTCACGCTAATTGGCTTTGTGCACAGTGGGCATTTATTTTTTTTATCATCACTAATTATTTTCGTGGGTGCTTTGTGTCTAGCATGCCATGGCCCATGCCCCATGCCTAGGTTAAGCATGGTTAGCACAGCACGGCTGCATGGTGACTGATGACATGCACACACACACACACACACACACGCACAAGGTCCAAACACCTGTTATGCTTCTTTGTGTCTCGAGCAAGTTGGCTGGTTAGCTGGTTGGCGGGCTCACATGCATGCATGCATGTATGTAGTCTGCGCATAATTTATGATATCCATAGCAACCAACCCAGCTCCACACATGTGGTGGCATGCGCCATATGCTAGACATATGCTGGTCTACTAAGTGGATATAGACTCGTAATTAGGTGTAATTATTGTAGGCCAACGAGGATGGGTGCTTAAAATTCATTTTTTTTGTCTTGTCCAAATGGGTTGGGTGATCATGGGTGTCTCTGGTTACACCAGCTACTGTCACCAGACAGTATTGTGCCCAGCCAAAGTTTGCGGCAATTAGGAGCTGTAATGTAATTATTTCTGGTGGGTCAAATTGAGTTTCGAAATTTCTTTTGGTGACCTCTTGATCCATCTGCACAACTAATTGTGTTACTTTTGGTGATAAATTGTCCGGCGGCCGCAGACGGGGGAGATAATATTTATTATAATTATAAAGCACTGTCTGCATATTTTTGGATGAACCCTGCATACCGGTAGCTTATCTTACTCTCTCTCCTCCATCTCTTTCCCTCCCTCTCTTCGTGTCTCCTCTTTCTCTCTTCCTCTCCTTCTCTCTCCCCCTCTCTTCTCTCTCTCTCCCTCCACAAACTCATTAAATAAATTTTTCCACGCTCTCTAAACAAAAGGCACATTTTAACCTCTTACACTTTACACAATGCAGACCCTAGTCCCATGCATTACCACAAAATTTAATAATCTCTCAGATTCATTTTCCCCAGCTAAATACCATTCCCATTAAACTGGAAGCAGCTGCCCCCTCAGTTTTGCCACCTCTGGTATTCCCTTGATGGGAGCTTAAACATACACTGTCAGCTGTGTTTGGAAAAGGCCTTCCTTAAGGAGCTTAATTAGTTTCTCTCTCACCATTAGTTCTTGGAAGTAGGGAGAGAGAGAGAGAGAGGGGGGTACTGTAGCCTTATCCCCTGGAGATCTTTAAAATAACTAACAGCTCATGATCACTATAATTATGCTTAATTATAATTAAGCCTTGGTGTGGATTGTTGTAGTGCTTACCTAAGTACAATCTAAAATTCTTTTTGCCAATTAAACTGAATGTCCTTAGTGAGCTGGAATCCACTATTACAGTAGCCTTAGTAGCCTTGATCAAAAAGCTGGCCTGGGGATGGGGGATGAGGCTAATGTTTTGGAGTAAACTTGCAGTAAGGTCACCTGTGTAGCTATATAGCTTGTGAGTAAAACGTTGGTTAAGGTCAGCCATACTCACATGTAACTACATACCCTGGTGCTGTCATTAACTCAACTGAGGAAGATAAGTTATGGGAATGGGTGAAAGAAAATTTGTGTGTGTGTGCAGTGTCATATGTATCTGGTTGTAGAGTTATGCAAAGGAAGTGAGTTAGAGGAGAGAAGAAGGGAGAGAGAGCATGGTGGAGGGAGAGAGAGAGAGAGAGAGAGAGAGCATGATGGAGAGAGAATGAGTAGAGGTTGCACCAAGTGTTTCCATGATGTATATACGTAGCTCTTTTTTTTTGTTATAAATGTGTTTATACTTTTTACAGCCTACATGGTGTGCACATGTACGATGTACCCCTGGGGCCACCCCGCATGTATTATTATTATATAATATAGAGCATTGTCAGAGTTGTAGTGTTTGTGCATTTGTATACACACATCTCGGCCTCCATAATGAAGGGCTTTGTTGACCGACCGATCAAGCTTCCAAAAATCTTCAAGTTTTTCACGAGGAAATGATTACTCTGGAAACACAGGAGGAAAAGCAACTCAAAAGGGATCAAAGTCTACGGTGGAGGTGCTCCGTTTACTAGCTGTCCTTGGAGCCTGAAAGCAGCCATGAAGCCATGGATCGCTCTAGTGCCTCCCTACCTCCTTGAAGGTGCCTAGCTACCTGGTTAGAGTACGTCGAGCTTCTCCTACTGAGAGAGCACCCTGAAGCTGGGATTCATTGTTGGGGACATTATTTGCTTGCTTGCTTAAGAGGGAAACAAAAAATAATATTATTATTAACAAGAAGACCATGAGGTATACGGCAGACCCACAGTGCTGACTAGCTAGTAACTAATATTTCGTGTACGTACAACTTGTCACTGTAGCTATGCAGTTATGGGTAGCTACCAGAGCAGTTACTACGGTTACCGCAACGTTGGACTTCCACGAATAATGGTGATAATAATTCCGGTGCTTTGTTGCTCTATAGTCAAAGGTGATGTACGTGCGCAAGTTATGGCTATAACTGTCCTTTTGCAGATTAATTTGACATTCTTAGGCGATCTAGTAGCTGTGCGCGTCTCTCTCTCTCCGAAATTGAGTTATGTAGATGCTCCAAACAAACAAAATCATGAGCTCTGTGTGTGTGTGTGTGTGACTTTTGTGGCTGCGCTGCATTAGCGAGGGTCGGTTGATGGGGTGCATTAGTTGGCTGGAGACGCTAATTAGCTTCACACGCCGTGCCGTCACGTAACCCCCTGACTCTGAAGTGGTTTGGTTCAAAATATTGTTTTTAGGGATCAAACATTAATAAAGACACTACAGCAACAGTATAAGCTTCTGAATCAAGACAAATAGTATTAAGCAGATTTGCATATTATTAAACGTCGATGGGTGGCTAGTATGGGAAGTTATTTAGCTGGTTCTTTTGGATATTGGGTTATATTTGGACGCCAAACTAACTCGATCAATGAGACGCATGATGTAGCTAGCCGATCAAGATCAACCAATCAACCAACCAACCAACCGTCGGTGGCTGACGGACAGACACACTGGCGTGCATGATGGATGCATGGGAGAAAACATGGCAGGCAGCATACCACGGCCAATTATGTCGAGTTTATGCTCTCCATTTCTTCCCTATTGCATTAAGCTGTGAGAACACACAAGCCCCTGAAGTGGGGGGCTAATGGGATTTGGGTAGCGCAGAGTTGTTTAGCTTTTGTTGAATTATCAATCGACCTTCTTTGTAGGGGAGTTGTACGTGGTGTGTACTTTTTGCTGTTTTGTTGCCGGCGGCAACGGGCCCTCAGGGTCCTTGGATGTTGGAGGCATGCTTTGGGTGTCACCTGTCCATAGTTGTGCTGTTGCCAAATGTCAACGCGAAAAAGGAGAGGTGGAATTGTTGCATAATTTTTTTTTTTGGTATTTGAAGGGTTGTGACGAATGGAAGAATTGTATCCATTGTGCTTATAATTAGAGAGGAAGGGAAGAGAGAGGAAGAGAGAGAAAGAGAAAGAGAAAGAGAGAGAGGGAGAGGGAGGGAGAGAGAAAAACAAGTGCTAAAAATTCTATTTCTTGTTGTCTTCCCATGCTTCTATGTTTTTATGTTGCAATACAAAACGTGCTATAATTATAGTAAAGATTTAACACGATTACTCTAGGATTTCTGTTTGGTAAGGGGTATTTGTTTTTCGAAGTCTACTCAAGTCCAAACAAAACCTGGCGGCGACTAAATTTCCTTTCCTTCACCCTGGCCCACCTTGGTATGGGGTGTAGTTTCCATGGCGACACTGGACTACACACCCATGGGAGAGTTAGTTTAGGCACAGACCAACTCAAGTCCTAATTGGCATTTATTGCGCTAATGTGGCAGATCCCAGTGGGTGCCCCCCTTTATTGTAATGGTACAATTATAGTGTGTGTGTGCTATGATGGATAGGAAATGGAGTAGCTATTTTGATTTGAGGTAGCTACAGTGTAGCTATATGTATTCTGCATTTTTATGAAACAGAAGACACAGCAAAATTAAATAATAATTATTGTGATTCTGGAGACTGGTTCAGGGGCAGCTAGTAGCTGTCAGGGATTAAATAAAATAAATATAGAATGTCTACCACCTAGCATTATAGAGTTTCTCTTGTGTGATAGCTATTAATAGGAATTTTATGGCTTTATATTAGCAGTTCCTTCTTCTTGGAGGGAGAACATATAATATAATAATAATGTGCACATTTCCAAGAAAAGTGGGGCCTGCTAACTGTAACATGAATGGATGTAATAGTGCCTGATAATATTCATTTTTTTTTGTCCTGTAACATGACATCACGTTCATGTCATCATTCTCCCATCCATCCACTGACTATTATATCATAATTATCGTTATAATTGTTATTGCGTGGGTTTTGGTCTTGGCTTCACTTGGCTTGGCTTGGCCTGGCTTTGGCTTTGGCACAGCGTGGCCACCACATGAAGAGAGGGGAGGCTCCTTCTGGGACAAACCACTTAATCAAGTTACTTATCTGATGAAGTTAATTCGATTTTTATGCCCCCTTCCTTCCTTCCTCTCTCCCTGCCTGCTTGCCTGCATGCAGTACAACAGTCTGAATGACTAGGGCTTGGTAGTATAGGGAGTATTATGTAAATATTTCCCCTTGATGTGGAAGCTGGGGTTGAAAACGAGACATTTAATGTGATTTTGTTCCCACTGATCATGGATAGATTTGTGGAACATTAATTTTATTTGGGAGGGTTGTTGGCAGCTACCAAGAAAAATAGTGTGCAGGGATTGCTGTTACCTTTCTACTTTTGAAAGGATCGATGGAATGCTCAGAACTTAAAAAATCAATTTGATTATTCAGCCAGATTGTAGACATGAGAAGTCGATTGCTTTGCCCCTGCTGGTATGTGTGTGCCCATCATGTGCCTAATGGAATCGTATGATGTAGCAGCGTGCTAATAAATATGCATGAGTTAGCAAGCTTGTCCGATCTTTGTCCGACAGCAGTGATGTCGATGATCGATAAGTCTAGTGACATTGATATATATACTACACTCACACACACTCGCTAGTTTATTTATACTATACACTTACATTCTCTCTCTTACACACTCATACTCACAGGAATCTCAATGCTGAAGCAGCCACGATGCCTTCTCTCGGGAACCAGTACTTCGCTTTTGGAGGCAGCCTCCCGGAGCTCTCCCTGACGTCACTAACTCGTCTTCTTCCCAACTCCTCCGCCAACGACCCCAACATCTCGTCCTGCCCGAGTCTCTTCACTCTCTTCCACCCTCCCCTCTACGTCTACCCTAGTCAGCAACACCTCACGACCCCTTTCATCAACGCGAATGGGTCCATCTCTTTTGGCAGCTTCTTGTCCAGCGGCACCAGTCTCTGTAGCATGCAAAAGACCAGTTCCGGTGGCAGCATCGGGAATGGGAATGGGATTACCAGCAATAGCTCAAATCTGGTGACATCATTGTCGTCATCATCGTCATCGGCTGCCACGAGTAGTAATAGTACGATTATCACAGGAAAGGCGAACAAGGTCGACAACAGTCCAGGGGCTTACGGTCGAGTACCCCTTACAGCTCATCAGCAACAAGCAAACGATGCAGTTAAGTTGTCCACGATGTATTCACCAATTATCGGAGGGGCACAGGTCATCACGGCTCTTCCGGGATTCAGTACGATAGCAGCTGCTCGAGGATTTAGCACTGACCAGACTGCTGCTGCTGCGGGAGTTCCGCAGTCCAATTCCGGTACCATCACGTCTCATACCATCACGGCCTCGACCCATTCCAACCTCACTCCACTCTACTCCACAGCTGTAGCTCCAACTTCCACTGTGACTCACGTAGCTGCACCAAACTGTAACTTGAACACGCTGGCGTGCGTTGCTACCGCCCAAATGCAGAGACAGGGTATGAGTCCCCCCGATCCCCGTCCACCTCCCCACCACCTTCCCATCACTCACCCCTCCACTGATCCCCACCTCCACCAGCCTCACCAGCCTCACCATGGAGCGGCGACCACGCCCACACCCACTGGAGCAGGCGGCGGAGCTCTCGGAGGATCTGCTACAACACCAACTCACGATAGCAAGGAGGGCATCTTGGCCGCAATGCATGGTAGTGGCGGTGCCGCTAGTACTGGTCCTGGAGCGGCTATTGAAGTCTACAACATCGGAGGAGGAGGAGGGAACTCGGCAGCTGCGCTGATTTCAGCGGGGGCTGTGAACGTGAATCGGATTGATATCAAGGGAGATCATCATGGTGGTCGCTTGACTCAGAGCCCTGTCGATATGTCTCAGGCTCCTCATGGCCACGGTGTTTCTCCTCTCATGCCTGTTGACATGAGCCAGCCGCACCTTCGGGCTCACCAGCGGGCGGATATGTCCCCTGGAGCCAGTGGAGGTGGCGGCGGCAGTGGGGGAATGAAAATGAAGAAAGAAAAAGACAAACCGTACAAGTGTGACCATCCGGGGTGTGGACGATCGTTCTCCTTCCCCGCTCACTTGCGCTCGCATATTCAGCAGATCCACATCTCGTACAGGCCGTGCAAGTGTGAGTTTCCCGGCTGTGGCAAGCGATTCTACACCCCTCAGCATCTCAACGTCCATCGCAGAGTGCACACGGGAGAGAGACCGTTCATCTGTCCGTACGCCGACTGCAGTAAGGCCTTCACGACGGCTGGAAACTTAAAGAACCACATCAGAACTCACACTGGGGAGCGACCCTATGCGTGCAAGTACGACGGCTGCTTGAAGCGTTTTGCAGAAATGTCGAGTCTGAAGAAGCACGAGCTGACGCACACGGGAGAAAAGCCGTACAAGTGTCGGGTGTGCGGTAAGGCTTTCTCGCAGGCCGGAAGTAGAAACACTCACGAACGTAAGCACAATCCCGTGTCGGAGGAGGGGGACGTCCCTGGCGATCAAGTGGGCAAGTCTAATCGGAGATATCGCATCAAGCGAGTGCCAGTTGTGGCCAATGGAACTGCAAGCATTACATCACCAGGTACCATCGTAGAAGATCCGTCATCCATGCAGCATTGAGTCGTAGATCGATAATGCATCTTCATGTTCATTCGTTTGTCTGTCTGACTGATGTGTGTAGGTGTGTGTATGTGCTGTCTTGTGTCTTTTTTTGTTGGAAGCTGGTCTTACCTTTCCATCATAATGGTCATTTCATCGTACTGCCTATCTAACAATAGCACCGCTGCATTATTATTTATAATATTATATAATATGCATGATTATTATTATTATTATTATACTCTGTCTTACGAGTCCGCAGTTACATTGTTGCTACGTATGTTTGATATTGCTCATCCATTCCACACCAAAGCAAAAACCCACTTCATCTCATCTTTTTTGTAGGAATCTTAAAATTTCAGAGCTTGTTTTGCAATAGTTGGTAGTATTTACACTGCACATTTCCCCCCACTTTTCTATTTCACAAAATACTGATTATCGTTTTTTGTATCATTGTAGTAGTTTTACGTTAATTTTCAGCTTTCATTTGCTCATTGCATTTCCCAAGTCTTTGTGCATTAATTTAATCCTTTTACTTTTGAGTTTTCATGATTGTCCCTGTTCCATTCTCATCATGGTGGAGTCTTGCATGACAAAGACCACCGCTTTAATACTTGTAATACCCAGTTTGCTCAGCCCTTCATAATTATTGTTATATTATGTAGTTTGCAGCCATTTTAATGTTCTCATCTTCTACCATGACCCTGTTATAATTATTGTTAATTAATATGCAAATTCGTGACGGCGCCATGGTGTATAATTATTATGATAGTTAAGTTTTGAGCACTGTGCCTTGATGACCTTTACCTAGTGTCCTAATACTCGATAGGTAATGGTCGCATTTTAACGCAGCCGGAGCCCATATCGCGGGAATTCGGAACTAGGAGCACGTTCACGTGGGGAGTTCCCCAGGAAAGACCCCGGCCCCGTCACGAGCAGTACCTGACATAAATTCATGATTGCTGATACGACAAAAAGATTCAAGATGGAGTCTACCATGATCTAGCTACTGTATTATACGGTTGCCCGCTGACATCACCACGGTGAGTTTATTAAATAACAAAATAGACTGCGGTTTTTAATTGGACAAAGGGCGACAGTGTAGCAGTGATTCGCGTGGGCTTGAGGGGGATACCATAGATTACGGGTGATATATAATCTATGGGGATACCATGTACAACTGGTTCTCGAGGAGCCAGATCCTTATTCGGTATATTAAAGGGCCGCGAGACATAGTAGACTACTACATAATTATATATCTTTCATGCTTTTCGAGACAGTAAACTCTGAATTATTAGTATGAAATCTATGGTGAAATGTACCAAATCAATCACGTTGCACACATATTCATAGGTTGTACGCAAAACTGAATATTTTAGCCTGGCCCCTCTCGTTTTGTGAAGATGGGATAATATCTAGCTGAACTCTGCAGCTGATATTGGAAATCGCACAGGCATATACATGTAAATTTCAGTATAATACTACACGAGCATGACAGACGGTGATGCGAAGCGATTTAGAGGTGACTACGGTCAGTCCGCCGATGAAGAGCAGCGGTCGAATCCACCTGATGAGATTGAATCTGTTAATGAACACCGCTCCCCACAACAGCAGATCTACTTGCCTGAGTCTAGTACTCAGCATCATCAACTTCGATTTCCGGAAAATCGCACAGACGAGAGCTACCTAGTGTTGGAAGCGGAAGAGCCTGTAAGATCAAAACCACATGCACATGGAGCCACTGCAATGCGCCGTCCTTCTGATACTAGTGGCAGTTCGAGTGATGATGGTATAACAATGGGCTACCAACAGCCCCGAAAACCACGTCGACGATCATTCAAGAAAAGATCCCTCACTGCTGCAGATGATGCCAGAGATGATGATACTGGATCGGAGAGAAATGAGGTGATGGAGAGTATGGAAGGTGAGTTTAGTTGTCAGTCTTCTCATGTCTGACATACAAGGGATTGGGGTCATGATCCTCTAGATTCACAATTGTTTTGAAGCTGATTTTTCATAATATTGTTTTTTTTTTTATCATGTATACAGTATGTATTGAGGAAGCTCAAGGTCCCATCAACAAAGAAAGGACAGCCAAGGGGAAAATCCGACACATTTGGTTCTGTCGAGGTGTTTCAAAGTGGCGAAAGCAACCTCACTGCTTACCCATCAAGTTACCCATTGTAGTGACGCTTCCCAAATGTGGAGTACAGGTAATAAACTTTCAACTGCACTGCCGTGGGCTTGATGAAGATTTCAACCAACGCTATGCCACTCTTACAGCCGTCGTACGCTTTCTTTCAAAATCAAACGACACTTGTCAGCGACTGCTCAACTATTACGATTGCACCATAAGAGTCGAAGTTGAGGTATTTGAAGAAAGTGTGGAACGTGGGGTGAAACTTGGTACTTCGTCCGCAAAAAGGCAGCTGAAATGTGACGAGCGCGATCGCCTATCAATGCCCATAACGGTGTATAAGGTTGTCGATTTGGATCGCATAGTTTACAGCGATTCTTGCCCTGACGTAATCTGCTTTCGAATTACGGTCAACCTCGATGCTGCCAGCATACCAGTTCACTTTTCTGAGAGTGGAATGGACGATTTTCTTGAAGTTAGTATGTCGTCAATGTAGATCGAACCATACAAACACTTGATTATTGTCTTAACTCTTCACGGTTAGTAGGATAAGTCCTCTCCTATCTCTCCTCTCCTGTCCAACGTTCATTGTGTACCACGTTTTCTAGTTTCTGTGACAAGAAAGTACGTGTAGCAGCTCTTGCACAAAGTGTGCAATTTTATGAAGAAACTTTAAGACAATTTGTTCCTTGTGTGAAATGTTATTAACTGTGGGAAGGCCTGGGGCTATAGGACTGTCACTGTGGTGACCTGCTGGGTCTTCCTGAGTGTGGTATTGTAGTTAGTATTATGATTTACAGAATCATGTATTTATCCAGTTATTTTATTATTTATGCATTATAAATATCTGAGCATTAATATTCTTGATATTTTGCAAAATTTAATAATAGTGTTCAAAGTGATTAATGTAGATCGAAAGTCACAAATCGGCAGCTTGCATCTGCACAAAGACAGCTAAAACAATGACAAGTGCAGCTGCCCATAACAGTACATTATAATAAGGCTATTGCATACCCAAAATAATTGCCTCTCAGTAGAATAATTATTATAATACGAGAGCAACTCTCAGAGTCTAGTCTGCAACTGAGGCGTACTGTACCGTGAACCCACTATATTGACGACCTTTACCACACGCACAATTTCCACTATCCAGCCACCGAGGACATGGTCAAGTTTTCATAATTATTATAATAATAATTATTATCTATATAATAATATTATTATTACTATGATGTGGCTTGCACTTGTAGGCTTGTAGCTAGTATGCAGGTAGCCTCGTCAAAGGGCCTGGGGACGAGGCTAGTATGCAGGCTAATATTATAAATGTAATAATTTTGTATTAGTATGCTATATAGCATGATATAATGCTAGAGCAGCATATTACTATTAATTTTTGGTTTGATACCTTAACAACATAATTGAGAATCATAGAGCTGTACCACTGACGACCTTTACCATATACGTATGTTCTGTTCCACTGACTTCACCGGTTGACCACCTTCAGGTAGATTCCATTCTTTGGTGACATTAGAGCACCAACTACTGTTTGGAGCGGCACCTATAATAAATATATAATATTATCATGCAATCTGTAGCAGAAAGTGCAGATGCAACCTACACAGCCATACCTCAGTGTCTGGTGCCCTGACAAAGGTGTACTTCTTGAGCAGCTCTATGAGAGCCATCTTAGCCTCCAGCAGAGCAAACCTCATCCCAATGCAGTTGCGAGGACCAAAACCAAATGGCAGATGAGCAAGCTGTGGCCGCTTGGCTCTCTCCTTTGGGGTGAACCTACAAAAGGAGCATATTATCCAGACATTAATTAGTATGACAGTCCCAGTTTACTATCCTATAAATTCATAATACCGTAATTCGCCTTAATTTCGTTCACAAAATTATATTTATGTAACAATATTTTCATCAACTTGAAGCGCATGCCATATATTCGCTGTATACGTTAGTACAGGTAAAATATTTTGTGTAAAAAAATTTCGTCACATCGCGCAAAATGAAAATTTTTTAACAACGAATTTTTCGCAAATTACGGTATTGCAGATTACAATACCTATCTGGGTCGAATTTATCTGGCTCTGACCAGTATAGAGGGTTTTTATGGAGCAGCACAATAGGCACTTCAACAACAGCTCCTTCCGGGATAGTTACTCCATTGATGGTAGTAGTCTTATTACACTCTCTGTGAAGTCTGCAGAAGAATTAATGTTAGCCATGATTTATACTAATGTAGCTGTACCAAAACTCTTACTTAACACCTGGCGAGTAGAGACGAAGAGACTCTTGAATAACATTGTCGAGATAAGTGATTGCCTGAGCTGCTTCATACAGAGAATCAGCCTGCATACATGATAAAGATAATGACATTTTATATAGCAATCTCTGATAAAATCAATATTGCTTATCATAGAGTCGGTCCCATATGCGTAATACATTACAAATATCTCAAAATATGTAAGTTTGTGAACTTTCTAAGTGCCAAAATCAGAATATCCAGCAAATTATCTATCTATTGAGACCAAGATCATTCATCAAAACAATTGCCATCCCTGCTTCAACCTTCAATTGTTTTTTATACTTGTATAATATAGTATATCTATTTTCTCACCGGTTTCTCCTCAAAGTAGTTGTCGATCTCAGACTGCAGTTTCTCCTGGATGTCAGGATTGAGTGCCAAGAGGTAAGAGGTGTAGGCCAGAGCGTTGGCTGTGGTCTCGTAGCCGCCCAGCAGAAAAGTCACCGCTTGTCCAACAACCTCCTCATCTGTTAGTTTCCTCTCTTTCAGGCTGCCACTCGGCTTTTTCTTTGACTGATCAGCGGGGCATTCATATTCACTCTCTGCCTTGCTCTGTGCTTCCTCACATTCCTCTGTCTCACCAGTTGCATCAATCATCAGTTGAAGTAAGTCTTTATACTATACCATGCACAAATACTATAATATATTTACCACAGTCAGATAGCCTGAATTTATAATAATATTTTGCAATAATTGGAATTTTTGCAAGGTGATAAGGGGTATATTAACACTGGAACTGACTTTGATCATTAATTTTATTGTGAGCTTGAGAGACCAATCTCACAGCTACATTAAACTGACTTTTTCCAAATTTCCTGCTTTCCTGCGAGCCTTGACCAGATCCAGGGCTATCTCATGTAGCAGGTTCCAAGTCACTATTCGCTCAGTGTGAGCAAAGATCATGCGTAGCAGTGGGACCAGCCACGGAAAATTACCTGAAGGAGATATTAGACAGTAATTCACAGGAAGTAACAAACTGGGCACCAGTGAGGACATTGTCGCCTATGTAAAATTACTCGATAAGACTATCATCAGGTGAAAGTTCGTTGCTGAGCCCTCATCCAATGATCGGAAAATGATATTGGCAGCTTTTGTCAGTTCATCTGATTCTCCTCCTTGGACATTCACAGCACGGCCAAAAGCGGTTGCTAGGATGGTTTCCATGGTAAAAGCGCCATACACTCTACATAATATACACAGTATAGAGTACCTCTATGCATAATAATAATACACTGGATTTACTTAAAGAATTCGAAGCTTTCGTTAACCTTGACTTTGTTTCCAAAAACGTCCACAAGAGAATCAATGCTTTTCTTCATCAGTGGTAACATCTAATGATAGTTATATGGCAGCCATAGTATAGTCATCATTACTGATACAATCATTACTGAGACAAGCATGGGCATAATATAGCTACCATTTTCATCTTGGCACTGGAGAATGTTGGAGAGAGTATGTGCCTGTATCCTTTCCAAGTTTCTCCTGTACTCTGAACTAGCCCCCTTGGTCTCGAGGGAATGATGTCTGGAAAATGCTGCCGACAACATTACAAAAGATTTTTAATAATAATATTATTATGATGACACCGTAGCAGGTTGTAAATTTCTGATTGGCTATCATGTGCAGAGGTTTAGCTATGCGGCAAGACTGGATAATGCTATTTTTCTCATTTGTGGAATTATAATACAATGTACGTTGTTGTCTTTCAAATGTGCTTCAGCACTACTGGGGGCTTGATTTATATGGACTATAGCTAGGTAATCCGTTATGTGCAAGAATCATTTCCATAGCTCACACCAATAGTATAGACTCACGGCACGATCGATAAAATTGTTGAAGTCCTTCACCAGTATTTGCTTGAGCATGTCCAGGTCTGTGACCATGATATATGGCTTCCGTCCAATGTAAAAACTAATAGTAATTAGATATAATTATAGCTTGATTGTAGCAGGATTGCTTGTTACGTTACGTACCCTACAACTGAGCCATACTTGTCCTGAAGATGTGCAAAGAACTTTACCACCCCCTGCAATAAAATTTAATAGTGAAAAATAATCTGATTCCGTAGCCTTGATCAAGGACCAACGGTACCAGCTTTGATTCTTCTCTGTAGTTTCCAAAGAAAGGCACTGGTGTGGGGCCTTTGACGCCATATCTCCTCCAAACTTGGTAGGGAGCATAAAAGTACCTAGAAAGAGAGGGAAAAGAAAAGCTTTAATGAGCCACGCCCTCCACTACTATCACATGATGAATCATCACGGTTCTCACGCCTCCAGCATGAATATAGCGTATACAGCACAAGTATTTCACACTCATTCCTAGTTTAATTAATGAAATTATCTATAAATCATGTCAGTATTGCTAACCTATAATATATGAAATAAGAGAACAACAAAAGTCCGACAAAGATGGCCACTTCGTACATCATTGCAGCTGATGAATAGGTAAAGGGTCATCAAACGCGGGGAAAACCCTTAAGGGTTCTCCCGCTAACAAGCAGCGTGACCACAAACGAGCCAGCTGAAAAAGAGCCACTCCATGCACTCGTAATTGAAGCCGCAAAAACAAGGCACTCTGGCTTATGAGCATACTGGACGGTTGTTGGAGCCATTTCAACCACCGTAGAATTGATGGTAATCCAGTCTACTCGAGCCAGTGCATGCCGCTGCAACAAACTAAGATTGTACCTGAGCAATTGATTTCAAACTAGGACTGAAACTGCTTTTATATTAAGGTACATTTTGTCAAAATTTAACAGCATGAGTTCAATAACTAATAGCTACACTAGCTACACTAGCTACATACAATACTTATTTACAAAAGAATTAGCTAACAACTGGCACGATTGATAACTTTTAGGTAAATTCCATTCTTGGGAGCCATGGTAAGACCAAACACAGTCTGTAGGGGTACCTGCCAATGTACAATATTCAGTAATGTCTATTAGTTATTATTATTTTTTAGTACCTCGGTATCTGGTGCCCTGACAAAAGTGTACCTCTTGAGCAGCTCCACCAGAGCCATCTTAGCCTCCAGCAGAGCAAACCTCATCCCAATGCAGTTGCGAGGACCAAAACCAAATGGCACGTGAGCAAGTTGTGGCCGCTTGGCTCTCTCCTCTGGGGTAAACCTACAAAAAGTATAATTATTATATATATAAAAAGGCCGGAAAAACAAGTAGCAAATTATCCAGATGGTAGTAGCTATGATAGCCCCAGCTTAATATCCCTACTAGCTACTAATGTATGGCAGTGAACTATAATAATATAATATTATATTATAGATTACAATAATACCTATCTGGGTTGAACTTGTCTGGTTCTGACCAATATTGAGAGTTTCGATGGAGCAGCACAATGGGCACTTCAACAATAGCTCCTTCCGGGATAGTTACTCCATTGATGGTAGTAGTCTTATTGCACTGTCTGTGGAGCCTGCAAAAGAGTTAATGTTAGCCATGAGTTATAATAATGTAGCTGCACCAAAACTCTTACTTAACAGCTGGCGAGTAGAGACGAAGAGTCTCTTGAATAACATTGTCGAGATAAGTGATTGCCTGAGCTGCTTCATACAGGGAATCAGCCTGCATACATGCATGGTAAAGACAATGGCATAACAATCTCTGACAAAATCAATGTTGCTTATGGTATATCCATCATCTCACCGGTTTCTCCTCAAAGTAGCTGTCAATCTCAGACTGCAGTTTCTCCTGGATGTCGGGATTGAGTGCCAGGAGGTAAGAGGTGTAGGCCATAGTGTTGGCTGTGGTCTCGTAGCCACCCAGCAGAAATATCACCGCTTGTCCAACAACCTCCTCATCTGTTAGTTTTCTCTCTCTCAGGCCGCCACTCGGCTTTGTCCTTGACCGATCAGCGGGGCATTCACCTTCACTCTCTGCCTTGCTCTGTGCTTCCTCACATTCTTCAGTCTCACCAGTTGCATCAATCATCAGTTGAAGCAAGTCTTTATACTACCATGCACAAACAATATTATTATTAATTTTGCAACTGTCAGGTAGAGTTGGCAATAATCATAACTTTTGCAAGGTGTTAAAGGGGCGTATCAACTGAAATTAACACGGGAACTGATTTTGATACTGCAATTACCAGCTTGAGGGGCTACTCTAAGCTGACCTTTTCCAAACTTCCTACTTTCCTGCGAGCCTTGACCAGGTCCAGGGCTATTTCATGTAGGAGGTTCCAAGTCACTATTCGCTCAGTGTGAGCAAAGATCATGCGTAGCAGTGGGACCAGCCACGGAAAATTACCTGAAGGAGATATCAGATGAAAATTTCACAGGAAGTAACAAACTGGGTACCCTTCTGTGATATAGGGAGCAATGAGTTGCCAATATAGTGAAAATATTGTCTGTCTATGTAAAAATTTACTTGATAAGACTATCATCAGGTGAACATTAGTTGCTGAGCCTTCATCCAATGACCGGAAAATCATATTGGCAGCTTTTGTCAGTTCATCTGATTCTCCTCCTTGGACATTCACAGCACAGCCAAAAGCGGTTGCTAGGATGGTTTCCATGGTAAAAGCGCCATACACTCTACATAATATACACAGTGTAGAGTACCTCTATGCACGATAATGATACACTGGATTTACTTAAAGAATTCGAAGCTTTCATCAACCTTGACTCTGTTTCCAAAAATCTCCACAAGAGAATCAATACTTTTCTTTATCAGTGGTAACATCTAATGACAGTTGCATGGCAGCCATAGTATAGTCATCATTACTGAGACAGGCATGGGCATAATATAGCTACCATTTTCATCTTGGCACTGGAGAATGTTGGAGAGAGTATGTGCCTGTGTCTTTTCCAAGTTTCTCCTGTGCTCAGAACTAGCCCCCTTGGTCTCAACGGAAGGATGTCTGGAAAATGCTGCCAACAACATTACAAAAATTATGATGACATTGTAAATTTCTAGTTGGTCATCATGTGCAGAGGTTTAGCTATGCTAATCTTCCCTTCATAATGCTATAATAATGTTCAAACACAAGGGCAGATATGCGCCAAAATACCTTGCGTAAAATGTCCCTGCTACGTACAAAATGGCGAGCATGGCGTAAAATCTTCCCTTTAGGCCTAAGGGAAATATTTTTGGAAATACGCCATTGTCTACATAATCCATTCATGGAATGATAATACAATGTATATTGTTATCTTTCAAATTAATGTGCTTCAGCACTAGATCTAGAGTGGGGGCTGGATTATAGACTCTAGCTAGGTAATCCGTTATGTGTAAGAATCATTTCCATAGCTCACACCAATAGTATAGACTCACAGTACGATCAATAAAATAGTTGAAGTCCTTCACCAGTATTTGCTTGAGCATGTCCAGGTCTGTGACCATGATAAATGGCTTCTGTCCAATGTAAAAACTAATGGTAATTAGATATAATTATAGCTTGATTGTAGCTGGATTGCTTGCAACTATGTTATGTACCCTACAACAGAGCCATATTTCTCCTGAAGGTGTGCAAAGAACTTTACCACCCCCTGCAATAAATAGTGAAAAAATTCTGTAGCTTGATCAAGAATCCACGATTAATATGGACCAATGGTACCAGCTTTGATTCTTCTCTGTAGTTTCCAAAGAAAGGCACTGGTGTGGGGCCTTTGATACCATATCTCCTCCAAACTTGGTAGGGAGCATAAAAGTACCTAGAAAGAGAGGGGAAAAAAAAGAAAAGCTTTAATGAGCCACGCCCCCCCACTAGCACAATGTCATGATGAATGTTTTCACGCTTCCAATATGAATGTAGCATATACAGCACAGTATTTTACACTCATTCCTAGTTGAAATTATCTACAAATCATGTCATTATTGCTAACCTATATATGAAATAAGAGAACAACAAAAGCCCGACAAAGACGGCCACTCCGTACATCATTGCAGCTTGTAAAATTAATAAGGAAGGCGTCGCGGGTAAGTATCTGGGGATTCCCCTAGCCCTCCGTGTGACCACAAACGAGCTAGCTGAAAGAGAGCCACTCGAAAACCCACCGAAACAGCAGTATTGAAGCCGCAAAAACAAGGCACTCTGGCTTATGAGCATACTGGACGATTGTTGGAGCCATTTCAACCACCATAGAATTGATGGTAATCCAGTCTATTCGAGCCAGTGCATGCCGCGGCAACAAACTAAGATTGGACTGAGCAATTGATTTCAAACAAAGACTGAAACTGCTTTTATAAGGTACATTTGTCAAAATTTAATGAAGTTCACTGTCGCAGTATCAGCCTGGTTCATGATCAGTGGTTTAATTAGCAATTCCTTCACATGAGATGGTTGATTCTGATTCTGACCGCGAGAGTACTCCAGTAAGGAGTAAGCCACGGGATTTCATAGCTAACTATTCTGACGAGGAGAAATCGCTATGTCACGAAGATGAACACTTAAATCTTCATCAACACTCGGTTCAGTTGTACACACCTGAGGGGTATCTTGAGTTACCTGGGAGTCGTGCCGAGACGTATGAAGTGTTATCAATTCCAAATGACGAGGAATTTTATAAAGAAGGAAATTCTGAGTTAGTTGTCAAATCAAAATCCACAAGAAGGCCTACACGCACTCAGCCAGTTACTAGTGAAACTACATCCTCTAGCTCAGACACTGAGACGGAGACAAGACTAAGGAACACTGGGCCAATCACTGATAGCACAGATTCATCAAACTCTGCCCCGGGCTCCAGTGGCAGTGGATATAGTGGAGATATAGATTCGGAATTTGAAGCGAGTAGAGTGGATCATCATAGAAAGCTTGTGGGTGAGTTGCCTGTATAATATGTATCTTGTGTATTTATACAAAGTATTTGATGAGATGCCATAGATGGGGTCATTCATTAAACAGGAAGTAAATTAATAGTACGTCTACTACATTATTATACATAATATGCAGCTGTTTATACGTAATGTGCAGACATGTAGTCTATCTTTTGATGTTGGCAATGCCCATGCCACACACCCTTTACTGTAACCGGATTATTGTCCACTAAGTAGTGACTCTTGTATGATTCAGATTATTGCTTGAACTTACTATTATAGATGACATTGATCAGTACAGTTGTAAGACCATCACGCCCATCATCTCACATCGAGTGTTCTGTAATGCAATAACTAGATGGCAACACCATCGTCCAATATCTCTACCAACTATCGTGATACCCCAGTGTGGTGTGAGAATCATGAATTGCCAGCTTCACTGTCGTGGACTTGATCACGACTTTTACGAACGAAATGCCACCCTAACTGCTGTAGTGAAGTTTTCACAAAATTCGATAGCCTGCAGTAGCTCCCACACTTGCATTGTTGAGCTTGATGTAAAGGTTTATGAAGGAAGGATGGACTCCGCTTCAGTCCATGAACCTAGCTTACTTGGAGGTGCGAAGGGACGAAGAAAGCTGAGCAGACAAGAGAGAGATGAATGTGTGATGCATATTGCTGTCCATAAAGTCGTGAAGTTAGATGCAATCGTCTATCACGAAACATGCCCCAACATTAGTGTGATTACTCTCCAAATCACTGCTTCCATACAAACAGTAAGAAATGACGATAACCAGGAACTCGAGCGTGATAGTGGATGTATTGGTGCAAGTAAAAGTTCAGGCACAGAGTCATAAAGATTGGGTATTTATAGTCTCACCGTGAATTTTTATAATTATTGTATACGACCATTATTATTATTTTTTGTATAGTACAAACATTTTTATAGGGACTCTGAGATTCAATGATAGATGAACCAAGTGCACATGTACATTTCTCATGCAACTTTTATTTTTCCGTGCTGATACTTAAACCGGGAAACACCCAGGTGTGTATGGCTATACTATAATAATATTATTACCATGCAGTAGTAGATTTAATACATACGTACATCACTCACTTATGTTATTAGCTTAGCTGAATCAAGCTGTTAAAGGGCATTGCACGATCATGAATTAGTGTAGACACCTATGCTAGCTTGAGGAGAACAAACATGACTGCTGCTAATGATTAGTCTTTATAGTTAGGAAGTCACCACTGAATGTGCACATAGCTATAATATTGTATATCTACACTGTAGTAGGCTACTATAGCCAGCCCTATTTGCAGCTGTAGATCATTGGCAGTGAACGTTCCGCACTGCAGCTGTATATGGTACGATTCAATTCTATAGACCACAAAACTGCTATAATACATGTATGCATATACATGACTAATAATTCACACTAGTAATAAGCTAGCTGAGTTCAATATTAATGCAGTCATCTACAGTTAGCTGTAAGTTTGTAACTTTATGCATGAAGTTTAAGCATTACGCTGTAAACAAATTTCTTTAAGATGATTTGATCTCATGCAGCTCTCAGCCTGCCTCAGCTGTAGCTTCCTCTGTACGGGACCCTTCAGTAGTACCCACTGATCCTACTTCCAGTGCCCTCACACCAGCTTGCATGCTCACCACCTTTCGTAGTACCTTCATGGCTGAGTCTATCATGCCTTCTATCTTGTCTCCGGCCAGCCCCTGCTTGACAGCCTGCTTAGTGATTGCCCACGTGAGTACCTGAGGATCCGTCTTAGTCAAATCCACGACACGCTTCACCAGCAGGACGCCGACGACTCCTTCCGCGCCGTCTATCACCCCTTTCGAGACGAAATTCCAGCGATAGTAGTACGCGTCGCAACGAAGAAGTGCGTTGTTCGTCCAGACGATAAACATATCCGTGGTCTCGTATTCGCCCATGGAATCATTCCCGAGAATAGCTTCGGCGCCGAGTGCTATAATTTTCTCCAACCCACCCATCCAGTTGCCGCTGAAGAAGTCGTGAATCGCATCGCCTATCTTTTGCGATTCCTTGCTGCTTTGCGTGATATTGATCTGCTTATGGATCTCGACTATGGTTCCTGTATCAATCTTCTGATCGTTCCTCGAGCCTGTCAGAATCTCCGTGGTGACGTTCTGGAGGCGACCGTCGACCATCTTCTCGAGGAGTTGCAAACGCTGCTCCATCTCTTGTTTGGTTTTATTGTCTGCTGCTTTCGCCTCAGCACGAATCTTCGATATTGGATTGCCCATGATTACTTCTCTGGTGGCTATGAAACCGCGGCTCGATGGAAAAGAATCACGCTCACGCAAGCGCTTACAATGCGCATGCGCATACTTGTCGGCAACCACAGGTACTGCAGCATAATAATTTTTGCGAAAAATCAACTTCTTGTCCAAGGTATTTGTTCAGTTTTGTTTTATAATTAGCTTGTACGATTGACCACTTTGAGATAAATACCATTCTTTGGTACCATAGTGATGCCAATGATTGTCTGCAGGGGAACCTACATGAAAGAATACGAATGAAACATTGCTAGATCAAGCAACTATAAGATATGACATGGTACCTCCGTGTCTGGCGCTCTGATAAGTGTATACTTCTTGAGCAGCTCTATTAGAGCAATCTTAGCCTCCAGCAGAGCAAACCTCCTCCCAATGCAGTTGCGAGGACCAAAACCAAACGGCATGTGAGCAAGCTGTGGCCGCTTGGCTCTCTCCTCTGGGGTAAATCTAATAATTCAACTTCATCATAACTGCTAATTAAGACAATAAAATAATATACTGAACTACCTGTCAGGGTCAAATTTCTCAGGATTCTCCCAGTACTTTGGATCATGATGAAGAAGAAAGAATGGAGCTATAACCAGTGAACCCTGTGGTATAGTAACTCCTTTGACAACCGTTGTCTTGAGACACGCTCGATCAGTCCTAGTCAGTCAATATATATCAATCTCAACCGTGAAGAAAATAAGAATATTATGGATGTTGTACCTTGGAGCAGGAGGGTAGAGACGAAGGGACTCTTGAATCACATTGTCTAGATAGCTGATCTTCTGACTTGCTTCATAAACTGATACATCCTATAATATAAAATTCGTAATTGAGTGAAACATAGGATTGGTCAAAGACTAACTGGATTCTCATCAAAGTAGCTGTCGATCTCAGACTGCAGTTTCTCCTGGATGTCGGGATTGAGTGCCAGGAGGTAAGAGGTGTAGGCCAGAGCATTGGCTGTGGTCTCGTATCCAGCCATCAGTAGCATTATGGCATGCATCACGACTTCCTCATCAGTCAATACTCCTTCCTTCTTATAAACGGGACAACCGTTCCTGCCCGTGTCCTTTCTGTCACTCTCACCGTCAGCATCCTCGTCCTCCTCTTCTTCTTCTTCTTCACCAGTTGCATCAAGCATAAGCTGCAATATGTCCTTTTGCTGCATAAAATCAAGTACATCAATTGTCATAAAGGGTTTGCTGATGGCTAATGTTTACCTTTACTTCACTTCTTCTCCTAGCTTTGACCAATTCTAATGCAATCTCTATGAGTTTGCTATAGACTTCACCTGGCTTAGTGTGATAGTACAGGAATTTGAAGATAGGAATGAACCATCGAAAATGACCTACAAGTTAAAAAGGGTTAAGAGAAGCTGCTTCGTAGATAAGAAGCAATACAAATGAGGAAGTCATATGGAGAGAGATTCGGGAGAGAGGGAGGGAGATATTTCAGTAACTCACTGATCATCATTACTAATACATCTCTGGAGGTCAACCGTCCTTCATCCATTTGTCGAAACCGCTCATTTGCTGCTTTTGTCAGTTCATCTGATTCACCTCTTTGCACATCAATGATACGACCGAAAGCAGTAGCCAAAATAGTCTCCATGGTAAAAGAACAATACGTCCTGATATAAACATCAATTAAACAATGGCATAATAAAAAATTTATTATAGCTTTGCTAGCAAACAGGACATATTTGGTTGGCATACTTGAAAACTTCGAAGCTCTTTCCACTTTTTACTTGCATTTCAAATACTTCCTTAAGTAAATCAACACTTCTCATTATCAGCGGGGTCATCTATACGACATTGTAATAGTATGTCAGTATAATAAAGGTGTGCCCGAATGCAATCTAGTGCAAGATAACCACTACCCTTGTCCACAGGCTCCCTGCATGACCTTTTCAACAAACAAGATCAGGAAGTCTATATAGATGAAACAAACAAAGATTCTTTGCGGACAACTTACCGTATAGCGGGAAATTTTCGAGGGAGAAAACTTTCGGTAGGAAAGGAGCATTTCGCGGAGAAAACTTTTGCGGAACGTTAAAACTGGTCGCATAATGGGTGTAGCATGCCTGTGGCATGCCTAGAATTTCGTGGAGAAAATTTTCACGGATGGCTGAAAAATCGCGAAATTCGTGAAAGTTTTCTCCCTCGAAAATTTCCCGCTATACGGTAACTGTTCGGTAAAACTTGCCGACATTTCGTGGTAGCTTTTCGCACCTCGCTTCACTAAGTCTTTTGCCCTGAGGATGACTAGAGCATCTAGTTGAAACGTCGGCAAGTTTTACTGAACAGTTAAGTTGTCCGCAAAGAATCTTCGTTTGTTTCATGCAGATAGCAACTGAGAACGATGTCACTTCAGCCTATATAGAGTCGAAGCTAGCATACCATTTTCATCTTGGAAGAGGAAAATGTTGGAGAGAGGAGTTGACGTGTGGACCTCCAAGTTTCACCCTCACTAAATAGAAGTCCTCTTGGTCCGATTGAAACTAACTCATTGACGGAACTCTGAAAATTTAAAGATATAGCGTAAATAATTTATGCCACAATGTCGATAGCATCGTTCAGTAAATCTAAAACCTCACTTCGTGATCCATGAAATTATTGAAATCTTTCACCATTATCTGCTTGAGCATGTCCAAGTCAGTGATCATTATGTGTGGCTTCTGTCCAATATAGAATCTGGATTGGGGTCATTCCAAAAAAATCATAAAAATTATGACCTTGCCTTACGGATGGTTAACGTACCCAACAACTGATCCATATTCACACTGCAGCTGTTGGTAGTACTTCAAAACCGACTGCAAAGTAATAGTGAAACTTGAATGTTAGCCTTGCATGTATTACCGTATAGCCGGAAATATTAAATTTGGCGGTTGATCCCAAAATCGCTATTGCAAGAATATTAGCGGATTTAAATTTGGCGGTTCGGTACGGGGTCGCCATACGTATATATGCGAGTAGGAAATTTTGGCCGATTTAATTTGGCGGTTGTAACATAGACTGCCAAATCAGCAAATTTTCTGGCTATACGGTAGGCAGTTAGTGCTGTAGAGTAGGTCATACTGGACTATGCTGTATACTAGGTTATGGACTTCACAATTTGACTTAATTCACAGCAAAAGACTACCAAAATCAATGCACTACAAAAATCCTGAAGATTGAATAGTAAAATCTTTACAAGAATCAATTCTTCCGGTATGTGATTTCATAGAGGCGTTTGATTTTACAGATAGTTTTACTATTTAATCACAGAGTGATTGGACCAAATTTCGCTGTGCTTCGAGAACGAGCTGATCAAAGCTATACCCCTAGCGCATGCGCGATGGGTAACGGTGATGTGAAAGAAGGGAACGTACAATCCTTTTTTGTTGTCTGTAGTTTCCAAAAAACGGCACTGGTGTGGGGCCTTTGATGCCATATCTCTTCAGCACTTGATAGGGAGCATAGGCAAACCTGCAGAAATATAATTTACTATCAAACCATACTCATAGCTATAGCTAAGCTGCTGCTTTCAAAGACCATTTTTATAGTGACAGATAGATCTACCTGTACACAAAGTAGAAAATACCAAAAATCACTAGCCCACAGACAGCTAGCAGGGATGATGGCTCGAACAGCATTTCTAGGTCCTTTCGTTTTTTTCAACTTTCCACCCACGAGGTGCAAAACTTGCAAAACGTGGTCAGGGCGTGGCTAGAGCATGCAAGGGTGTGGCGGCCAAGGCACCGGACCCTCCCCCCTGAACATTGATGATAATGATAGTAGTACTGCCCAATAAAAAAATTAGTACGAGTTCAATATTAAACTAAAGGGCTACAAAAATTTGATTAGCTACATACAATACTTATTTACAAAAGAGTTAGTTAACAACTGGCACGATTGATAACTTTAAATTTAGGTAAATTCCATTCTTGGGAGCCATGGTAATACCAAGCACAGTCTGTAGGGGTACCTGCCAATGTATAAATGTCTATTAGTTATTTATAATAATAATTATTTTTTAGTACCTCGGTATCTGGTGCCCTGACAAAAGTGTACCTCTTGAGCAGCTCCATGAGGGCAATCTTAGCCTCCAGCAGAGCAAACATCATCCCAATGCAGTTGCGAGGACCAAAACCAAATGGCAGGTGAGCAAGTTGTGGCCGCTTGGCTCTCTCTTTAGCCTTGAACCTACATTCAGAAAAGACAGACCAGTCACCTACACAAACAGTCAGGGTTTATAGATAGCTATATAGATACCTGTCAGGATCAAATTTCTCTGGATCTTTCCAATACTGTGGATTTTTGTGCAGTAGAAAACCTGGAATTATGACACTGCAACCTTTGGGAATGGTTACTCCCTTGACAACAGTAGTCTTCAAGCATAACCGATTGGTTCTATGAATTAAATTAAACAGTAAAATCAATCAGACGCTTCGGATTGACTTACCTCGGAGCAGGAGGATAGAGACGAAGGGACTCTTGAATCACATTGTCCAGGTAAGTGATGTCTTGAATTGATAAGCATCATACACAGGAGCATCCTACCATTAATATAATATTATGGTACTACTAAAATTAATAGTAATGTCATTACTGGTTTCTCCTCAAAGTAGCTGTCAATCTCAGCCTGTAGTTTCTCCTGGATTTCGGGATTGAGTGCCAGGAGGTAAGAGGTGTAGGCCAGAGTGTTGGCTGTGGTCTCGTATCCAGCCAAGAGTATCCCGACAGCTTGACTCACTACTTCCCCATCAGTAAGCTTGCCTCCATTTTCACGAGCCTGAGCATTCATATCTTCACCATCCTCCTCCCTTTCTTCACCAGTTGCATCAATCATAAGTTGTAGCATATCCTTAAACTGCCATAAAATCGTAACAAACTTGAATACTGATCGATCAGCCACACTCTCTGGTGTAATTTTACTTTTTTGCCACTCTCTTTTCGAGCCTTAACCAATTCCAGTGCCACATTCTGAAGCTGGTACACGCTCTCAATCTGTTTGGAATGGATGAATAGGAAGCAAAGAATAAGAATCAACCACGGAAAGTTACCTGGAATGGGGGGATTATGGCTTACACATAGAATGGGAAGTAAGACATTATAATACAGATATACTCATTCCACTACACTAGCTATAGTATCTTACTTGTCACTAGTACTATAGTATCTGTGGAGGCCGCATTTCCTTCTTCCATTTGTCGAAATTGATCATGAGCTGCTTTTGTCAGTTCGTCTGATTCCCCTTGTTGAATATTAACCATACGACCAAATGCTGTAGCCAAAATGGTCTCCATGGTGAAGGATCCATAGGTTCTGACAGTCAAAGAACAAAGAATACATAATAAGACTTGACTTTCATGTCAAGTTATCATGATTAGCCTTGTCCTCAGGCTCCCTGAATGTACCTAAAAATTTCAAAACTTTCTCCAGATTTGGCTTTCCCTCCAAATGACTCCACAAGAAAATCAGCACTTTTCTTGATTAGTGGGGTCATCTAAAAGAAGTGATCAGTCATCCATGAGTGGGGGGAGGAGAGAGAGAGAAGGGGAGAGAGAGGGAGAGGGAGAGAGAGAGAGAGGTGTCAGAGAAGACATTTCAAATCTCACCATCTTCATCTTTGAAGAAGAAAAGGTTGGTGTAAGAATTTGTCGTTTGGTTCTCCAAGCTTCACCTTGAGAAAGTCCTAGCCCTTTGGGTCCCTTTGGAAGAAGACTCCCAAATGCAATCTTTAACATAACATAACCATAACAAAATTAGATTAGATAAGGCGGGTAATATCCTTGGGTGCTACAAATTTTCGTGCTTTGCAGTATTTCCTCTAGGACTCAATTCAAACAGGGTGGTTGAGTACTATCATTATTGTTATGGGATATTATATTGGCCATGAAGAGGGAATGATTTGCTTTTGCAGGGCTTACTTTTGCAATGTGCACTTGGATAGTCACTGTGTATGCACAATCTACTATAAATATTATTATATGTGTGCATGTGTTGTGCTGTGTACACCACATTTCAACCACTAGTAGTGTGTCTCCGAGCTGATTGTGGGAAGCCAAAGATACCTGGAGCTAGTATAAACCTACTGTTTATTTATACAATTTCTGCAATGCAGGGGTTACATGAATTAGCATAAAGCTAGTACAAAGCATGCAACCGAAAAGAGAAAGTAATAATTAGCATTAGTATGATTTAAATAAAATTAAAATTAAAATTAAAATTAAAGTCTCTTGAGAGCAGACTTGAATGCAGGCAGGGATGTAGCAGAAGCTGTGTCGGGTGGTAGCGAGTTCCATGCAGCAATAGTGCTTGGGAAAAAAGAATGATAAAGTTGGGATGAGTGAGATGAAAGGGGGACCAAAGAGTTAGAGTGAACAGAGCGAAATGAGTAGGAAGGATGGCTGGCTTGGATCGGAGCTTCAGGAAAAAAAGTTGCATCATTAATGATCTTGAAAAGATGACAAAGTTTTGCATGCTGTCTCCTAGTTTGCAATGAAGGTAGATTGGATTGCTCAAGTAGCTCTGCGTAAGTTGCACTCCAAGATTTCAAACAAACCCTAAGGGCAAACTTTTGTACGTCTTCGATAAGTTCAATATCCTTCTTCAGGAAAGGATCCCAGGATGCAGCTGCATATTCGAGATGGGGCCTAATGAATGATACGTACAGTTTCAGCAGGGTATCGCTAGAACTGTACTTGTGAAAGCGCCTATAGAGTATACCGATTAATTTCCTTGTTTTGATGCAAATCTTGGATATGTGTGCTGACCAGGTTAAATCAGAGGTTATTAGTACTCCTAAGTACTTGTAACTGGTTACACAAGTGAGCGCTGAGTTTCCTAGGGTTAGGCAAGGAGGTGAATTTGAGAGAGAACGTTTCCTAGAGAGAAACATATAACAACACTTTCTAGGGTTAAGGGTAAGGTACTTGGCAGTGAGACAAGTATTAACTGCATCTATATCAGCTTGAAGATCTGCATAGTTATCAGGGGAATTTATGACTCTATATAACGCAATATCATCAGCAAAAAGACTAATTTTGCTATCAGCAGAGATGCAGCTGACTACATCATTAAGGTAGATGATAAATAAAAGGGGACCGAGCACAGACCCTTGAGGCACACCAGATAGGACTTGGAGAATATTGGAGGATGAACCCTCAACAGCAACATATTGTTTGCGCTCAGTAAGATAGCTCTGGATTCGGGTTCGGGTTCGGTTGCAGCTGTCAGTATTTTTGCAAATCAGCCGCTCACAAATAGGGCAGGGCACCCCTTTTCAAGTATAGTAGCGGAAACACTGCTTTGTATCTGCTAAGTCAACCATGAAAATAGCAAAAACTAGCATCCCACAAAAATTACCTGCCCTATGGCATGAACTACATGCTAACACTACTGTGACCAACCTCGGCGCTGTCCATGAAGTTGTTGAAATCTTTCACCATTATCTGCTTGAGCATGTCCAGGTCAGTGATCAAGACTTGAGGCATCTGCCCAATGTAGAACCTGTTGCATTACATAAAAGATCTATATCAAATACACGGCCCATCTCAAGTGTAAACAGCCCTATATATCTCTAGCTTGACCTTGCTGTAAATTTCAGCATATTAAAACATCAAACATACCCAGCAACTGATCCATAAATTTGTTGAAGATGTTCATAGAACTTCAAGGTTGTCTGCACATAGCAAAGAAGGTACAGGATCTAGCCATATCTTTTGTTATAGGCTCTCTAGAGTCTGGGACAAGGCTACGGGCTATGGCTACAATAGCATCACCATATTGGGAGGGAGGGGGTACCTACATGTGAAAATTCCCGGCAACTGATTCATGACAGAGCTTAGTCACATCTTGGAATTTATTAAATTACTGTCACAATTTCCAAATATTTTAAAGTATTAACTGGAAGAATAGGACATACCATTTTTGATTTCTGTCTGTAGTTTCCAAAGAACGGCACTGGTGTGGGGCCTTTGACGCCAATTCTCTTCCATACTTGAAAGGGAGCGTAGGCAAACCTGTCAAAATGGTAATCCGTTCGAGAGCGGTAATGTACAAGTGATGCTGTAATACCTATAGACGATAAAAAGAGCAAGCAGAAGCCCACAGCCTAGTACCAAGAGGGGCAACATGATGATCGTGACCTCTTCAGCAACACGCTAGCCACACCCTTTTATCTCGCGAGCTGCGCATGCGCATTAATGGTCTACAGTTGGCTAGACATAATCTTAATTAAGACTAAATGCGTTTGATGACTTTGAGATGTATTCCATTCTTTGGCGACAAGGTAAAGCCAATAGCAATCTGTAGGGGAACCTGCATGTGCAAAATTAAATATCAATAATGATAATTATTTGCATTTGGGGAAGCGGCAAAAGATTAACCTCAGTGTTCAAGTCCTTGATGAAGGTATACCTACTTAGGATGGCTATAAGGGCCATTTTAGCCTCCAGCAGAGCAAACCTCATCCCAATGCAGCTGCGAGGACCAAAACCAAACGGAATGTGAGCAAGTTGTGGCCGCTTGGCTCTCTCTTCAGCGGAAAATCTGTGCCAGGAAGATTGTAGCTACATCACATCATCATCAACATCAAAGGTGTTCGTTTGACGTACCGGCTGGGATCAAATGTATCTGGAGTCTTCCAGTAATGGTAATCTTTGTGAATAATAAAGCTTGGAATGACTATACTAGATCCCTGTGGGATAGTAAATCCCTCCACGACCGTTGTCTTTAGACAGAGACGGGTGAGTCTGCACAATGTTGAGCTTGTGAAGTTGAACATTAATTATAAATTTTGAATTGCTTACACTGGTACAGGAGGGTAGAGACGAAGGGATTCCTGAATAACATTATCTAGGTAGGCAATATCTTGACAAGCTTCGTACATCGAAGCATCCTATTATTTATAAAGTATATACAGTTATGCAGGTTCAACATGCAAAAAGTACATTATTATATAACTGGTTTATCCTTGAAGTAGCTGTCAATCTCAGACTGCAGTCTCTCCTGGATATCAGGATTGAATGCCAGGAGGTAAGAAGTGTAGGCCAGAGTGTTGGCTGTGGTCTCGTAGCCTGCCAGGAGAAATCCTATAGCTTCTCCCACAACTTGTTCATCTGTCAATCTTTCCGTCATTCTCTGAGCTCGAGCTGGGCACCCTCTTAAGCTTTCTCTAGATCCATTATCATCCACCTCTCCAGTAGCATCTATCATCGACTGTAACATGTCCCTATGCTTTAAAAAATGAACTGCATTATTATTCTGAATCATAGCAATAAGAAAATCGGAATAATTACCATTAATACACTCTCATGCCGACATCTCACTAGATCTAGTGCAATCTTATTAAGGTGTCGAAAGCTATCACTTCTACTGGAATGGAGGAATATGAAACGCAATAGAGGAACCAGCCATGGAAAGTTACCTGTACAAAGTCATAATATAATATATATATATACTTGGCTAAAATAGGTATATAGGCTTACTGATTAATACAATCAATGCTCCAAATGAGGTCATCCGTCCTTCTTCAATTTGGTGAGACAAAGAATCCACTGCTTTTGTTAGCTCGTTTCTAGTATGATCAAATCCAGTGGAGTCAGAATTCTGTCCAAAGGCAACAGCTAGGATTGTCTCAGTAGTAAAGGATCCAAACACCCTGTATGGTGTTAATATAGCTACTCAGCTGACTATATTTATCTTTGCTGCATGCATTAAGTTATACTTGGTGACGTCAATGCTCGCTCCAGTTGCAACTTTCACTTCAAACATGGCCAACAGAACATCAACACTCTTCTTCACCAACGGAATCATCTATAGGAGCAATAATATTAACAAGCTTGGAACATGGGCATGATTGGAACCTTAGAAGAATATTGATATTGAGTTTTATCAATGCCATAATTTATCTTCCCCTTATGAGTACAGCATGACTATGTGGATGATATATACTTACTGTTTTCACTTTTGAAATGGAAAATGTTGGATATAGAATCCGTCTATTTATCTTCCAGGTCTCCCCCTTCATCAGGAAAAGCCCTCTGAAAATCTCTGGCAGAATCATTTCCGGACCATCCTGTCAAGTGAGATAAAAATCAAAGCATCAGTGAATTGGCCAATAATAAAACTATTAACTAACTGCGTGGTCCAAAAAATTGCTGAAATCTTTCACAAATATATATCTGCTTCAGCATGTCCAGATCGGTGATTAAGACATATGGTGCCCTTCCAATATAAAACCTATTGGAAAATCATTTTTCAATTATTACCTCCTTTTACTCCTTGTCACATTCGGCTAGCTTTTTACCCCGCAACTGGCCCATACTTCTGCTGGAGGTATTTGTAATACTTTAGTTTCGTCTGCATAGCAGCAATACAACTCTAGTAACTAGATAAATCCTTCCCATCAGAATCTGGCCTACCATCTTTGCCTCTTCTCTGTAGTTTCCAAAGAAGGGCACTGGTGTGGGGCCTTTGATGCCATGCCTCTTCCAAACTTGATAGGGAGCATAAGTAAACCTGCAGGTTAGGAGATTATTAGTAGGACATGCGTCATCGCTGTCTAAACGAGCCTAGTTTACCTGTATACACAGTATAGAGCCAGCAAAACTCCACAAAAGATGATCATTGACATCCTTCAAGGCCTTATTAGGGGGCGTGGTATCTTCGTGTATATACCAGGCACAATGTGTGGGCGGAGCTAATTTATGGCCACTAGCACTGTACTTTGGATGCGTGGGTGTAATCCGTAGGGAACTTTGAACTTTCGTTTGCAGCGCTAGCCAGCCACTCCCACTTTTTGCGATTATTAATGAAACTTGAGAGAACAAAAAAATTAATAAGTATCTCAGAAAGTAGAGCGTAATATTATTAATTTTGCAACTTGACAATAACAGCTATGATACGACAAATTATAGCTACTCAAGTACGAGAGTCTATAGTATATTAACTTCGATTGACCACTTTGAGATAAATGCCATTCTTTGGTGCCATGGTAACACCAACAACTGTCTGCAGTGGAACCTGAATAGAAAGACCAAGTAGCTAATGAAGTAACAGTCCGGTGCATAGTCCATGCTATTAAGCATGACAACTTTTTTTACCTCAGTGTCTGGTGCCCTAACAAAGGTGTACTTCTTAAGCAGCTCTATGAGAGCCATTTTAGCCTCCAGCAGAGCAAATCTCATCCCAATACAGCTGCGAGGACCGAAACCAAACGGCATGTGAGCAAGCTGTGGCCGCTTGGCTCTCTCTTCTGGGGTAAACCTACAAAAATAGCAAATAAATGATATCGTGAATATGATATCAGAAAGTGATATGCTTCTTGTACCTATCAGGGTCAAATTTTTCAGGATCATTCCAGTACTGTGGATCGTGGTGAAGCAACAGGATTGGAATAACAACAACAGAACCTTGAGGGATAGTAACTCCTTTGACATCGGTAGTCTTGGAACATGCACGATCAGTTCTGTACATTGCAATAACAATTTTATTGATTTATTTATTCATTGACATCATGACATGCCAAAATGCTAGGCCATTAGTAAGTTAATTACCTTGTAGCTGGAGGGTAAAGACGGAGGGACTCCTGAATTACATTGTCTAAGTATGTGATCTCTTGGCTGGCTTCATAAGCTGAAGCATCCTGTGGATAAATGAAAAACATCATCATGCAGTCACCATCTCACCAAAATTGTCTAATAAGCTAACTGGATTTTTATCAAAGTAGCTGTCAATCTCGGACTGCAATTTCTCCTGGATGTCGGAATTGAGTGCCAGGAGGTAAGAGGTGTAGGCCAGAGTGTTGGCTGTGGTCTCATATCCAGCCAGTAGCACAACTCTAGCATGTCCCACAACTTCCTCGCTGGTCATTTTGCCTGTTGTTTTATGAAATGGACACCCGGATTTTCCAGCTTCAGAGTCACCATCACCAGCAGTTTTTTTCTCTTCACCAGTTGCATCAATCATCAGTTGCAACATATCCTTGTGCTAAAAAAATAAAATTTTCTATCACTGTGACTGTCACACACAGTCAGCGTGCATTGCGCTCACCTTTTGCCCACTTTCCTTTCTAGCTTGTACAAGTTCTAGTGCAATCTTCACTAGTTTTTCAGCTTCCAATCCTTGCTTGGAGTTGTTGTAGAGATGGCGGAAAAGTGGGATCATCAAAGGAAAGTTACCTGTACGTGAGAATACACAGCATACTGATACTAGTATAACTGTGGGGGTAGAAGGGGAGGGCGGGGTGTATGGGAAAATGACTCACTGTTAAGCATGACTAGCAAATCTCTGGAGGACAGTTGTCCCTCTTCTGCCTGAGTAAAGAAACTTCTTGCAGCCTTTGTCAGCTCATCAGCTTCACCTCCTTGAACATCAACTTTACGTCCAAAGGCTGTTGCCAGGATAGTTTCCATGGTAAAAGCGCCGTATGTCCTACAATGTTTTTAGAATAGTAAAATCTTAAAAGAGCAAGATACTTACAATTGGATAGTGGTGCTGTACCTAAAGAACTCAAAACTCTCTCCCTTTTCAACTTTCTCGCCAAACACTTCAACAAGGGAGTCAACACTGCTCTGTACTAGAGGCACCATCTGTAAAATAATTATTAGGTGTATATTATAGAGACACAGTGTTAGAAAGAGGACAATAGTTTTACCATCTTCATTTTTGAAGCAGAGAATGTTGGAGACAGAACGTGTCGGCTGGTTTTCCAAGTTTCACCCTCCTCAAATACAAGTCCACGGGGCTCGCTTAAAGTAATTCTTGGTGCAGTAGTCTACATGTGTACACGTATGATATAATATTATGAAAACTAAACTGTCGAATTGACTATAATTAATATATTATTTAATAGTTAACCTCATGGTCCATGAAGTTTTGAAAATCTTTCACCATGATTTGCTTAAGCATATCCAAGTCCGTAACCATGATATGAGGTTTCTGTCCAACATAGAAACTGTAAAAAAAAGTTGCTTTTACTTCTGAATCACTCCATAAACCAGGCATAAAATTTACCCTGCAACTGATCCATATTCTTGTTTAAGGTGCTCATAGTACTTTGAAATTTTCTATAGAAATAAAATATAGCTAGTATTGTCAATTTGATGTCAATACAAGATTGGTGTGGCTACTCCAAGCAGTCAAAAGAGGCTTAGTATACTACGGTTAGAATTACCATCTTTGTTTCCTCTCTGTAGTTTCCAAAGAATGGCACGGGTTTGGGGCCTTTGATGCCACAATTCTTCAAAACTTGGTAGGGAGCATAGGCAAATCTGCAATTGAACACATATGCATAATTTTACTAGCTATATCTTACCACATGCAGTGAGATACTGATGTAAAAAAACCTTACTTGTATACAGAGTAAAAAAGGACTAGAAGCCCACAAACGATTGATGTTTCCAACAGCATGGTTGCACTAAGATCCTTTGCAAGTTGTTGCTATTCACTTTTCAACGTTCTGTTTTTACGATTATTAATATTCTTGCTGCTTTTTTTTCTGGCTGCAGTGGGCAGCTTACTCCTTAAATAGGCGCACGAGCATCGTTGGATATTGGATAGATGCGTGGTCCGTGGGCGGGGTACCAAAGGTCGGTGGCTATAGCTGCACGCGCTCACGAGCCAGCTCGCGGTGTACTTTGACCTTTGGTGGCTGCCTGCACGGGCTATATTATATCTGTAATATAGATTACGTAACGTATAATTATATCCGGATATTCACATCCGTCCTCGCATTGCAGCTGGTGTGCCAGTGTTATTCATGGTTCAACAGTTATTTTTCAGCCTGGTACTATAGGATCTACAATGTACGTAGCTATGATGTGCATAAATTATGCACTATTTTAATAGAGGGTTTAGGTTTAACAATATCAAGAGAGAGCCAGGTGGCCACAACTTCCTCACATGCCATGCCATTCATTTTAGCGGCTTAATCAGAATGCTTAATCACAATCTGAATAATATTCATACCCTGAATGGTATGCCAATTCAGATGATTAATATCATGTACTGTGATCGCCGTTTTTGATGTAGCTACATGCATCATGGATCATGTACTGATTAATTTTAGGGAGTGAAGATTTACTGTAATAACATTGATATAATCCCTTCACAAATTGGCATTCCGATGATCAAGTCTAATATGCTATTGAGAGATACTATAATATTAATGTACTAGCATTTGTATCAAACTTATATGTCAGAAATATACAGCAAGAGAATTTGGATAGAGACAGAGGAGGGAGAGGGAGAATGAGTCAAGGTAAATTATAACTAGCTACATGTACATGTATATAGCTATAGTATTGTCACAGCAATTAACTACGGTTGACCACTTTGAGATAAATGCCATTCTTTGGTGCCATGGTAACACCAACAACAGTCTGCAATGGAACCTGAAGCGAAATAAATTACAGTAGCATGAAGCTTGTCATTAATTAATTACATGCATGAAGAGTACCTCAGTGTCTGGTGCCCTAACAAAAGTGTACTTCTTGAGCAGCTCCATCAGTGCCATCTTAGCCTCCAGCAGAGCAAACCTCATCCCAATGCAGCTGCGAGGACCAAAACCAAATGGCATGTGAGCAAGTTGTGGCCGCTTGGCTCTCTCCTCTGGGGTAAACCTATACAATAGAATTAGTCACCATCCAGTCATCACGCGTGTACACACAGAAGTAGCTAGCTAGACTGTAGATATTTCCTAGCCCTGGGCCCAGCCTCATGCTGACTTTCTGATCAATGCATGCTTAAATTAATGATAAAAGCTGATGGGAAAGGGGCTAGAAAATTTTGCATACCGATCAGGATCAAACTTTTCAGGGTCCTTCCAGTATTGTGGATCATGGTGAAGATGCAAAATGGGAATGACGATCATAGACCCTTGTGCTATGGTAACTCCATTCACAACGGTAGTCTTTGAGCATAGGCGATCAGTTCTATAGTAAAAAAAATAGTCATTAGTTACGTTGCATGAATAATAGAGATAGATAACATACTCTGTAGCTGGAGGGTAGAGACGGAGGGATTCTTGAATGATGTTGTCTAAGTATGTGATCTCTTGGCTGGCTTCATAAGCTGAAGCATCCTATAATATTATCGTGCATTGCCACAAATTCAATAGTGGTACTATACAATCACGTGATGGTTCACTTACAGGTTTTTCGTCAAAGTAGCTGTCAATCTCAGACTGCAGTTTCTCCTGGATGTCGGGATTGAGTGCCAGGAGGTAAGAGGTGTAGGCCAGAGTGTTGGCAGTGGTCTCGTATCCAGCCAGCAACACTACTCTAGCATGTCCGACAACATCCTTATCACTAAGTACACCAGCTTTTTTATGAAACGGACATCCAGATTTTTCTCCAGCTTCATCCTCACTGCTTGACGATGTTTCTTCGTTACCAGTTGCATCGATCATTAATTGCAGCATGTCTTTATGCTGTATATTATTGTGTAGATTTCAGTATAATTGACTAATAGCTATAGATAAAGCTTTTCCATCACACTCACCTTTTTCCCACCTCTTTTCCTGGCTTGTACAAGCTCTAGTGCTATCTTAACTAGTTTTTCGCCATCTTGTCCTTCTTTAGTCTTACTGAAGAGGTAGCGAAAGATCGGAATCAATAAAGGAAAGTTACCTGCATAGTTTATACAAACCAATGATGTTGAGATGCATGAGAGAGAAAGAGAGAGAGGGAGCTCGGGTACTCACTGTTTAGCATAAGCAGTATATCTCTGGAGGCCAGTTGTCCTTCTTCTGCTTGAGTAAAGAAAGTTTTTGCTACTCTTGTTAGTTCATCTGCTTCACCCCCTTGAATATCGATTTTTCGTCCAAAAGCTGTTGCAAGGATAGTCTCCATGGTAAAGGATCCATATGTGCTACGCATAAAAGTTATTCGCTGAAACTGTTACTGTGTACCATTACAGTCAGGGAATTAAAATTAATATTCATACTATATATTATACCTGAAGAACTCAAAACTCTTTCCACTCTCTGCCCTCTCATGAAATATGTTTACAAGAGATTCTACGCTTTGCCGTACCAGTGGGACCATCTGCAAATAATAGTATAAATATATTAATAGTATTCATGCATGCATGCATGGCTAGTTAGAAAAAAATTAATAATTTTAATATAGCTAGCTACCATTTTTATTTTAGAAGCAGAGAATGTTGGAGAAAGGACATGTCGACTCCTCTTCCAAGTTTCACCTTCTTCAAATATGAGTCCATTGGGTTCACTAAAAATAACTTTTGCCTCGGAAACCTACATAATTATGATAGTATTGTTACGAGTATTTAATATATAGCTAGTTAGCTACTGCATGCATTCTGATCATGCATGGATGCATAATGCATGCTTTTGCTAGCTATACATGTAGCTAATTATAAGGGGTAGCCTACACTGTATAGCAGCACCAACCTCATGATCCATGAAATTATTGAAATCTTTCACCATTATCTGCTTGAGCATGTCTAAGTCCGTAACCAAGATATGTGGTGTTGGTCCGATGTAGTAACTGTAGGAAAGAGCATTATTATTATATTAATTTTAATAAAATTAATAATAATATTATTATTATTATAGCTACATGAATAATTATACACATACCCTGAAACTGGACCATACTCCTGACGGAGGTACTCATGGTATTTTGAAGCTTTCTATGGAGGGAAAAAAGTAAGAATTTAATAGCAAAGCTATATAATACTCAAGTATACTCGCACTAGCCAGCTAGCTACAGCAAGCAAAGCAAATCTAAGTGACGTATAATAATATTCTAATCAATACAAATCTGAAATGTGCTTAGCTAATTACCATCTTTGCTTTCTCTCTGTAATTTCCAAAGAAAGGCACAGGTGTGGGGCCTTTGATGCTGCAACTCTTTAATACTTGGTATGGGGCATAGACAAACCTATAGCACAGAGAATTAATACTCATTAATTATAGCTATTATTATTAATAAATTAAATAATATTATTCTGCTATGATCAAACCAGCAATATATAAATTCAGCTACGTACGAAATTGCGTATAATATTAAATAGATGAGCCCTCTATGTAGCTTACCTGTACACGGAGTAAAGGAGGACTAGAAATCCACAAATGACGGCCGTTTCCAGTAGCATGATGCGCCGCAGTATTGTATACGGTGTAGAATATTTCTGTTCCTTCCGAAGTTCGGCTCTCAGCGGCTGGTTATTTTTGTACGAAAATTTAATATCGGGGCACGACTGCTGCATCCTTAAATAGCTGGGCGGCGCATCCCACGGGGCTAAAGGTTGAGGGATAGCTGCACGCGCCGTAGTCTCGTCCCCAGACCCCACCCCCAAAAAGGAGGAAGAGGGTCTGGTGACATTTGAGCGCTTTCTTGGTTCTTGCAAGCTCAGCATTCTTACTTTTGCGAAAGCCAATCAGATTGCAGCTCCACGATTTTCATGTGACCTAGCATCTGGTCGCGCAGCAACGATCGTGCAATGTCAGCTGGCGGTTTAGCGCTAGCCAATGAGAACGCAGTTCTTTGATTGTGCACTGCATTGCGTAGCAACGTGGGACTGGCACGTGATTGATTGCATAATATTGGCATGAAATCACGCGCCTGTACAACCAAGAGATCGTTCCAATGTCACCAGACCCTTCCCCTCGTGGGGATTTGGGGGCTGGGTACGAGACTACACGCGCCGTTGCGCGATCCAGTATGTGTACTTTGAACTATTTGACACGTGACGCTGTGCGCAGCGCTTACTAATTACATGCATGGCGCTTACATAGTTCCGATTAACGACCATCATGCAGACCATGATGCAATAGCTAGCGTACATGTACACTATAAACAATCCGAGAACAATACTATACACGTATAATATTACTGAAATCCGGGAAGAAAAAAAAATGTCCAGCTCATGTCATACTGTTATAACACTATTGAATCAAATATTTTGGTTTTAATAACCATTAACGGCAGACAATTTTGAGATAGATCCCATTCTTTGGTGCCATGGTAATACCAAGAACCGTCTGAAGAGGGACCTACAAGTTAATAATATGCAAAATAATATTAATGCTTAACGATAGTTACAGTACTATGTCAATGCATTACCTCAGTGTCTGGTGCCCTGACAAAGGTGTACCTCTTCAGTAGCTCCATGAGGGCTGTCTTGGCCTCCAGCAGAGCAAACCTCATCCCAATGCAGTTGCGAGGACCAAAACCAAATGGCAGGTGAGCAAGTTGTGGCCGCTTGGCTCTCTCCTCTGGGGTAAACCTGTTTAAAAAAATTAATTATCATAACTATTAGATTATTGAACTTGAACGTAGTACATCAAAATATCATCAAGTTTCGATCATCATAAATATTATTTATCTGACACAACAATTAAATTTTAACACCAGTAATAATAATAATAATAATAATTTACCTGTCAGGATCAAACTGTTTGGGATTCTTCCAGTACTGGGGATCGAGTTGGATCAGAAAAGTTGGAATCATGACAATGGCTCCTTTTGGGATGGTCACTCCTTTGATAACAGTGGTCTCCCGGCACTCTCTGCTAGTCCTACAATATTAGGGTATACAGTAAAAACATTTTAAGTGTGCTGGCCCAAGGAATGGACTCAGTCCCCCAACCTTGGTGCAGGTGGATAAAGACGAAGGGACTCTTGAATAACATTATCAAGATAGGAAATATCCTGACTGGCTTCATACACTGAGGCATCCTATAAGAACATCAAAATAATTTTTATACATGTTAATATGCATTCAAACTTGTGTACCATCTAACTTACTGGTTTCTCCTCAAAGTAGCTGTCGATCTCGGACTGCAGTTTCTCCTGGATGTCGGGATTGAGTGCCAGGAGGTAAGAGGTGTAGGCCAGAGTGTTGGCTGTGGTCTCGTAGCCTGCCAGTATAAACGTCACAGCATGTGCCACAATCTCTTCATCCGTTAGCTTTCTCCCTCCGTCAGACTTCTTGATTGTGTCTGGTTGCCGAGTGTCATCTCCTGCCACCTGCCCACTGTCATCACTGGTCATGTGATCCTCTCCTTCACTTGCATCAATCATTAACTGGAGTAGGTCTTTGTACTATATACAAGGTGTTACATAAAGTTTGTACAAGAAATTTGAACTGCATGTTCGTCTGTCACACAACTAACCCTTCCTGGCTGTTTATTCTTTCTACGAGCCTTCACGAGATTTAATGCCACATCTTCAAGGAGAGCAAAGTTTTTACCTCTCTTTGAACGAATGGCCCGGGCTCGCAAGAGAGGCACAATCCAAGGAAAGTTACCTGGATAGTTGAGAAAACATTGATAGCTACCACTACATCATGGATCGGTAACTGTTGATTTGTCAGGATAAAATTTTTCCCATGCAAACTCACTGAAGAGAGTGATAAGGGTAGCTCCATCCAAAGATCCCCCTTCTTGCACACCTCTGAAAATGGAATCTACAGCTCTAGTTAGATCATCAGATTCTCCTCTTTGGATATCCACCACCCGACCAAAAGCTGTTGCTAGGATAGTCTCCATGGTGAAAGAACCATAAGTCCTGATTAAGACCAAAGAAATCATTACAAGTTTAGCTGCTAATCTGTAGTCATTTTGAAGTACAAATATTTACTTGAATACTTCTATGCTTTTTCCTGATGCTGCTCCTTCTGCAAATGTATCCACAAGAGTAGCAACACTCCTACTCACCAATGGCACCATCTTCAGGAATATAGACAATAATATTTATGAGTCAGAATAATAATATTATAGTGTTGTGTTAATCATAATATTCATGAGCTAAATCTGTATATACTGACCATCTTCATTTTTGATGTGGAGAATGTGGGAGAGAGAATTTGCCTGCTAAACTTCCAGTAGTCACCACGAGATGATAGAAGACCACGCACGTGTGATGGCTTTCGGCGAAGAAGATCTGGAAAGTACTGGAGAGAGAGAGAAGGCCAAGAAACTCACTCAATACCGTAATTCGTTTGTAAAATTTTGTGTCAGAAATTTTCATATTCATCAACTTCAAGCATGCGCCATACATTCACTATATAAGTTAGTACAGGTAAATTATTTTCAGGTAAAATATTTTGTCACTTCACTCAAATTGAAAAATATTAACAACAAATTTCGCAAATTTATACGGTAGCCATAATATTATACAACTGTAGCAGTGGACTCACAGGACGATCCATGAACTTGTTGAAATCTTTGACAAAGATATCCTTCAGCATGTCCAGATCGGTGATTAGAATTTCAGGCCTTTGTCCCAAATAGAATCCACTTACTGGCCCATACTCTTTAAGAAGATACTCATAGAAGCCAAGTGCTTTCTAGTATGTATCAAATGTGGTACGGTACACACGTGACACATATTAAACACTGGGCACATACATCGAGAAATACGTACACACATACAAGGCGTGCATACAGTGTAATTATCCCCCCCCCCCCCTTCAAAGGGGGCTAATATTAATAAAAATTTAATGATAATTTTACCATTTTGGCTCTATCTCTGTAGTTTCCAAAGAGAGGCACTGGTGAGGGGCCTTTGATGCCATACCTTTTCAGTACTTGGTAGGGAGCATAAAAGAATCTAAAATTAATTATCAAGAAACGACATCGATATCGTCAACTCACTATCGATCGCATAATATATACCCCGATAACCTACAACTAATGTAGTACCTGTAAATCAAATAGGAGACTGCCAATAGACCACCAAGTAGCAGAACGCCATACATGATGCACGAAAGTGGGTGGGGCAAATCTCGACGACCTTTGACCTTCACTTCTTGCCCCTTGGCCTTGGCGCAGATCGAGATGGACTGGTTGTTGTATTCAATTTTCGCACTAATAGCACTCTTTGCCTACTTCTGCTACAGGTACTACAAATTGTATAAATTATGGATATATATTATATCAGATCTAGCAGCAAACAATACCTATACCTCCCTCCCCTCCCCCCCCCCCCCCCCCCCCCCCCGGCTCTTTTCTTTATTCGATCAAATTCTCCTACAGGTTTTTCTATGCCCCCTATCAGGTGCTCAAGAATCTTGGGATCAAGGGACCATCACCACTGCCTTTCTATGGCCACTACAGGGACATAAAAAGACTAGTGAGTCATATAATCATCTTTGCAGCTGCACTGTGTGCTGGACTCTGTCATAACTTTACGCTCAGAGATAATTTTTTAGCCTTAATTTCATCAATGTCCCACGGCCACTCACAATTTTTCTGTGTTACACACAGAAAAACGATCTATACTAGCACTAGGAGTGGCCTGGGCATGGGACTATATAGTAATTTCTTAATTTTTAAATGCTGATCTGTTTTACTACAGACCTGGTTAGGCTTCTATGAAAATCTGCACAAAAACCATGGCGATGTTGTTGGGTAAGATACTTCTAATAGATGCTCACTTCATTGTTTAACTATTTTAATATGGATAGGTTTTATCTGGGGAAGATTCCCTGCATGATGGTGGCCGACCTGGAAATGATCAAACAGATCACAGTCAAAGAATTTGATTCATTTGTCAACAGAATAGTGAGTTGCTGGTTATTTTTTTTTCTAGCATTTTCAATTCCTCATTAAATTAATTTCAATGTCTTCCTAGCTAAGTATAGATTTCAGTGTTCACTGAAGCTGGGAGTGGCCTAAGAAGAAGGCTGTATTCACGCCGTGATTGCTGCCTTCCATGATTCTTTTGATCTTTCTGATCTGATCCTTTAAGCTATTTGCTTTTCTCTAAACAGATACCTCTTCCCCTGATTAAGGAACCCTATGGCTTGACTAAGGGACTGTTGCTAACCACTGGTGATCACTGGAAAACAGCCAGGCGGAGTTTATCTCCAACATTTTCAGCATCAAAGATGAGAACGGTATTGTTATAGCTGTTAATGCATTTAATAGCTACATAATAATTATATTACCGTATTTCTTCTAAAAGTTTGGCCCTTCTAATTATTCGGCACCCTTTACCGAATGATTGAATATAGTCTCTAATTTTTCGGCAAAGGTCGTCATGCATATATGCTATAAACGGGAATGGAATGCGCACGCAGACAGAATGTTGAATATTAACCTCTAAAACTTCGGCGAAGCTAAAGCAATATTATTATTTTCATGCCGAATTTTTAGAAGAAATACGGTATTATATATAATATGGGTTTATTGGTATTAATTTATTATGTGGTGTTAGATGGTGCCCCTTATTAAGAGAAGTACAGATATTCTTGTGGAACAGTTTGAAGAGGAAGCTATATCCAAAAAGAGTTTCAATATTCACAAGTGAGTCGTTCTTAGAGAGAGAGAGAGAGAGAGAGAGAGAGAGAGAGAGAGAGAGAGAGAGAGAGAGAGAGAGAGAGAGACCACAAATTCTCTTTCATTACTATATCATATCATAGGACATTCGGTTCCTTCACCATGGAGACAATCCTAGCCATCGCATTTGGTAGAGTCATCAACTTGCAGAAGGGAGAAGCTGATGAGCTAACACTAGCAGCTCAGGGAATATTCAAGCAATCTGAAAAGGGTACCATGCCCACGGCGAGGCTGATTCTGAGCAACTTTCCATTTCTGATTGGACTGCTGCGCTGGAAGGTGTCCAGTGATGTTGAACTGATGAAATCGCAGATAGTTCTGTACAAGACAACGATTAGTCTTGTGAGAGCACGCAGAGAAGAGTCTGCATCCTCAGCTAGCAAGGTAGGTTAAATAACTAATTAACATGGTGCAGCATAACAACCCTATAATTTTAAAATATACCTCATGTGTATACAAGAACTAACAAAAGTAATGAGTCAATGTCAGTTTTAGGAAGGACTTTTCCATTGCCTTTTTATCTTAGCACAAGGATCTTCTCCAGCTGATGATTGATGCCACGGGAGAGGAGGAGGAAGGGGAGAAGGAGGAGGAGAGAGATGGAGGAGTCAAACAGCTCAACCAGGAAGGGAGCGGGCTTTCAAACGAAGAGATTGTGGCACATGCAACGACCTTTCTCCTGGCAGGCTACGAGACCACAGCCAACACTCTGGCCTACACCTCTTACCTCCTGGCACTCAATCCCGACATCCAGGAGAAACTGCAGTCTGAGATTGACAGCTACTTTGATGACAAGCCTGTAAGCAATTCGCACTGTAAATGAGAGCACTCAACAGGGTAGTCTGTTAGTCTCGTGGAGCCAGACCCTCTCCCCCCGCGTAAGGGTCTGGTTCCGCGAGACTAGTAGTCTGTATGCTAGCTAGTATTATTGTGGAGCTGAATGTTAATCAGTGTATGCTGTCACTTTCAGCAACAATTAAATAAGAATGTTTTGTTTTTTTTTTTGTCTCTATTCAGGATGCCTCACTTTATGAAGCAACACAAGAGATCACCTACTTGGACAATGTACTTCAAGAATCACTTCGTCTCTATCCTCCTGCTCCAAGGTACAACGTCATTTTTATTTTCATGTCAGCATCTTGCATGCACCATAAATAATTATTCTTTCATACGTAGAACCATGCGGACGTGCGGAAGAGATACAAAGGTTTGTGGGATAGTGATCCCTAAGGGCACCATTGTCCACTTTCCCATCAAGATGATCCACCACCAGCCCAGCTACTGGGAGAAACCGGAGGAGTTCAATCCAGACAGGTCAGCTTCTATAATAATATTATAGCCTCGTCGATGTCCCCAGTCAGCCTTGGAATGAGTTATTTTCACCACATTCTATAGTTAGTCTCTGGCTATTTCTAGGCCTTTGTTGACACCATCAAGAGATAGCTAAGAGGTGGGGGGGGGGGGGGGGGGGGGGGGGGGGCAAGTCTGAAGATCTAGAGCAAATTAGGTGATCAAGTATGACTATACAGCTATATATTTCTTTGTGGATCCTGGCATTGTTTATGATAGGCCAATATTTTAATGAATTGGTACAATCGTGTGTTGTCATTATATTAGGTTCAAGGCTGAAGAGAGAGCCAAGCGGCCACAACTTGCTCACATGCCATTTGGTTTTGGTCCTCGCAACTGCATTGGGATGAGGTTTGCTCTGCTGGAGGCTAAGATGGCCCTTATAGAACTACTAAAAAGATTTTCATTTGTCAGGGCACCAGATACAGAGGTAAAATGGACTATAACACGTAACAAAGTTCGATGATTGTGTCTAATACCCATTCCAGATTCCATTAGAGACAGCATTGGGTATTACTCTCTCACCTAAGAATGGAATATTTCTCAAAGTTGAATATCGTCAATAACTTTTATTATTAGCAGCTGCTGTTATATTCGTATAGGAAAAATCACAAAGAGCTATATTGTAATAATTATTATGTCTTTTGCAGTGTATCTATAATAATAATTATGCTGTGCTAATAAAATTTTTTTTCAGTTGTCAGTTAGTCATTCTTCTCAGCTACTACGTAATAATTAATACTCATATTGCTAGTTAGAGACCATTTCACAGTAAGTGGATTGTACGACATTCCAGATGATTCCACGACCCGAAAATGATTCTTTCTGAGCAGTGAAGAATATTCGTCTGGAGTTACAAACTTGTTCCACTCGTGAGTGCCGCGAGGGAGGAGGTTGAGTACATACTCTGCCACTCCAATGGCTAGGGCATAGGAGAGAAACGTTCTATTGATGGTCGTCATGATCAGAGAGCCTCCAGGCTACATAATAAACAAAAAGGACATTTGATAGGTGGGCCTTATTTGGGATACACAATAAGATATTTCTTATTTCTACATACCTTTACGGCTTGACAGAGGTGATGGGTGAAATCCTTCACGTTTGCTACGTGTTCTATGACCTCTGAGGCAACCACACAATCAAACTGTACATCACCACCACCACTACCAGCACCAGCACTAGCAACACCAGGCCAAGGGTCCCGACTTGCCACTGTGACCAGCTCCTCCAGTGTGCAGCACCGGTACGAAAGCAGGTGCTCAGGTAGGGAGCTGTCGATGAAGGCGTGTTCCTTGGCGATGGCTATGTTGGATTCAACAACATCAATGCCAGTCACTTGTGCTCCCAGTCTAGCAAGTGGCTATTATGATATAGTGTATGTGTGTGTGTGTGTGTACGGTGTGTGTGTGTGTACGGTGTGTGTGTCACTGTGGGAGGGATACTTTGTAAAGGTTGGTACTAAGTCTTGTAGCTGGTACATCATATAATATAACATTGAAATGCCAGGATCGAATGGGGCCGGGGACAGGCTAACTTGGGCACTTAAGAGACTATAATAATGTCATGATACTCAGATAGTATTAAAGTATCATCTGTCTTTTTAATCAGTAAAGCAACAAGTCATGAACAGCCTGGCTAGCACTCACAAACAGGTCACCTCACTGAGTATTCCCCCTCCACAGCCAACGTCCAGTATGGAGTAACCATGGAGTGGAGGCTGACCGGCTGTAGTTTGATGTGGGGTTTTGTCCTTCAGTAAAGCACTTTTCACCAGAGGAATGCGTATAGCATTCATGGCATGCAGGCCTTTCTGTACTCCATGAGTGTCCCACCAATCTCTTGCTGTGAGAATGGCAAACTTTGATGTCTCTCTTGAATCTATAGAACTTTTGAGTGCAATGTATAAATGCGTTTAGATCCTATAATTTATTATTCTCACCTATATAATCGTTTGCAGGATTTAGAAATGATCCTCAGCTTATCCATTATCAGTGATTATATATGACATCCGTGATCTATACTATACGCGGCCACGTACCCCGCCTATACCAAATTTTTGTGCATGCGCAGTAGACACGCCCACGCTAATAATTAGTAGGTCACCTTTAAAAAACTATTATTTTGAGAAATGTGGTGCTCAATTTCTGAATGGCTATATTATTTTACGATTGACAACTTTGAGATAAATTCCACCCTTGGGTGTGAGAGCAGCTCCAAAAACTGTTTTCAATGGAACCTGGGGGCAACAGATTCAAATTAATTATGGTGGTCATTTATTATTATAAGCTTACCTCAGTATCTGGTGTCCTAACAAATTTGTATTTCTTGAGCAGCTCCATGATAGCTATTTTAATCTCCAACAGAGCAAACCTCCTCGCAATACAGCTGCGAGGACCAAAACCAAACGGCATGTGAGCAAGCTGTGGCCGCTTGGCTCTCTCCTCTGGGGTAAACCTATAGTGCAAATAACAGCAGTAGTATCAGATCTATGCTGCATGTGTTATAGTCTCATTCCCAGTCCCAATACTGCAGGATCATGATATTATGGAATCTGGGAACGAGACTATAATACATGGCACTGTTGGTATAGGTAAAATAATTACACCTGTCGGGGTTGAATGTTTCAGGATCACTCCAGTATCGTGGATCATTATGGATGAGAGAAACTGGTACCACAACCACAGACCCTTGTGGAATGGTTATTCCTTTCACAGTAGTGGTCTCAAGACACAACCGATCGAATCTATAATTTATTCATAATGGCACAAGATCCACCAAAATTTATTATTGAACATAAATTGTTAGTACCTTGGAATTGAAGGATAAAGACGAAGAGTCTCTTGAACAATATTGTCCAAGTAGGCAATCTCTTGGCTTGCTTCATAGCTTGAGGCTTCCTACAACAGTGAATCAGATGTTAAATGCAAGACTAAGTGACTAGCTAGCTATATGTACGTGTGTTGCAAATGATTCAGTATACTAATGCCAAACTGACTCACTGGTTTTTCATCAAAGTAGCTGTCGATTTCAGACTGCAGTTTCTCCTGGATATCAGGATTGAGTGCCAGTAGATAGGTGGCGAAGGCTAAGGCATTGGCTGTGGTCTCGTACCCAGCCAATAGCAATGCTTGAGCGTGTCCTCCAATGTATTTATCATCCAGTTTACCCATCTTTTTGTGAAATGGACAGCTATGACCATACTTGTCATCACCACTAACTTCACTGATATCATTGTACTCTTCATCAGCAGCATTAATCATAAGCTGCAGCATATCTTTATGCTGCATGGGAGTGAGTATAGCTATTAGCACATGACAGCAGATTTTGGTCAATGATTACTAATTGTTCGCACCATTTTGCCACTATCTCTCCGTGCTCTGACCAGGCCCAATGCAATCCTGTTGATCAGTGTATTTGTCCCACCAAACTTGGACATATTGTAGAATAAACGAAAGAGTGGAAGTAGCCACGAAAAGTTACCTATGATTGAACGGGATCATTATAATTATCTAGCTGTCAGGATATCACATCAGAAACACTCACTGGTAACAACAACCACTGCATCCCTGGAAAACTGCCCTTCCTTAAGTTGTTCAAATACATATTTGGCTGCTTTTGTCAGCTGATCTGCTTCTCCCCTCTGAATGTCTACTTGACAGCCAAAGGCACTGGCCAGTATAGTTTCCATTGTGAATGCACCATACAACCTGACACATGAATGGCCCTCATATATGATGAATTCCAGCTAGTATTATTCCTACACCTCACCTACCGATATACTTACTTCATTAGATCAAAACACTCTCCAGTAGCAGCTTTCTTTTCAAATATCTCCACAAGAGTATCAACACTCCTATGCAGCAGTGGTACCATCTGAAATTACCAGAACAACTAGTTTGAGTACAATTATTGCAGGGAATAGAGGGGCCAGCGGACTGGGAGAACTAGAGGAGAGGGAGGGTGATTGGATCTTATCTTAGCTATGCATGTAAATGATTAATATCTGACCATCTTCAGCTTTGTGATAGAAAAGCTTGGTGAAAGAATGTGCCGACTTCTCTTCCAGAGTTCGCCCTGCTGTCCCAACAGACCTTGCTGTTCTTTCTCAACAATTTTGCGACCTGAATACTGTATAGGTGGGATCATGCATGCATAGATCTAGCTAGATCTAATCATCATCAAAGAACTGCATAGAGAGTATCAACCTTTCGGTCCATAAATTTACTGAAGTGTGTCACCATTATTTGCTTGAGCATATCCAAATCGGTGACCAGGATATATGCTTGCTGACCAATATAGAATCTGTGGTTATAGTCTTGATATTATAGATTGTAATTATCCGCTTAGCACAATCATACATACCCAGTGACTGATCCATACTCTCGGTGTAGATAGTCATAGTATTTCAATGTTTTCTGCAGCAAAATTAGTAATAATAATATTAACATAGCTAGCCATTAGTGCAGTATAGCTACAATATATTATATACACTGTAAAAACTTAGGTGGGTAGTGTCCACCATTTTGTTTCCCCTATCACAGAAATTGCCCATTTGGTGTGCTGTAGGAGACAAAGTGGTGGGATCTACATGGATACATTTATTTTTACAGTGTATACTAATAAAGGGAGTATTGGTTTAATGCCCTCTGGATGTAGTGCCTTTGTTGCATTAAATTTTATTATATATTATAACAATCCGGTACGCCTTTCAATACCCGGCCCCGCGGGTGTAAATTTTATCAAAGATTTTCCTTTATCTACAATCACATGGAGTCAGTGCACGTATAATCATGTGTTTGTAATGTATATTACGGATATGGAAGTGTCTGTGCATGTCATCCCTACTACCAACTCTATGATTATTATGTTATCTGCAAAGTACTGTTGTATGCAAAGTTCAAGTATCCCCTGCATCGTGGGTTCCTAAATTAATGCCAAACATACAACAACCAGATGCAGGAGGGGCGAGCAAAGTGAGCGCCCCTGCTTACATGTACTAAAATAATTATAATGATAGTTTGGCTTACCATATTTGCCTCTTGTCTGTAGTTTCCAAACAAAGGTACTGGTGTGGGGCCTTTGATGCCATGCCTCTTCCAAACTTGATAGGGAGCATAGGCAAATCTGTACGTTTCCCAGAGCAGGGCAGTTAGAATCAAAGTGGCAAAATTTAATCAAGTTACTGCTTATATTAATATATATATACCTGTATACAGTGTACATAAGTAGTTGTAGTACACCAAGAGAGAGTAAGACTTCAAGTAGCATGATAGCACTATCACTCTTTGCAGCTGTTATAGTCTAAATATTAGTTAGACACTGTTTAGGTGGTTAAACTTTCTACGTGATTTAGAAGACCTCAGGGCTCTGTAGAACCCTCGCTGCACTCGGGATTCTACAGAGCCCTGAGGTCTTCTAAATCACGTGAAAACCTCCTAAACAGTGTCTAACAAGTTTAGATCATAATAGTAAAACATTATAATAGCCCAAGGATACAAAGTTGTAGGGGTTCTATCAAAATCTTGTAGGAGTTCTATCAGACTTGTAGGGGTACTATCACATATTATAGACTAGTAGCTAGTACCTGCTAATGACCAATCAGATTGCAGTATTTGTTACAACTATGATCTAATGGTTCATATTATGGTAAAAAATTGTCAATATAGTGCGTACACGTACACAATCCAAGCCATGGCGGCTCAATCGCAGATGATTGGCGATCGTAGCTTTGACAGCGCATGCGCAGAGTAGCCGAGTAGGTGGGGCTGACACACCCTGAAATAGAACAGATCAGAGGATCTAGGAGGTAGGACAGGCCTATAGTTCACTAATTAAATCGCAAAGGCGTAAAAATTGCACTACAATGCTAACTAAGAGGGGCTCCCCCACTAAATCAATAGCGCTGAGTTCGAAAATCGCAACGATATCCTCTAAAAATCTTCACGAAACAAAAGCCGCTACTAGCTATTTAATTAGTGAACCATTAGCCAAAGGTCAAGCCTAGAATGTGACACACAGTGTATTCTGTTCCGCTCCAGACAGCACGTATAGTCTCGAATCCAGACCCCTACCTTTCCCGCAGCGCTGGATCTATGGATATATTGCTGGTGATGCAATACATCCAGCGCTGCGGGAAAGGGAGGGGTCTCTAGACTCTGGATTCGAGACTAGACAGCACGATGGCTGAAAGTTTGTTTTCGTTAGTAGAAACTGGATCTGGAACATTGATCTTCGCCTCAGCCTTGATTCTAGTGGTTCTCTTCTATTATAGGTATGTTACCGATAATTGGATCGGTTGACGATGCATGGATGGATGCGTGGGGTAGGTCTGAACATAGATACTATCTATGGTCTGAAGCACTATAGCTAGTTATGGCCAAAATGTTAGACAGATGATGATTTAGATCCTACTTGTATCAAATACAGTGATCTGATAGGTTGAACTGCAGTATCTATCCTTCCCAAAAAAAACCCTTGTAAGCCCCATAAAAACCCTTGTGAGGCTGTAAGCTCCATCAAAAACCTGATAAATTTTGTTTGCCTATGGCTAATTTGTTGCTCAGGACTCGGGATTCTACACAGAGCCCTTTGGTCTTCTAAATCATGTAGAAACCTCCTAAACAGTGTCTAACTATTATATAAAGCCCTCAGGCTTCGCCTTCGGGATTTTTAATATATCAGTGTCTTGAGTATTCTAAAGACTGCAGATCCGAGCCATTGGCTGAAGTGTCTAACTTGTTTAGACTCTAGCATGCAGTTGCTTAGTAACTTCTTGTATGTTGCCTAAAGAACTAGCTTTCTAAGTAGAGGGGTTTTAAGTAATTTAAAACCCTTAATTAAATCAGTATTTGTGACAACTAGATATAACTAATTTATATCCCGAGGAAATAAACAGTGGCCCCCCGCAGTATTTTATCTTACCGCTGATTGGTCAATGGCTCCTCTCCATGGAAACAAGCCACTCCATAGAAACAAATTCAACTTCGACAGTGACAAGACAAAAAAACCCATCCAACTCGAACTCGAGATTAGACTCTAGTTGTATGTCATTTCATTAGTTGGAACCACTCAGCCTACAACTTGAACTTAGAATGCATGGAATGCGATCAATGGAATGCCTATAACCAGTTTTTGATACCTATAGGGCAATAACTCACTTCACGTTACTTAGCAACCTCATACTAGAGTCTAAATATTATGTTAGACACTTCAGCCAATGGGATCTACAGTCTGTAGAATACTTCAGACACTATAAAACCCTCTAGCCTTGTACCCAGGCCCATTGAGGAGGAGAAAGGGCCTGGTATACACTGTAAGCCCATGTGCAAAGTTTACGGAGCATTTTGTAGTATAACTCGCCGGATATTATCGCCACCATGCAGTCAGATGTGTACGGACAAGGTACATGTTATATACAAAGCATCCGAAGTCGGTGAAGCCTAGGGACTCGATATTTCTAAAGAATATCGTACGGCAGATCTCTCATTTGACTTTATACAAACTTCAGAGATCTGACAAAGTCCCTTCAGTAAAATTCTAATAGCTAATAATAGTCCAGCATCAGTTTGTTCAGCAATAGTGGCATCCGTTTAGTTTCTCGATTGAGAGAAGCGTGGTACACTGTACAAACTACATAGTTAGCTAGTTAACGTTCGTGCAGCCACGTGGCAAGTGTCAATTGAATGATTGCTAAATTGTATCCTGTGTGGTGTTAATTAGCGCGCGTATACTTCCTGTGCCTGTATAAATCAAGTTGGCTGCATTCTTGACTGTGGGAAAACCTATTCCCTCTCTACTACTTTGTATTCCTAACTTTTACCTCAGTATCGAGTATACAGTTACTTGTACACCCTAAAGGAATTAATATCGTACTGTACACCCTAAGGGGGTTAATATGGCACACTTAGCAGTGCGATATTGAGAGTATTTCTCCTAGAAGACTATGTAAAAGGAATATTATAATAGCTGGCTAGCTAGCTGTCAATTGGAATTCTGCCCGGGGCGATTCAATCAGTTGTGATGACTAGCTAGCTAGTTACTCGAAGTTGAAGCTGGGATGAGAGATGCATAAGATGGGAGACAGGTCCCCCCCCCCCCCCCCCCCCCCCCCCCCCCGCCTTTTTTGACTTTATACCTTCAGGTTTTGTTACGCTCCGTATCAAGTATTGAAAAGATATGGAATCAAAGGACCAACACCGGTGCCTGTGATCGGCAACTTTTTCCAAATGGCAAAGGTAGCATATTATATTAAATCTCACAAAACTTGAGTGATATTGAAACTTTATGTATGTGTCTATTGTATCTCTAGTCACAAAATCTGCAGTTCTCATATTCCTTGTATAAGACATATGGACCTATATCTGGGTGAGTTGGATTGCATTGCACATGTAAATCTATCGAATCGGTCACATTCTGATTCCGCCACAGCTTTTACTTGGGGAAAACCCCTTGGGTACTCATGCTTGATCCTGAATTGATTAAGCAGATCACAGTGAAAGACTTTGACTCTTTCATGGACCGTATGGTGAGTTCTATAGTAGGCGCTGAAGGTGGAATGTCCCCCCCCCCCCCCCCCCCCCCAACTTCAAAAATACTTCGCCCATCACCTATGATACTATAACTAGCAAGACAATGGTTGTTAATCATTAGAATATCTTGTAGTTATCCTGTGCGCTGCTGCATACATGTAGGACATGGGCCAGGAATACTATGCTTATCTTGTGTATGATTATTGTTATAGACTGGTGCTAGTCTTGCTCCTGAACCGTATGCCCCTCGAGGATTGCTTGAAGCTACTGGAGAGGAATGGAGGGACAAGAGACATGCCCTGACGCCAGCCTTCTCAGCAGCAAAGATGAAAATGGTACCAATATATATAAAGTTGTCAGGAAATCACTGTATAAGACTGTAGTACTAGCATTGACTAGTAATATGCCTCACCCAAATTTGTATAGAGAAAATTTTTGTGGATAATAAGACAACAGCCAAATTCCCACTTGAAACTCTCCTCTGCTGTACCATAATACCAATACATATACTCAGTCATGGTATGCAATGTTTTAGTAGATGGTGCCGCTAATCAAAAGAAGTACTGACACTCTTGTGGATATATTTGGTGAAAAGGCAGAGTCTGGCGAAAGCATCGAAGTCATGGCGTAAGTTAATGAACGTGTGTGCATGCGTACTTGTGTATTGCTTATTATGTCGTAGTGCCTATGGAGCCTTCACAATGGAGTCCATTTTGGCAGCTGCTTTTGGTCGAGTCATCAACGTACAGAAGGGAGAAGCTGATGAGGTCACCAAAGCAGCCAAGGGGATCTTTGATAGTGGGAAAAACAGCACTGTTCGATTTTGTCTGTTTCTCCTTCGTGAGTTGTTGTACAACGTGTAGCTAGCTGCTCTTGACAGTAAGCATCACCATGGAATTAGCTAGGCCGCTTCAAGTGGCAACCTAGTTTCTGGTCAGCTAGGGCCACGTTCCCCCCATTGATCTTGATGTTACTTCCCCTATATTATTGAATCAATCTAACATGCAGTGATGTTTCCGTTTCTGCAACGGTTTGTGCAATACTATCTGGACAAATACACGGATGCTATTGAGCCTTGGAAGGTTCTACACCACACAGCATTGAAGCTGATTGAAGCGCGAAGAGCTGGGACTGCCAAAGCAGCTAAGGTGAGTATAATAATTATTATTCAAATGGTGAAAATCTAAGCTTTAGTTGGCATTGTACTGTATACAAGGATGACTTAGTGTTACTATAATAATATGATGGTTGTATCTCCAACAGTACAAAGACATTCTCCAATTGATGATCGATGCTTCAGATGAAAGTAGCAAAGAAGCCACCTCAAGTTCAAGTTGCCCCGTTGATCACGCTAGCACTACCGGTGAAGCTTCATACAAACTTACTCCAAGAGACATAGTCGGAAGCTCTGTGACATTTCTGCTGGCTGGTTACGAGACCACTGCGAATACTCTTTCCTATGCTTCATACCTGCTTGCAATCAATCCCGACATTCAGGAAAAACTGCAGTCTGAGATTGACAGCTATTTTGACGATAAGCCGGTGAGTTTTCATTTTCAGGTTCAGAGCATTGCCATCATGATGGTGTCCTGGGGTGTACATGTCCTCGGTTGGGGGGAAGGGGACTGGGCTATAGGGCCATGATATTGTTAAAATGTCTCTATAATAGACAGTCAGTTCACTGTGTTTAATAATATGCAACTCAGGATGCCACTCTTTACGAGGCAAGCCAAGAGATCACCTACCTTGACAATGTGATCCAGGAAACTCTTCGAATCTACCCTCCTGCTCCCATGTAAGGTTATTGAATGTACATGCATCGATTCTATTTGTCATGAATACTGTTATCAAATTTGACTATTTCAACTCCTTCAGCCTCAACCGTAAGTGCATCAAAACAACCACCCTCAGTGACAAGCTTACGATCCCCAAAGGGACGATAGTTATGCTTGGCGTCTATCTGCTGCAGCACGATCCAAAGTACTGGGACGATCCGAAAAAATTTAACCCTGATAGGTTAGCTTGCTTCATGCATAATACCATGCATGCTCAACAAATCTCACGTACCGGTATAATTAAAGGTTTGTGGCAGAGGAGAGAGCCAAGCGACCAACTACTGTTCACATGCCGTTTGGTTTTGGTCCTCGCAACTGCATTGGGATGAGGTTTGCTCTGCTGGAGGCTAAGGTAGCTCTGATAAATCTACTCCAGAAGTACAATTTCGTGAGGGCACCAGACACTGAGGTGAGATACCGGCAATGATTATCATGATTTGTACTATGACTGTAGTTTATACAACGTAAACCACTGTCTGCCCACTGTGCAAACTGTGGAGTAACCACAGCCATGGTATAACTGCCATATACCACAGCTGGCAGATAACGCGTGTATTTATTATGGGCATAGAGCCGTGGTATAACTTCCATATACCACGGTTGGCGGTCATAGTACAAGCCACTTAGACTATAGCCTTATCGTGATTTATTTGAATTGTACGCTCGAGGCGTGCATTTAAACCACTCAAGGCTATAGTCTAGCTATATAAACTTGTAATAATATGATGCAGAACCAATAAATTTTATTGATCTGATGAATTTTACCTCTGTCAGGTGCCACTGGAGACTACAATTGGATTCACTCTGACTCCAAAGAACAAGGGAATCTTTCTCAAAGTGGTGCCTAGAAGCTAAAATAATAATAAATATGCTGAATATCGCTTGAACTGTATTTTATTCATACCCTTATATATAGCTGAGTATAATAATAATACAACTCATAATTTTTTATATTTTTATGTTAGGCCTAGTTATGAATATTATATACCCATTCATGCTATCTGTATGCATATACCATATACCTGTGGTCTAGCTACATAGCTAGTAATGAATGTTTTTCTAGATGATTATAATATGACATTGGAGATATCATTATATCTTTTATTAGCGTTGGAAATAGAAATTAAAGATCATGTAATGCTGCAAAAATTACTGGCAATATTATCATAGTCAACAAGTTCAAATTCTTGTTCAGTTGCGAGGAACGATCTTGAGAAAGATCGCATTATTCTTTGGTGTCAGAGTAAAGCCCAGCATTAGCTTCAGCGGCACCTATATACACACACATGCATAGCATAGTACAGGTAAACTATCATACTGAAAAAGCTAAATTGATTCATCTACCTCGGTATCTGGTGCCCTGACAAAGGTGTACCTCTTGAGCAGCTCTATGAGGGCAATCTTAGCCTCCAGCAGAGCAAACCTCATCCCAATGCAGTTGCGAGGACCAAAACCAAATGGCATGTGAGCAAGCTGTGGCCGCTTGGCTCTCTCCTCTGGGGTAAACCTATACTTATAACAATGAGACTGGTCTGACATTTTTGAACGTATTCTCAGCTAGCTACCTGTCCGGGTTGAATTTCTCTGGTTCCTCCCAATACTTGGGGTCATGATGCAGTTCATAAATGGGAATTGTGATCTGAACTCCTTTGGGAATTGTAACGTCCCCTAAGGTAGTAGTCTCCACACAAAGACGGTTTGTCCTATGGTAATAATGTTAAGAATGAGATACTGTATTATATATATTATATATTATATAGTGGATAGTGGCAATTTGGTGAGCACTGCAATCTCTAATTTGGAGATAATGCCCTTGGTGCTGCAGGCCAGCATGCAAGTTGATTTGGCGATCTTTACCCAATTTACCAAATTCTGAACTTTTCCATAAAACATTTTCATATTCCTTCATTCCCAGGCCAATTCCCATACAACATGGGAATGGGCCTGGGGATCCGGAATAGCCGTGCTACTTAAAACTCACAGAGAACCAGTGGGGTAGATCCGAAGTGATTCTTGAATGACATTGTCCAAGTAGGCAATTTCATGACTTGCTTCATAGAGTGTAGCTTCCTATAATCATTGTTCATTCATTATAAGAAGTTCTGGAGTCACCTACTAATTATTATTATAATGGGGGGGGTTGAACTTGAACTCACTGGTTTCTCCTCAAAGTAGCTGTCAATCTCAGACTGCAGTTTCTCCTGGATGTCAGGATTGAGTGCCAGGAGGTAGGAGGTGTAGGATATCGTGTTGGCTGTGGTCTCGTAGCCTGCCCCGAGGAACGACACTGCAAGACCGACTAACTCTTTATCCGTCAGTTTATGTCTCCTGCTATCATCAGACCCAATACTGGAATGATGCACGGGGCACCCAGTAGTAGTAGTAGTAGTAGCAGTAGAAGTAGCTATAGGGTCGGTAGGATCAGTCTGGTCACTGGTATCTTCTGAAGCATCCAGCATCAGCTGAAGGATATCTTTGTACTATAATGTGGAGAGCAAGAAACAGCATAATCTGCAATTGACATTGTCAAAGTTACACTAGTATCCCAGCAGCTATAAACTAAATTTGATGACTCATATTATATAGATATGGATAAGCATTCACTGACATGGCATTGTACATGCAGAATTACTTAGTGTAAATTAGTAAAATTATTAATATAAAATGTAGGCTCAATGTTGTGTAAAAAAACTTACTTTGGCTTGCTTTGCAGCCCCTGTTCTGCGAGCTTCTATCAGCTTCAATGCCGTATGATACAGGACCTTGAAAGGTTCAAAGAGTTTCTGTCTTCTCAAATAGTATTGAACAGGTCGAGTTAGGCTTGGAAACAGAGCTATAAGTATAAGGAAGGAATTGGTAGGCTAATTAAAATTCATAGCTATATATTTACATCATACATTAATTTTTACACTTACTGAGTAACGCCACACTGATCTGAACCTTCACGTTTCTCCCAGCAGCAAATATCCCCTTTGCAGCTTCAGTCACCTCATCAGCTTCTCCCCTCTGGATGTCAATGACACGACCAAAAGCAGCTGCCAGAATCGATTCCATGGTAAATTCACCATAGATCCTGTTCAAAAATTTATTCGTTGAATGTATAATCAACGAAAAGGTGTGTTCCTCACTTCATGAAATCAGAGCTTTCTCCAGATTCTGCAATTTTACCCACCTTCTCCACAAGGGTGGAGGTACTTCTTTTGATCAGTGGCACCATCTACGGATTTTGTTATTCAAAATTAGCGTAAGAGTTGTGATGATATGAAGTGATCGTTAGCAATTTATAACGATGTACCAATTTCATTTTCGATGCGGAGAAAGCCGGTGTTAAAACCTGCCTGTGCTCTCTCCACGATTCTCCAGTCTCAGCAAACAGTCCTTGACTACCGTACGGTTCAGGAAATATCTTCACTGTCTGTAAAATTAATAATAATATTAAGACATGCATGCATGGAGTCGCTTACAGCATGGTCCATGAAAGCGTTGAAGTCCTTGACTGTGACCTGTTTAATCAGCTCTGGGTCGGTCACCAACACACAAGCGTCTCTACCCATGTAGTAGCTGGGGAGTAGTATAGATCTTAAATTCAGTTAGAGATTGAATATTTCGTGAATTTTGCTTGCCAGTCATGGCGAGGCCTCGATTGTAAACTGAACAATCAAAAAAATATTATTATATAGCCCCCTGAAAATTTATGCCATGCTCATCGAATAGTTGAACAGTAGCTGGTGGTAGTGAACTATTAAATAATTAGTCTGTATTCTTACCCAGATACTGGTCCACTATACTCCATGTACATATGATGTAGAAACTCTAGGAAACCACCCTATCAACCGAAGAATAATAACATAATATTTAATATTATCATACTGTATACCATTTCAGCTGTAATTACAATCCTTGCCACACCCAGAACTAGCTAGCTACAGTATACAATCATGGACAGGTGTTAATGGGTGAATGAGGCTACTAATGCCAATGGTATATAGCTCAAAAGAACTCGACAACTCGGAACGTGGAGTAGAACCACAGGTTGGCACTTACGTGTTTTGTAACCATGCCCATGTTGCCGAAGATGGGGTCTGGAGGTGGTCCCACGATTCCATGCCTTTTCAGCAACTGGTAGGGAGCAAGGCAATGCCTGTACAATGTACCACATCAACACTTAGCATTTGGTGATGGTGTAAATAGAACAGCCAGTAGCCATTGGACTCATGCCAGGCAGAAAGAGCCAGAATCAGGTCTGCCCAGAAATAAATTTTCATGTCTACCGGTATACATGCACCATGATGCACAGCAACTGAGTTGAGATCTAGGCTATATACAGCTAGCTGCAGTAATAATGACAGTACCTGTAGAAAAGAAAAATCACGCCCAAGACTATGGCTGCGATGGTGAGGATCAAGCCGGACGTTGTCAGTAGACGGTCGAGAAAATAGTCCAACATCTCCATGATTTTAATAAGCTGCATGCAACTTGCACAGTCAGCGAATTATAAATATTATTGTAACCTAACGACCTTTACCTACTCTGACAATATGGACAAGGTCTGAGTCAATACATGATTGAAGATATACAATATAACTACGTATATAGCTACTGGTTATCAATTTCATAATAATTCACAGTATGCTTCTTCGGTGACGAGACACAACCTTATAAAGCACGATGTGATAGCAGAATATGACTTAGTCTCGCGGAGTCGGTATAGGTCGTCAAGATCAACATCAAAGTATTACGTAATAGGGAGACCTTTGACCTTAATTCCTATGTATGTGATTGTTCCTGGAAGAACGGGTCTTCCTGCTTTGTTGGAAAAGAACGGGCTTCTAAGGAAAGCTGCCTCTCATCATGAAGCGAAGAAGAGATAGGCCGTCCCTTTATGGTCTACTGGTCCTGGTTTGTCTCTATGGCGGTACGACAGCCCACGGAGAAGAGCCAATGCGAGATATTGGCGGCTCTGTACTCGTACCTATGCCCGTGCCTGGTCCCATGGGCGTCAAGGTAAAGAGCACGCACTCACACGCGTCTACCCAGGTTCTAGACGTTCCCTGTTTTAACTGGACGTCGACATAGAGAGATACGTGGCACTGTTTAGATGTATTTCTCGTAGCAGCTGTACCTGGCCTATGTTTGTGGGTGATGTACATGTATAATTTATTTCCCTCCTATCCTACACAGCACAATGACTACATGTGTACTGGAGTGAGCATCCCAGACCAGGACTTGTTCATAAGTAAGTGACAACAACAGACTTTATTCTACTCTTCTATAAAAAAAAAAAAAAATTGTGGTCAAAATTTTCAGCAGATACTCCATACATATTAAATATTATTATACATGTCACTCTCCACCACATTCATATATACACACAGCTCAGTTTGAGCCAAGGGCTGATCCTCGTGTTGCGCATCATATGCTCCTCTTTGGATGTTCAAGCAAGAGTCCTCGTGGATCATGGTACGTTGTGTGCATAAATTGTCTGTAAGGGTATGTCCCCCCCCCCCCCCCCCTGAAGAAATATTGCGGACATCTGGGAAGGTTCCACAATATTGTACTAAGTTATGTATACATACAATGTGTTCCATACGCATCTTCGAGTGCCAAATCCTTGAGAGCTGTCATTTGGGGATTTGTACAGTATTGGCTAATTGGTCACACTGTCCTCCACTATTCCTACTAATCTGTTTTACAACTGTTTTACAAAACTGCTATATATATACTATGGAATTTCATACCATGTATATACTACATGGTTGTAGTACCCACACTGAGTCAAATTGGAGGTGTTGATCAAGCATTGTGTACACATAGACCTATGCAGACATACTAGTACTAAGTGGTGCAAAACTAAAGTATGCACTCACTGCTTGCTTACTTACTTACTTCCCCCCCCCCCCCCCCCCCCCACCAAAGGACTTGCAAGAGCAATGGTCTCATCTGCAATGGTGAGCCACACATCATATTCGCGTGGGCCCTGAACGCCTCCGGTCTTCACCTCCCTCCCAGCGTGGGGGTACAGATAGGACCCTCCAGTGGCATCAACAGCATAGTCGTGCAGATCCACTATGGCTACCCTCAGTGTGAGTTGGCAGTGACAGTCAGTCCATACAGTCTATCTATATATATTATTATTACCAGCTTATGAAGGGGTATTGGTCTAATTATTAGCACTATAATAATTTATATCCTCGTCCCCAGCTTTTCAATATTGCATAATTATAGAAAAATGGGACGGCTTAAATATTGAAAAGCTTGGGAAACAAGAAAATGATGTGCATGTAATAATTTATACATACACGTGTACATGTACATGTACCTTTGATCTAACACTATAATATTATGCACAATGTGATTCATTGTTGCTCTGTGTCATTAATCTCCACTTGCCTCCCTCCCCTCCCCTCCCCCCTTCCCCCATGCAGTGTACCCAGGAGCTGTGACCACAAACAGGGAAGCTATGATCCTGCATACTACCACACAAAGGTACGTACGTATGACACTGTGGTTAAGATCGATACTACAATGTTATGTACTCACATTGTAATTTTATCACTCTAGCCATCATACCTCTTAGGTATACCGGTAGTTCGGTGTACATGTACAATCATGTATATACGTAGGACAATTTTTAATTAGTATCTATTAAGCAATTGATAGATTTACAAACACAAAATTAATGTACATGTAGTACATATTATGTATAATAGTACGGTACAGGGTTGTCTATCACAATTATAGGATTCACAATTTGCCCTGTCTCCTGTCTTGACTAAACTGCAATCATTAAACTAACTTGGTCCTACAGTATGTTTATGTTATAGTTAGTGGGTTCCTTGTGGAAGGAAGCTTTGTTTATGTAGCTCTAACGTGACAGTGTCCAATGAAAACTGTGATGCTTTCCTACATGACACGTTTGAAGCACGACAGCTACACAATGCATGTACAACAGTGACAGTTACCTAGGTATAGAGTACTTGCTGATACTTGTCAACGTTGTTGTACATGTAGTGCTACATATGCTGCCTGTAACAAATTTGTTGTGGGGAATAGAATTGTGGCTTTTGTTGATGATTAAGAGAAGGGAGCAAGACAAAAGTGCAGCGTGATAGAGTTTGGGTACGATAGTTATTATGACCATGATGATATTATGTTGGTTTTGTGGAGAGGAAACAGCAGGAGATTGTATCGATATACTCCTAACATTGTTATTCTTCATCATGATTCTCTGTCTCTTTCGATTCAGGCAGCGCTTCATTGCTGGTATCTACCTGATTGGCTCCGGCTCCACCATCGTGTCGGGATCCAAGTATTCTTTTGTCGACTCAGCTTGTCGGTTCTCGGGGCCAAAGAGGATCTTCCCGTTTGCCTTCCGCACCCACGCCCACCACCTCGGTACGTCAAGTGCTAAACTTTGACTGTAATATTATACATGTAGCAGTAGAGAACTGCACTTTGTACTTTTTATGGCCAGAAGTCATTGCTTTTTTAGTTGGGCTATTGATTGTAAATGTATAAATCATTCCACTGTAGGTGAGCAGATTGCTGGCTATGTTGTAAAGAGTGGAGAGTGGGAGCTGATTGGAACCAGGAGCCCTCAGGACGCTCAGGTTGGCTTAATTATTATGGGAGGAGGGCCTGGGTACGAGGTTAATTCAACCTATGTTCGTGTATCTAGAGAGCTCAAAGTGGTCATGTTATGCTTGGAAGATAATGTACATGTACATGTACTTGTTTCTCTCTGTTGTATACAGGCTTTCTATCCAGCGGCCAATAAGGTTGAGGTGAACGCTGGAGACACTCTAGTGAGTAATACACTCCAATATGTACCAGTAGCCCCTGTTCCCCTCCACTGTAGTGTACTCTTCTGAGTTTCAAACTGAAGGTGCCCCCCCCCCCCTCAGCTTCACTGATTCTATCTAGGCTACTGTATGCTTTGTATATTATTATATTGTTTCCCCACCCCAATGGCATCAGATACTCTGTCTGTTTGTCTTGCGTGTAAAAGCAGTGATTCTGTATGAAATACTATTTTTTTTCTTGATATTCTTGCTGTTGATTGTTGATCCTGGTTGTTTTCAGGCGATGAGATGTGTGTTCAACATGGAGGGAAAGTCACATTCAGTGCATATGGGGTGAGTCCATCTCTGCCAGACTGCATAATTCATCATAACAATGCTCCTACAGTGAATGTGCATGCTACATTACATGATCCTACATGTACATATATGTACATGCATGTGGCAGTTGCAGGTGTAGAAAACGAACATTCCGTTTGTAATTGGCTTAATTTAGAATTAGCTCTTGCACAATTATGATAATAAAGTATAATACCCAAGAGAGCTCACTAACAATTCCTGAAAATTTTCAAGTGAAGTTGTAGGAGTGGAAACTTTGTAATAAAGTGATAGCCATTTCTATCTCTAGCATGTCATGTAGATTTATTTTTGTAGTGCCAATTCCGAAGATGAGATGTGTAACTTCTACATCATGTACTACACCGAGAATGACGGGCGTAAACTGTATAGCAATGAGTGCTGGCAGAACGCACCTCGATCTCTCATCTACCCGCCGCGTCCCAGCTTGACCACACCCACTGCCACGCCCACCACTGAACCACCTACATCAACCGAGAGTAGTGGCGATAGTGACAATGGACACAAAGAAGAAGACAATTACGAGTGTTCCAAACCCATTCCACCTGGAACCAGTAACAGCCGCTGTGTCAATACCACTACTACTACTACTACTACTACTACTACTGGTCACATTCCGGTTCCACCAACTACTATTCCGATTCGAGAACCATACCACGAGACTCCACCCACTACTCCTACTCCTACGAGTCCTCCTAGTCTCTCCACTCCGTTCTTTGAGGGGGGAAGTGATACGAAATTTGAATCTTTGGGGTTGGTCCCCGCCGAGGACTGGCCCCTGAATGGAGTGGATATCCCGGGGATCACTCTGGGTCAGGTGTCTGCCGTGGCAGTGGACAAGGAGGGCCATGTACACGTACTGCACCGAGGACCTGTTGTCTGGGATTTCAGGTGTGTCTTGCTACAATCAGTACCTTTTTTGTATTGGGGGGGGGGGGGGGGGGGGGAGAGATACATGTGTAGCTTCCTGCATCTATTATGGCGTGAACAATACTTGGTGTCAGATATGACAGGCTTCCATGCAACATGCTACACAAACTCTAGTTAATTAAGATCAATTTTACTAGGCACATACACACATGTACCATAGTTAATTGAACACAAGAAATTAGCATTTTATGAATTCTCATAACGGAGTGATTGACGATCTTTTCCAGAATATCATGCATTTTTCAAAAAAATTTTCCATGCATTGTATTGGATTAAGTACATACATGACCTCAATAACAATCACTTTTCCATGATTTCAACTCGCAGTTCCTTCAACTTTGACTTCACGTATCGTCACAAGGATGATGGACCAATCAAGGTCCCGACGCTACTCAAATTCTCCAGCGTTGGTGCTCCGGAGCGTGCATGGGGGGAGTCACAGTTCTACATGCCCCACGGACTCACCATCGACCCCGAGGGAAACTTCTGGGTCACCGATGTGGCCTTGCATCAGGTATTATACATGACATATTATTATAGATTCTAAGAATATGCATACATGTACAATCTTGATGGGAAATACACTGTAAGAGCTATAATAATACAAGTATAAAATCAATAAATTGAAGGATGAAGTAGGGATGGCAGGGTCAGAAAGTACACAAACAAGATTTGTAAGTAGTATACAATGTATATGTACATGTAGCTAGCATGTTATCATGGAATTAATTATTATGGAGTGGGAGTACTGGGACAGAAAAATACCTACATTATGTCATATTATAATTACATGAGGCACCTATCATCATTAAATTTTCTTGATGGCCAAATCATTGAAGTGTACTCTTTTTTTGTTGTTCAAAGGTGTTTAAGTACTCTAAGCTTGGTTCATCGGAGCCAGCTATGGTCCTTGGTACAGCATTCAAACCTGGCAGTGGCTTTGGACACTTCTGCCAGCCGGCCAGCGTGGCTGTTGACAACTCGGGCAACTTCTACATTGCCGATGGGTGAGTTGTTATTAAATTTTAAAATGTTACGTCTCTTCAATTTCTTGCATATTGGTACCTACATGTACATGTACATGTACATTGTGTCTAGCTTGAAATGAGATGAGTGGGATTCTGAGCTTTCATAACTTTACTACCATACAGCTACTGCAATCGCCGTATTCTCAAGTTCAGTGCGAGTGGCCAACTCCTTGAGACATGGCAAGATTCCATTGACAACACTCGTCTCTTCGTCCCTCACAAGCTGACCTTCAGCGCCGCCCAGGACAGACTCTATGTGGCCGATCGCGAGAACAGTCGAATCGTGTCCTACGACACTGGAACGGGTCAAGGGGAGGTGCTGAGCAGTAAGGCTATGCTGGTCGGGAAACCGTTTGCCATATATACTAATGGAAGCAACGACTGGCCGCTGTACGGTGTGTTTGGGGGAGAGGAAGGAGTGCTGGGGTTCAGCCTGGATCATAGTGGAAAGGTCATCAATACTTGGGGACCTGAAGGGGTGAGTTGAAACACTGGCATAACCCATATCAGTGTCTGTAGGAGCACAGTTACTGTGATATTTTGTATTCATACTTGTGGTAATGGTGGTCACAATTAAAGGCATTCTCCCGTAGTTATACCTGGTAATGGTCGTCAGTATTAAAGACACCTCTTACAGGGCTTTGACCAACCACATGATCTGACGGTGGATCCACTCAACAAGGCTGTCTATGTCACTGAAATTGGCCCTAACAGGATATGGAAATTTGTCCCTGTCAATCGTAAGTCAACACCCCCTGCATATGCATGTACATGAGGGTTTATTTCAGGGGGGCGCTTTTGTCCCCCCCCCCCTCAAAATTTGTTACTATGTGTTTGCCCCCTCTTGAGCGAAATCCTGAAATAAATCCTGTGTAGCATGTGTACATGTACACACATGTATGTGGTTGATATATATATATGTAGATATAAAGCTCTGTTATCACTGCTTGTTCTTTCACTTTTGACATGCAGTGAAGCCAGTTGACATCGTAGATCTGCTTGACTTTCACCTCTCCAACCAACAGAAGCCTACACAGCCACCCATCATCACCACCACCAGCACAAACCACAACAATAACCAACATCATTCAAGCAACAACATCGACAACAACAACGTTGACGATAACAAAAAGCCACCGAGTCCCTCTCCTCCTTCTCCTCAACCACCCAATACTCACCCACCTCCACCTTCACCTTCTTCAAGCTCAATGTCAAGTCAAGCTTCCACCACTCTTTCCGAGTCAACAACATCCTACGCCCATGGAGTGCTCCCTGATCATCCACTACAAGGCTCCAAGCCCCCTGACTCGGACCACAATGGTAACGATAGGATCGATGAAGGTGGAAGTAGCACTAGTACTACAGAGGAAGGAGGCAAAAACAGCTCAGCAAACATCGAGGGCTCTTCAAAGAACGACCCCAACCAGGACAAGAATGGTTCTGGTAACAAAATTGCCACGGTCAACCTCGGCTTGTTGATTGCCATAATCGTCATGGTGATCGTTTTTGTGCTCATACTGATCGGTGTCCTGAAGGAGCACAAGTACCTTAGATTCAAAGGGGCCGTGTGCCTGAGAAGGGGGAAGGTACCTGTAAACTCAAACGGGAAGGTTAATGGTGCCACGTCGAAGTTTCGGTCAAACCCCAAGAAGGCCCTTCATTCTCTCCTTGGGCCAAGTCAGTTGGGGTTCAGTCGGTTGCGGACGTACGATTCGGACAGTGAGGAAGAGGAGTTCCCTGTATTTAACAGAGTCTAATTAGTTAGGTACTTAATCAATACTCGAATCATTGTTCAGAGATCATGTGTATGCTTTCCATCTACATGCACTTGCTCTTGCTCACTTCATTTTTCCTTTGTGGAGTTTTTGTCTCCTTTTATTATACAGCTTTTATAATACTCTGAATACTTGATCATCCGCTTTGAAAACGTTACTGTTTACGCTAAGCAGTACAATAATTGGCATGGAGTATACATGTGCAGTAAAAATTAATGATCGTGCAATGTCAACTGTACTACTACAATGTAAAAATAATTATTAATGTATCAAATGAGAATAATAAGATCACGCTAAAACACACAAACATGAGCCCTTCAGTATTCTATGTCCACAAATTTGTCCAGTTTGGTCAAAAAAAGTCGCACAATAACAGTTACTAATCAGGTTGGTCATTTTCCTTGAAGTTGGCACTGCAGTGTAATCAAAATACAGACTCACAGTACAAGTGAGGCCTTGAGGGAATGCATGCCAAAAACTTTTTTTGGGGGGGGGGGGGGGGGGGGGGGAGATTGGTAAGTATGGCCTATAATTTCAAAATTTTTAACCACTGCATACCGAATCAGTCAACATGCAGAATTTGGAGTGATGATGAACGTACACATACAATGTCAAGTACACTACTGCTGGCTGTTCCCATGCACTCACCATTTTCTTCCTTGGACAGTAGCAGCAAGCCCTACATCACAGAAGAATAAATAAAATTCAATGACTGTATGCTGGTAATAATAATCCCCATGATCAATGATCGTAGGACTTTATGTCACTATCGTACCAGGTAGGTCTGTGGTTCATGGCATAAGGTACTAGCTCGTGGTCCTTGTGACACAGCTCTGCACACGGACGACAAACCCCTATAGCAAACGATTAACGAAAATAATAATTATACTTCACAATTGGCAAATTAAACTGAATGCATACATCACAAGGTTCATTCCCAGTCCAAGTTTCATGCATTTGTGGAGTTGGCACAGCAAAATTAATATTATTAGTAATACAGGAAATAGTATCAAAGTATATTCTTCACAAGAATCTCAGAATGATGGTATCTATTGACGGTGAACATGAATAATATTATTATACATGCACGATACGCTGGACTCTCTATCGGGCTTCTGAACTAAACTGCACTGCACTGTAGACTGTCATGATACAAGCCATGATACTCATGTGATACTAGTGCGATACTACTCATGATACTCATGACACATGCCATGATACAGGTCATGATACTTGTGATATTCATGATATATTATGCCATGATACTCATGATACTCATGATGCGATACGAATTATGACACTAGCCTTAGCCCTACATGACTGAGCTTAAGCCTTTGAGGATCAGCTGAGTAGGAGTGGGATCGAGGGCAATATTATTTTTATATCACTTACTCGTGATATTCATGATACATGCCGTGATACTCATGATACTTGTGATACATGCCATGATACAGGTTATGATACTAACCCTACACGACTGAGCTTAAGTCTTTGAGGATCAGTTGAGTAGGAGTGGGAGGGCATATTTCTTAACTTACAGTTGAATCCGCACTGTCGACAGGTGAAGTAGTCCATGGGCTTAGCCTGACCCTTTACAAACATTGCAGCAAAGCACAGCTTCGGAACCTCACTGGAAAAATTAATTACAAATATTATTGCAATGCAGCAACATGGGGCACTCGATAGTTACGGCTTTTTGTCCATCAGCTTACCTGTCTAAGACTATGTTCCCTTTAAATCGAATCTCTGTCCCAGGTTTCTGAATCATATCGTAGAGTATGTGTGTTATATGTGCAATGGGGTGGGGGGTGGGGGGGGGGGGGAGGGAGGGAGAGAGAGAGGGGGGGAGAAGACTAACAGGAAGACCTCCAACTCAAAGGGGGTATATACATGTACATGCTGTCTGCAGTTGCACTTCTGGCACCTGCTTTTAGAAGCTTCATGCGACTATGTATACACTCAGTAGATGCTCACAATTTCAAACTCCAATACGGGGATGCAGTCCTGGTGAAGCACCTGGTCCACAAGGGTCATGGACTTTGACCCCTCCCCCTCCTTGAGGGAACCCTCGTTGTCACATGACGCAGCTCCTCCTACAGACGAGTCGGACAACTCTGACGCAATGCCACCATCCACTGGAGCAAAGGGACTGTGTGCATGTGTGTGTGTGTGTGTGATGAGTATCCTATACGAGTGAATGTCATTTGATTGAAAGTCACTCAAAATTATAAGTGCTACAGTGTTTATGCGTGTGACGACCTTTACCAGAAAACCGCACAAACTTGATATCATAATTTTTTTTTAGCTTGCATTCTATTCGAATAAACATGGTATGTTGTATACTAGTATCATATAATAGTACACCAATCTGGTAGTATTTCATGCAAGTTAGAAATAATCAAGTATTAAAACAATAATACGTATCACAAGTACACATACATGTAATTATATTATAGCCTTGTTCACCTGATAATGGATATCTCAAACTCATTGCAAGGTGGGAACTCCACAATCTCCAAGCCCTCCTTCTCCATCAGTGATCTCAGTTTCTTCAAGATGGCCGCCATGTTCTCTTCCGGCCTTAGAAGGATGTCGATGGCTGTGAAGTTCTTTTGTGGAACAGAGAGGGTGATATTGAGGGGGATGGTGGAGGGAGGGGGCAGGTGCTCGGTTAGGTATCTATGGCAACCAGAGAGTGTGTTGTGTGTATGGGAGTGATGTACCGTAGATCGGGATATTTTCGTTGGTAAATATTTCGCTTGTAAATTTTTCGCATAGTCTAAATTTCGTCGCCAGATTTTAGTGACCAAAATAGGTATAGGCCAATGTATGTTACACAAAATATATTGCACGTTTAATTTTCATCAGAAAAGGTCATCAATGAAAAAAATTTTTTAACGGCAAAAATTTCGCAATCTACAGTATTTATTTATGTGCATGCATGTACCTGTACGTGTGTGCATGTGTGTGTGTGTGTGTGTGTGAGAGAGAGAGAGTATTCCTGCTGACCTGTCATATGCCCCTGCCAGTAGTTTCTCGACTCTGGCCAGCTCCTCTGTCAGTGATTGTTTCTTCTCCTCCCACCTTCTCTCCACCTCTGCTAGCCGAGCCTGACGCTCTGCAGATTAATTAAACCGACAAAAAAGAATCGATGACATGATGCCTTGCCACCATTATTAATTTTTTTTTTCCATTCCAAGCATAAGGTAATTCTAAAGCAAAAGGCTAAACAACTGTTTATCAATGACTTGTGAATTCGAAATTTCTCTTCTTTTTAATTAATAACGATTTCAATTCGAAATTTCTCTTCTTTTTAATTAATAACAATTTACCACAGCAATCTTATTTGAGGCCATTAAGTATAATAATTATTATGTACATGCACCGTTTATTCATGTAGTTATGTATACATAGTAAATTTTGACAAATTGTTAACCGATACACAATTAATAATTATACGGAAACTGAAACTAGGTCATTACAATTAATTAACGAACCATAGCACGTACATGACGTCATTATTTCTCTATTTATTGCCCACCTGGGTGGTCTGGGTCGTGGGGGAACTCCTGTATGGCCTGCTGGGCTAGTGTGTGTTTCTCTTGCCCCAGTTTCCCCACCCCTTTCTTGTAGTCCATCACCAGCTGCTGGTGGTAGGCCTCATGCTGCTTCAGGCTCAGCTTCAGATGTTCTGTATTGTGTGCATTTAAATGTTGTACACTGTACATACATATGTATGTATGTACTGATTGAAGGACGGATTGTAATACATGTACTACCCGGGCTCAAGGCTACACATGTACAAGTGTCTATAGTGCACCCCCCCCCCCCTTCCCAAATTCCAGAGTAACTCTGGTGCTATATCAAGAGTATCGTAAATTATTTCGTGTGATAATTTTTCATGTTAAATAATTTTCGGATAAATGACTAAATGACCCTGTACTGCATTATCATTAATATTACACATGTATTTTTGCGTATTCACAAGCCAGGCTGTCCGAAAATATTTTAACAATGAAATATTCACGATTCATGGTATATCAAGTTTTCATTCCCAACGTTACGAGAGTAGAATTGAGGGTGTGGGGGGGGGGGGGGGGGTGCTCTCATATATTTATTGCATGACTTATGCCTCGATCTGCAGTAAGCTATATAGAGTGATTTACTTACTTTGTAGGACGGTCTGTAGCGGTGACTCCAGTCTCTTCTCCCCACGGAACGGAGCATTGGTGGCTGCAGTGAGACAGACAGACACACGTGCACAGATCGAGAGAGACACGGCTAATTTAAATGGCTAGTGCGTAGAGGGAACCCCGCGCGACAGTTATTGAATATCAACTGATGACTCACCCTCTTCAACAACTTTCTCAAAGTATTCCTTTTCCGCTTTGCTCTTCTCTTGGTTGAGCACCCCTGAGGAGGAGGAAGGACAAATAAAATGCACGAAACAACCAGGTGCCAAAAGTGCAACTGAAGATGGCTGTTTCAGCATAATTGGGCCTTAAGTGTATGCTTTAACTAATCCCCTGAGGTTAATTTCTCCTCCAAAATCTCTGTAGGGACGACTACTATAAGCCCTTGACAGTACCAAAGTACTGAAACAAGTCTGATTCCCTCCCCACTCCTGCTGACACAGCAACTGGTAAACTATGATAGTCCCTATGCTGAGGTATCTACATAGGTAGCTGTGAGAATTGGGAATAATACTACTCATCATTACCCATACCGTTATGATCAATTATTGCCAGAAGGTCATCAAAAATTGCATTACGACAAGTGAAGGGAAGTTTCACACATTACCCATTTCCTGTTGGACCAATTATCGTGCTGATTACCGATAACTGCTGCATATGGAGGAGGTAAGATTTCTGGCTAATTGGCCCAAAAACCGTGGGAAGTTAACCCATACATGCAGTGCTCTACATGTATATAGTATGTGTACATAACATGCTAATTTAGGGCAGCTGTATCTCATTATGAATCCAGCCAGCCCCAACTACTTGTAACACTCTGAGCTAGACGAGTGGGCAACCATGTGAAGGTATGTCCAAGAAGGCCATTTTATTATACACTAAGTGGTATATTTAAGGAACCATCTTGTGGTGCAATAGCTTTGCCCCCAGGCACCTTTTGTGCAATATTGAAAAACTGGGGGATGAGGCTATCTATCTTTTGGACCTATCCATCCCTCAAAATAAATCACATGATCATCCCTTAGCTAGCTATGTGAGAGCCTCTCCTTGCAATTGGTAGATGGGCTGGGCACTTATTAGGGCCAATTATGGGAGTAGAGCACTCCAGTCCAAGTAATGCAACATCCTTGATGTGTGGCTTTTAGCGAGCTAGCTGCCACTCCTAGTTCCCAGGGCTACCTAGCTATGTAGAGCTATGTAGGGCTCAGGATTACAGTGTGGCTGTCTGTAGCTAGTCAGCAGCAGCGTGTGTGCTTACTCAGTAGTGCATCGAAGCCAGTGTCTCGAATCATGTCTGTCGCTTTCAGGTGAGCCTTGCAGAGGGGACACTCATGTCTGTATGGATATAGACAGGATAGGAGGCATGGCAATGGTTAATGCAGAATCAAGCAAAAATATATAATAAATAATATTTATTATGCAGAGTTATAGTCGAGTCAGGTATGTGGCTACTTAAGCCAATTAAGGATTGCAGGACAACACATGTCAATGAAATGAGCCCCACCCAGTGTACGTAGCTAGGCGACGTACATGTATTAAAGTGGCCAGGCTATGGCAACGGAAACTGAATAGTACTACATAGTGTTTGCCATAGTCAGCAGCACAGTGTGTATAGTGAAGTTTTAATAGTGCTTGTTGCATGTACACTCGTGTATATACATGTACATACAAGTATACAAGTAGACCTTCTGTCGATGCACTCCTCAATGCATTTGCAGCAGAACCTGTGGCCACAGCTGGTGATGCAGGACTCCTTGATGCGAGACATGCAAATCGCGCACTGGAAGTGCTCATACAGTACAGCAACCTACATCCAGTACGAGTATAGTTGTGGTGATGGGCTTTAATTAGAATAACTACAATAAACTTTTCAATAATAACTAGAACTCACAGGAACGCGCAGAGGGAGATCGGTTATGTCCTCTGTATCCTGCCTATCGAATTTGGTCGATCCTACTCCTCCTTCAGCCATTTTATCCTACCGATAGTCGTGAGCAGTCAAATCAAAACATTAAACTAAAATGCAAAGACGGGGGTGCAGTTGGTGATGCTGCAGATAATGACATCAACACAATCAAAAAATTAATGGGCGGAGTTTCGCACGCTAAATAACTCCAGGCTCTAACCCGTCCCATCCCCCTTTGCTACATTGCCGTTGTGCTGCGATACAGCATCATGAGCATGGCTTCTGGTGATAGGTGCTGTGTGTATCCTGCCGACAGGTGATAGGCAAGGCGTGCTTTCAGCGTTCGGAGGTCAAAAAGAAAGAGATCGAAACGCCTGCGCCGATTGGATTCACAGAAACAAAGAGCTCATCTCGTCTGGTAAGTTGATCTGAACCGATAATTATTATGGCTCATAAGCTACCTGAAAGTTTATCAAGAGGAGAATAGGCCTACACTACGAAACGCGGGCACTGGTACACTATAAATTTAATATGTGATAGTGCAAGTACGCGATGATTTGCATGGGTACCTGTAGCTGCGATCTAGTCGGTCGGAATCTGACATGATCATGAATATTTTGGCAGCCAACTGCATTGTCCAGCAGTGCCATAGCTAGCTAGCAATATTATAGCTGTTGCATGTAATTAGATAAACAGCTGTTTGAGTTGCCCACCAACCAGTCGACCACCCGGCCCAGGAGCTAGTACGCACTGAGTCCAAATTTGCCCCGAGTTTGGGCTCTCCTTTCCCCTATTAGTAGTCAATAAGTTTCCCTCATAGCAACAATTGTATCCCAATCTAAAGTTCATTATAGATTTGGAGTTTTTGGTTGCGTCCTCTGTCGTACATGGAATCTGAACTCGGCAGGATTTGATTGTGGTAGATCAAATTGCCTCAGGCTTCAAGGCGGCACGTAGCATAGAGAGAGAAAGAGAGAGAGAGAGAGAGGAGAAAGGAGAGATGATCCCCCAACAGTATCTCATTGCAGTTGGAATGAGCCAGCCAAGCGTCAGTCGCCAGGCACTAGGCGTAGATCAGCTAGGGTATCAGTGACATACATGTACGTACGTGATGCATACAGTGCGTGTAGTACCCTTGTAGTACATATGCACATGTGTGCTCTAGTTTGTGTGATTTTTTGCCGAGCAGATGTAAATTCTTGGTCTGGATTAGATCGCTAGGAGACGAGTATAGTATAGGTTTTTTAGAGCCTCGTCCCAGGCTCATTCTCACAGCATTTTTATGTTGCTTGCAATAAGTGTATCTACAGCTATAATATTATTATTATAGCAAGGTAGCCAGAGGGAGGGGGGCAGGAGGTGGTGAGGGGGCAGGGGGAATGATTAGTGGTTAGCATGGCAATAATGAAAAGGGCAAATAAATTTAGAAATTGCTAGTTACTATCATATTCTTGGGAGCTGCTAAAACTTACGTGTGCGTGAGCACTCTGGTTGTTATCTTAACTGTGAGATATGGGCAACTAGAAATACATGTGCTAAATACACTGTAGCTCCAGGTAGAGTAGCTGTTATATCCTTCGTCAAGATGTATAATAATTGTATAGCAGCTGGAGGTAGTAGTATAGTAGGGGTGTGGAATGTCTGAGGTTGGTTGGGGGTTATGATAAGAGGTGGAAGTTTATTCAAATCGCTTTTTTGTTGCCAGTGAGTAGGGGTTACTGCTTGGCCTTGATCGCTTGATACTGTATCCATGACAAATTACGTCCTGGTCATCCCTATTATCGTATGAATGGATACCCCTGGGACACGGCGTTAATAATTAAGCCTAATTAGTTTAAGAGTATCTATGTGACTTTAATGCATGGTAGATCTAGCAAATAAAGATTATAGGAGCACCTTTTGTACACTTCTCTGTGTTAGTACAGTGTAGCTGTGACCATGCATAGAACTGTTTTTCTGCACAGTGTCCTACGTACAGTGTATTGGATCGCGTGATGCAAAAAGCTTTTCACTGTTTATAAGTGTGAAACGCAAAGTTTTCTTTCATTCCGACGAATAGCGAATAGGTACTGTAGGTATTCATGTCAGGGTGTCGGTATAGCTGTGGCCAATCCTAACTCCCCTAGGGCCATGAATGACATAATATAAATATTATTATGCATAAGTACCCCACTGGAGCTTTAGCGTACCCACCCAGTCCTATCACTTATCTTATCAGCTGTGTAGCCATTACCATTATTTCTATAGCATTAGTATGAATTCACTGCCAGCTTGATCGTTGCGACAAGTATTCATTACTGGAATGGCATCGGTATGGGCAAATGTGTTTTGAAGCTCCCAGTGTGTGCATACATACTTGTGTGTGATCTGCCATTAATTGATTTTACTGTAGGCAGTCTGGTCATCGCTCATTGACTTAATTACTCGCCCAGTTGACTGCAGACCTCACTGCACACTTCTCTATACAAGTGAGTTGCTCATGCACAAGGTGGTTGAGTAGAGAGAGAGAGAGAGAGAGAGAGAGAGAGAGAGAGAGAGAGAGAGAGAGAGAGAGAGAGAGAGAGAGAGAGAGAGAGAGAGAGAGAGAGAGAGAGAGAGAGAGAGAGAGAGAGAGAGAGAGAGAGAGAGAGAGAGAGAGGTGTAGTACATCAGCTAGGCACTCCTTTCCTGCATTGAAGTGTATCAAAATTGGGCTTGTATCCTGCAAGAAAGATAATCTAAACCATATCTGAGTAAACATAATTATAATATTCTGTTCTCCCCCCCCCCCACCCCACCCTCTCTCTCTCCCTCCCTCTCTTTCTCCATCTCTCTCTCCCCTCGTACACACACTCACACCCATATCTTTCAGAATGGAGACCATGCCGATATCGGGCTGGCTGTGCATGGCTTCCTATGATCGTGAAGCCACCAAACCAAACGTAAGCCACTACATCAACATGCACATAACTGGCTTAGGAACCCTTTCATCTCGGAAGGCATCATTCAAAGAATTTCCAAATCCCTACCACACTTTTTGCAGTGCGTGACATAACTCGCATAAATGAGACAAAGTTTAAAAGTACTGTTTAGCCCGGCTACATGGAGATGCATCCCTTCCAGTGTTACATAGGGATGCAGCAGTGTATGTGTTGATTAATTTGAGTGCTTGCCGGGTTGCCTGTTAATGAAATTTTGGTGTAGTTAGGCACACGCACACACTGGGGTCGGTGGCTTTTTACGGTGACTCGTTAGTTTGCACCCACGAAAGCCAGATGGCATGAAGGGCCAGTTGACCACCTCCGTCACGACACTGGATGCTCCACTCTGAGCAATTCACAATATCACTACATAGTCACAAGCATAAACATTAATTTTATGTACATACATAATTATAATACATGCACATAATACATGTACATGTGGCATAATATTATTATACATGTAGGGGGTAGCTGCCTAGCTTTGCGTGCTGTGTATTATATATACATGCACGCGTCAGTGTGCATAACAACAAGCGTGTTTCTGTAATTTTGGCTTGTACATGTAATTTCGGCTTGTAAATCCTTGTGAAGATTAATTAGTTTGAACAAGCTCTACCTTGTACTCTGCATGCCCCGGCCGGGTAGCTAGCTAGCTTACCTCAGCTGTACGTAGATTTCACAAATAGTAGTAATGATGGTGTAACTGAAACTAAAGCATTGTGAGTGCACAATGATTAATTTTGGGATGGATATTACATGTAGTCGTGTGAGTTACATGTATGTGCTCTGTTATATAATATATACGTATGCAGGAGCTGAGTTTCCAAAAAGGTGATCTTGTCCTGCTGGTCAGCGACTTGCTCATGGTACGTTAAGTATGTCAGAATCTATTCTATAATTATAGTTCAAGCAGATGCATGTATGTCCATGTTAACTCATGTCAGAATCTAATCCAGATATGTCGTGGTTGTGTAGACACTTATTGGACATAATTGCCGGTACATTCATGTGACATGTGTAGGACATGTAGCTAGATAGGGAACATCATACAAGCATGTACATGTACATGTACCCTGTACATGCTTGTATGCCTGTAGCCTTGATTAAGTTAGTGTACAGAGTCTAGTCCAATTTATTCACATGAAAACATCTTGGGACTTGCTACTCTTACACTCAATCAAAATGTAATGATAGCCAGATTGTCCGATAGTTTATAAATAATTGCTAAATGCACTATGAATGTATAATATGTATATCCACGTGCGGTGTACATACACCGTGTATGCCAATATGCATGTGAACTTGTACTCAATTTTGTATAATTACGTAGATGGTGTGCATTTAGCACTTAAACCAGAGTGTCAGTCATTATGCATACAGCAATGAGTGGCGGTCAGTGCAATGCAATTACAACACTGTTCCTGCTTGTCTAACTTATAACGATGCTGAAATTGAATATGCACGTGTGCATGTACCTGTACATGTGTCCTCGTAAACACGACATTGTGCACGTCCGTGTACATGTAGCTATGCGATGTGATTCATTTAAGCTTCAGCTTCCCAGGGACAGACGCCCCTTGAGACAGCACTAGCTGGCTGGTCACACAATAGGCCTTTGGATGACAGCTGATGGAAGCCAAACCATACTATACTAATATTATTATGCATGTACATGTACTACAGCATGTCCATGTATTGTACTTGTGAATGTACGTACATGTACAAGCATGTTGTGTACATGCCTGAGCTGGAGAGAGATCTAGATAGCGAACATCTGTGTGGTGAATTTTTGATTGATAATGGGATCTGGTATTAATACCTCAATCAAAGCAGTCCTGGAATAACCTCTCTATCAAGGACATTCCCCCCCCCCCAATCATCTGTATAGTTTTGATACACTGAGAACCTCTAAAGGCATGCATCAACTCTATAAACTAATATTTATACACTGGAAGGCAGAGTCACCCTCGGCAGTGGTGCCTTAAGCTTAGAAAGTCCCACGGTGTAGGTGTGTTAGTGTACAGTCAACTAGCAAACGTACACAATTTGCACTATTAGTGACAACGTTGGAGAAGATATTTTGATACCAAGAAACACACCATGGTGGTATAGATAGACGAGTGTGATTGCCATTACTCCATCACAACAATAATATTACATATTTTGTTGTACAAGTACGAAAGTGCCACCTCACAACGATAGCAAGAAAACCCAAAATAATACTATTAGGCATGTGTTCGTCTGTGGTAATCAACATCACCAATTTTGATCACTTTCCAACTCTCCCTCCCTCCCTCCCTCAAGCCACCACCGTCAACTACTGTAACAAGCATGCATATACTTCCCCCACCACCCCCTCTCTTTAAAGAGTGTGACATACTGGCCCCAAGGGAGGGGGGGGGGTGTTTAATCAAAGCCTAGAAGCTTCACTTTTATTTTCATCCAAAAAGTACCTTCTTTCTTTGTGTATTCATACCATAGAATGTTAACACATGTTCCCCTACCCTCTGTTGTGGTTGGCTACAGCTGCAGTGTAAAAATAATAATTATAGCACTGTTTTTCCCCAGTTAAGGGGAAGGGAAGGAGTGGGGAGAGGGGGGGGGGGGGGAGGATATGTAACTGGAGACCTTCCTTGCTGGCATACATGTAACCAACGCACAGGGCTGTGGCTGACCACATGCATGCAGTCAAGTCGAGTCGAGTAGTGCAAAAGAATTCGCCTTATCTTGTGTACAGTGCACGTATTGTACATTTCTTCCCCTACCTACTGTACATGTATGTGAAGATTCATTCCATACATACATGTACAGTCAAAGCACCCCGAGTTAAGTTGATATTATTTGAAATTCATGTTTATTCGTGGCATCAGGTTGGATTGATCAAGAAATAAAAAAGAGGCCTTATCTTTCCTGTATGTACATGTACTTTTTTTTGTCACTCTCATCAGTATTAATTTTAACTTGAAGAAGTGTGCAAATGAGTGCTGTATTTTCACGTACGTGGCCTTAAACTGGTGCCTAATTAGAGCACTGAGTGGCTGATAATGAGACAAAAGTGGTTTCTGAATGCAAAATATTGCATGCACGTTTTCCTTCTATTAGGACCGTAAGAATTACCAGGCCACAGCTGCCAATGGAGACGTAGGACTGTTTCCAGCCAATGCTATCAGGCAGCGAAGTCCCATTCCCATGTTACCTATGCCCTGGTTCCATTCCGCTATCAGTCGTCTTGAAGCTGAGAATCTATTGGATCGGAATCAGGACGGGCAGTTTCTACTGAGGGAAAGCCAACACACCAAAGGAGTTTATGCATTGGCCTTGAGGTAAGGAGAGAGAGAGAGAGAGAGAGAGAGAGAGGGAGAGAGAGAGAGACAGAGACAGAGAGGAGTAGGGGAAAGGGGAAATGTGTAGAAATGAGGACAACCCTATAATAATCCTATGCACACATATAATAATTAGAGTGTACACAGTTTATCTTCCTTTGTTTATGTTGGACAGCCACACTGTGTGGCTGGGGAGTTGCTTCAAGGGCTACTTGTCAGTCACATGCCATGGACAAAACGATCATACGTTTCATAAAGTGCACAAGCTAGTACATGTACTTGTGTCTATAGCCCATCCATTGTTTGCATAAGCTGTGTTGATGGTACATACATACTTGAGCACAATGGCGTGCCTATTGTCTAGCTTTATCTCTAGAGGATAGATTAAGTACTAGTGTGTGCTTGTTGCAAAATAATAATTATTATTATAATATTATTATTGTTACTATCACATTGTGTGTATGCATAAGGCTTTATTGGCCATCGCCTAGCAACCAAATTTTTATAGGAGAATTGTAAGCTCCTAGAAGGGTGTGGGTGATCATAGGGTTGGTATAGGCCAATGATCATCAATGAGAGCGGCCTCGTGGGCCAACAAAATACGTACTTGCAAGACCTTAATTGGGGTGCATTCGACCATGTATCTCTATTGTACGTGTACACACACACACACACACACACTTTGCACATCATACACAGTCGCCGTGGCATCATCAAGCACTACTTGGTCGCCCTCGACCTGAAGAGTCGCAAGATAACCATCAATGGAAAGAAGTACTTCAATAACATCCCGGACATGGTCGAGGTAAGCTTTTGATTGTTACAGAGCTGTTTGGTTAGCTATGTACTAACATAGGCCTTGTGGTACTAGCCTAGGATCACGTTCCAATAAATTGATTCTCGATTCCACACTGAAAGCATCCACAGACTCAGTTGATACTAACGTATTAAAAACGTTTGCACTCATTTGTCTATGATAAGGTTTGTTGATCTTCTAAGAATGATGAGTCTTTTTCATAGCATCATCAGTGTGCTATTTGCTATATGCACATAATATATGTACATTCTGTATTGCTTGAGTACATTTTGTACTATATATGTACATGTATGTAGCAGTAATATTGTTTCATAACTGCACACCATTACTGTAAAGAGCTGGTGTGTATCGTATGCAAGTTATCCAAAGTGCGTTGGGTTTTCAATACGGCAGTGTACATGTACTTAGTCGCAACACACTCAGTTGATTGCTTATTGTTGATAAGAATGTAAACCGCCTGCACGCTGCATCTGATGCAAGTTGGTGGTCAACAGTACGTCACAGCCATAATAATATTATAGCTGTGTGTATATGTATTGTATGTTTGCATCAGTGCATGCTAAGTGCTACTTAGACCAACGTGTGCATGTGTATCTATTGCTGTGTCTTGCGTCCATTATGCCAAATTCCTCTCTCTCTCTCTCTCTCTCTCTCTCTCTCTGTCTCTCCGTCTCCTTTTCCTCTCTCCCTCTCTCTCCTTCCCCTCCTTTAGTTTTATCTCCATGACACATCAGACCCTGACCTCATCCTGACACACCCCGTGACAAGGAGAGGAATCATGGAGTACTTCATTGACCTAGAAACACTCAAAGAATGTGAGTATGTAGTAGCTCCCTAAGATGTACATTGTACATACAGTTTACATGATTATAGCATGGTTAGACAGCATGGCTGCATGGAACCCAGCTAGTAGACCCAAGTATAAAATTTTATTCGTGTATGCATTAGCTCTAGCAGATACCAAGGGCATCTATAAGCCCTTGCAGATACATGGTACATTGATGACATGTACAGTGTATATTATATAATTATTATCATAAGCTGTCATAAAAATTTGCCTACTCAGCCCATGTGTGTAATCAGTACTATGCTGAATCAGCGAAATTCGGCCCTATGATATTATACTAACATTTCCCCTGTAGTGTGGGAGATTCCTGACTCCGAGCTGCTATACGAGGACGGGGACACGTCCCTCGGTCAGGGGGAGTTCGGAGAGGTCCACGTGGCCTCTTACCGTGGGCTACAGGTAGCCGTCAAGTCGCTGCAGGAGAAAAAGGCGTGTCCAACGGCAACCGAGAGCCTCCTACAAGAGGCAGCTGTCATTACGTGAGCTGAATTTTAGATGTACATGTACATTAACCCAAACCCTACAATACTTACAATACCTACAATACCTCATTAGAATATAGTTACTGTGATTCTATTGGTCACTCAGAGTCCCAAGGCCGAGCAAAGCAAAGTGAAATAGTGGACCTCCAACTGACTAATCAGATTGCTGATCTACATTACCCTACAATACCTTACAATACCTACAATACCTACATTACACATGTACCTTAAATTAGAATATAGTTGTAACAAATACTGTAATCTGATTGGTCGCTCAGAGGTCTGAGGCTGTGGCAACTTGAGCAAAACGAAGCGAAATAGTGGACCTCCAACTGACCAATCAGATTCCTGACCTACATTACCCTACAATACCTTACAATACCTACAACCTATATTACCTTACATTAGATGTAACAAATACTGTGATCTGATTGGTCACTCAGAGGCCCGAGACTGTAGCATCCCAAGCAAAACGAAGTGAAATAGTGGACCTCCAACTGACCAATCAGATTCCTGACCTACATTACCTTTACAATACCTTACAATACCTACAATACATACATTACCTTACATTAGAATATAGTTGTAACTAATACTGTGATCCGATTGGTCACTCAGAGGCCCGAGACTGTAGTATCCTGAGCAAAACGAAGTGAAATAGTGGACCTCCAACTGACCAATCAGATTCTTGACCTACATTACCTTTACAATACCTTACAATACCTTACAATACCTACAATACCTACATTACCTTACATTAGAATATAGTTGTAACTAATACTGTGATCTGATTGGTCACTCAGAGGCCCGAGGCTGTAGCATCCTGAGCAAAGCGAAGTGAAATTGTGGACCTCCAACTGACAAATCAGATTCCTGACCTACATTACCCTACAATACCTACAATACTCTACATTAGAATAATAATATTATAGTTGTAACAAATACTGTGATCTGAGCTGATTGGTCACTCAGAGGCCCGAAGCTGTAGCAAAGCGAAATAAAAACATACGCGTTCGAAAGTAAACAATAATGTGGGTCCATGATAATTTGCTGTGCAATAATTATTATTGTTTTCAATTGTTAGGCACCTGCGGCATAAGAACCTGGTTCAACTGGTTGGACTGGTTTTTGTTGGTCCTACCGTTCACAGTATCGTCATGGAGCTGATGGGAAAGGTGCAGTGCTTTTTAAAGTTTCTCATTTCCACCAATCCATAATAATTATGATAGCATTCATTGTATCAACAAATTACAGGGTTCACTGCAGAAGTATCTCATCTCTAGGGGGCGCTCAGTTGTAACACAGGCAGAACTGCTCCACTTTGCAAGGTACATTGTGCAACTTTCAACTTATTGTAGATGATCATAAAATTAATATTAAATTTTTAATTTTTGCCCATGTATACTCCTGTAGGGATGTATGCGATGGTATGGTGTACATAAGCTCACAGGGATTCGTACACAGGTAGGCAGACTCCCTTGTTTGGTAAAGGTCGTCAATTGTATATATTCTACTTATATTGCACTCACACACTCTCTCTCCTCCTCCTCCTCCTCCCCTCCTCCTTAAAAGGGACCTTGCTGCAAGAAACATTCTGCTAAACAGCAATGGACAAGCAAAGATCTCAGATTTTGGTCTATCCAGGAGAGCAGAGATCCATGTGCCTCACGAGGGAGGGAAATTCCCTGTCAAGTGGACAGCACCCGAGGCACTGAAAGAAAGTGTGAGTCAAGTATTGAGCTAGAGATGGTGGTGGCTTGCTATGATGTGATGATGATGTAATGTTGTGGTGTTGCAGAAATTTTCCGTCAAGTCGGATGTCTGGAGTTTTGGTGTGTTTCTATGGGAGGTGTACTCTTACGGAAGGACCCCTTACCCATCAATTGTACGTCAATTTACGATAACATAGTTAATTATAGTACTACAAATAAATATGTAGTTTACATGGTTGCCTACCTTCATTAACTCTCTCTCTCTCTCCTCGCTCCCTCCCTCCCTCTCTCTCTCTCTCTCTCACACAGCCTTCTGATGAGGTATTAGAGAACCTTGAAGATGGCATTGTGATGGATCCTCCCGACAGTTGCCCTGACAACATCTATGACATCATGTGCCACTGCTGGGAGATGGAACCAAACGAGAGACCAGACTTCCCACGGCTCAAGGATCTGCTGGCCAGAACCTTTGGTAGGACCAATATTATCGTACAGTTTTCTTCCCAGGCCCTTTCAGCATAGTGCCCCCCATGTCTTCAGTAGACATATTTCTTTAATGTGGCCACAAACCCCGCCCAGGCCACGCCCACCCACTCTACCTTGGGAAGAACCAATGATTCCCCTTTGTGCTGATAATTATCATCTTCCTAATTGTGTTACTATAGCAAATCATATAATCTGTAGTCAATTATCAATCTACTTCTGTACATTATAGGGGAGTCTCGGACACCATCTGATAGCCCTTTGTCACGGAGGAAACTCGTCTCTCTACCAAATAGTACGTCATGCATGTATGCTATAGCTACCTGTACACACTCTTATACACAAGCAAAGGCTCCTCATTGAATTTCACCTCTAGATATGCATGTTGTTGTATTTATATAATATTATTATGATCCATATTTACTGTTGTGTTTGCACATGCTTTTTTGTCACCCGCAGTTGATGATCTTGTGACTGGTTCAATTGCCATCAAGGCCTACCAAGAGGCACCGTTTCAGCGCAAAGCCACACTCTTCCTCTCCAACGTGATCTTCCTCGGGCCCCTGGGCTCCGGCAAGACCAGCCTGCTCAGAACTTTCACCGGAAAGACGTTTCGATTGATTGAGCCACCCTCGCAGCACATATCCTTCAGCAGTAGCTACCACGATTTGGCAGATTGGCTACCGGTAGTGGGAGGCCTCGTCTACGAGGATGAACTGTGTCGATTGATCGTCGAAGATCTACTGAAGCACGTCCACAGCATGCTCACGAGCTCATCGAAGATCTCCTCGCCGAGTTTTGCCTTGGGGGGAGCGTTAGGAGGGGGCAGGGGGATAGGTGCCGTTGGCGGTACCACCATGGGGGCTGGGGGTGTGTTTGTGGGCGGAGCCTCCATTGGTAGTGATGCTCCGCCCCCTCCCCTCCCACCTCCCAGACAGCGGTCACAGAGTTACAGCGATTCGCATCATAACAAGATCGAGGATTTCAGCATCGAATCGACGAAAGCCACTAACCGGCTCTCGGCCAGTTTTGAAGTGATCGAGTCTGGTTCACCCGAAGGCAGGCTCCAGCTTGGAGCGCGGCCACAGCCTGTCGCTGATAGTAAACCTATCCATCCAAGACGACTCCACCTCTCGAGGCAGGGAAAATCGTTGATCGACAAGATAATATCACCTCGACTTAGGCGCAGCTTTCGTGTCAAAGGCCCCAACATTAGAAGACACCACTCAGACTCTGTTCGTACCACTCATCTGACGGTTAGCGACGATCATGCAATTCCAACCAGAAAAGCGGCAAACGGTAGCGTTCCAGCTGCCAGTAGCTATCGAAGCAGCTGCCCCCTACCAGAGCAGCTGATAGAGAAGATCAAGAAGGAGCTGCAGCAGTGTACGGATGGAACTCTGAATCAGAAGTACTACGGGAAGCTGATAGATATGCCAGGTGGGGGTGCATTTCAGGTTTTCAAGCACCTCTTTATCACCGACAGCTCTATTTGTGTCTTGACGTTCGACATCTCTAAGGATATCCTTTCCGTCCCCTCCCCAGGTCCTCGTAGAAGATCACCTTTGCCCTTGAGTAACGCAAGTGACCCAATTATCAGGCCAAGTAGCGAGAACAGTCACGTTACACCGAGTAGGCAAGGCAGCCTCACTCAGCCAGTGAAGGCTAGCTACCTTAATCAGCTACTGACAACGATTGGGGATATCTGTTTGCAGTGGTCTCATTCCAATTCCGATTTGACGGTTCGTGGTGCAAGGATTATCCTGGTTGGGACGCACTCGGACAAGGTGCCATCTTCAGTAAGCCATCGAAATTTTGAGCTTCTTCGAAAGGAAATCAAGGGCTCGCCGTACGAAAAGTACGTATCGATGACGAAGTTTGTGGTGAGTAGTTCATCCATCATTGAGCGTTCGAGCATCGATGATCTGAAGCACTTCATCATGGACTGCGCTAAGAAGGTGTGCAGAGTCCAAGTGCCTCTGAAGTGGTTACGATGTGTCAGGAGGTTCCAGGCTTTCTCCGCTAAGAAGAGCTACATCATGAGCATGGTAGACGCCAGGAAGATAGTCGCAGAGGTTTGCGACATTACACAGTCAGAGGAGATCACGGGAGTTATCCAATTCCTGCACCACAATCACATCATCTTGTGCTTTGAGCGAATCCACCAGCTGAAGGAAATTGTGATCACCGACTGCAAGTGGTTTGCCAGCCACATGAGTGCCGTCTTCAAGGCCGGATATTTTGACTTGGCACAGAAAGGAGCTCCAGCGGAATTGCAATCAGATCAGGAGTTGCTTCGTTCGAGAGGAATCTTGACCAGCCAACTTCTTGATTTCCTCTGGAGGGACAAAGAGACACAGAAGCACAAGGAAGAGCTTCTGACACTGATGCACAAGATGGACATCCTCTGCTGTATGACGTCAGAGACAAGTCCCTTTTCGTTCACAACATCGATCGAGGATCTCACTCTCGATTCGAACACTAAGAAGAAGAAAAAGAGCAACATATCTGCAGGAGTGTTGTCATCGGTGATTGTCCCTTCGCTGGTTGAGGAGTCTGCCCCTCCCCATCTTACTTCGCTACCCTCCTTCAAGGCGGAGCCGGTGATCTTCAGATTCAAGCAAGGCCACGTTCCGAGTAGTCTCTTTCAAAGGCTATTGGTCCGCTGCGTCCAGTCGTATCCCAACGATTATACCCTCTACCGAGATGCAGCCACATTCGAAGTCGATTCGGTCTCCTTGCTCGTGCTGACAATGGGAAGGGATTTCATACGAGTCAGTTTGCATCGCATTCGAAGCGGAAGTGAGTCAATCTCTCCAAGCTTGGACATCACCGATTTGGACTCTCTAATGTCTCCCAACCTTCGCTCGCCCAGTCCTGACGTCTGTATGGCCATATTGATGTTCGTTCAAGCTACCATCAGCGACCTGATCCAACAGTGGATGCCCAACCTGAGCTATGACTTATGTGTCCTCTGCAACTGCAAGAGCCAGGTAGAGAAAGACATTGACGTCGATCACGCCCGCAAGCTGAGCACGATGAGTACAAAGAGTGAGCCTGGTTGTGCTACTACAGATGGCGATCACTTTAAGTTCAAGGTAGGGGATGCATCTGCCACTTCTCGATCGGGAGTCCTTCCTGCTTGGAGCAGCAGCAGCAACGAGGATCACTACATCGTCTTGAGCGACATGGACAACATGCTGCAGCACTCGTTTCTGCGCTGTGAGGCTGGAAATCAGGTACCCTCCTCCGCCTCCCTCCTCTGCTGGTTTGGGGAAGTCCCTCCCATTCCGAGTGGTAGATCAACCACCTCTCCCGTCGAAGACACAGGTAACTATCTATTCTGTATCATAACTATAATACTTATTATAATATGTCTCCTTCTCAGTATTATGGTAGCCAACATTAAAAAAAGCCTGAGAGATACATGTGGGGCCTGGGGATGAGGCTACTCTTATGGGATTTTTTTTGCATACCGTAGTTAATCGAATACAACTCATGATCCAATTTAACGCAAGAAATTAGCATTTTACGAATTCTCATAACGGTTAACGTATATGTATGTAATATGAGCAATTGACGACCTTTACCATAAAATGCATGTTTGTCAAAAAAAAATTTTTTTTTCAACTAGTGGTCCGATAATTGTGCATTATCAAAAGCTCACTGCTGGTTATTATAATATTTTCTAATGCTTTACAGATCTTATCACGGACAGTGATGTGGACCTTGTTTCACTCAACTTAGGCCCGACATGGTCGACCCTTGGACCCTTCCTTGGCTTCAAGCAACACGAGGTGGATAACTTCTCCCTCACCTCCACCTCTCTGGCCGACGCCGCAGAGAAGATGCTTCGAGAATGGCAGACTCTGAACGGCCCCAAGGCCACTTTCTTCTCCCTCCTCAATGCACTCGAGCAAGCAAAGCGAAAGGACATTGCTGATGAATTAATCGCAGTGCGAATGTCTGGAGATGGCATAGCTATTTGATTTTTTATTGTGTGAATAATGATATTATTATTATTATTATTATGTGTATGTGTGTGAATTTATACTGTGTGTGTACCATGTGTGAAATTTTCACTTTTAACTTTTTTTGAAGATGTTTCAGTAACCGTACCCTCCTCCTGTATTATATACCTGAATTTTCGTATTATTTTTCACCGTGATTATTCACGATTCGCATTATTTTTTTCACCGCGCATGCTCGGAAGCATAAAATGGCTGAACTAAGAGATATTGGTAAGTCACGCCCCTTTTACCTGATTTGGTGAAACCTTGTGTTCAGTATGTGTTGGTAGCCTAGCCATTCTCTAGGTCTACGTCCAGTCATTTGTACGAAACCACGTACCTTACAAGAAGCTAGAGACACGTCTGTAAACTAAGGTAAGTCCTAGTATAAGGATAAAAACGTGCAAAGAGACGGCACGTTGGGTGACAAAGCTACATGTAGCTTTGTCGCGTCTTCAATCAACGTTCCAGAGTTTATCCAAAGGTCTCTGTAAGCGGGTAAACTATCTCTCTAAGCTTTAGCTGTTACTAAAGGGGTGGTTTTATAAGATGGTATTCTGTTGGGGATTTAGTGCGTCGAACCAGCTGTAAAGTTGGCGGGCTGGTAGCAACCGTCCGATCCAACCAGTGGTCGGCCATGTTGCTAATTTAATTTTGGCCTGTGTAGCGGTGGCTAGCTACCTAGTTTTAGCATGTGACAACCCACACAGTTTAGCCTTAGCTCCACTCTCTATTAAGACACAACAGCAAGGGTGGTAAGCTACACTAAGTTTGCATATGCATGAACTTGTAGTCAAAAAAAGGTGTTTCTGACTTGGACAGCTGTGACTTTATGATATAAAAACTTGTGTGTTCTTCCATCCTGTTCCGTGTTGGTGGCCATGGTATCCATGGAGTTGCTACGTACATGTACCTATACTGTAGAAATTATTTGACATAGTGAATGAAGTTATAGTTCATGGTGGGTACATGTTGCATGCATGTGCTCGTAAGGCACCCCCTGCTGTGTCAGCATTAATGATTGTTATGCTCACTTTAATCCCCATGTGATTAATTTTTCAGTGGTCACCATAGAAAGCTTATTCCTCTGTATAATGATGGTTCGGCGATTATCTTCACTATACCACCCCTAGTTCTTAATAAGGCTAGGCAACCTCAGGGACTCTGCCTATTTCTGAGATTAAGCAGGCAAATACCCCTTTTGGTTTAGGATTGGTATTAGAAGATAAATCTACCGAATTTTCATGCATTTGATAAGCCCCCTCCCCTCCCAATATTATAGTGTGTTTCTACAAGTAAGTACATCATCTGTCCATGATACAAAATGTACCGGTACTCTTATGCACAGTTCCTTGTAGAAAGCGTAGATGTACAATGCATCACTGAAGTGAAGACTATCCCTCTTAATTAGAGGGGGCCATGCACCTTAAGCCCCCCCCCCCCAATAGTGTCCACAATAGAGAGATTGCGAAGGTATTATCATCCGAGTGCATGTACCTCACATACATGTAATGCATACATGTATATAGGATGTACATGTCCATACTGATATGCAGTGTCACATGTACAGCGGATAATATTCACTTGTCTGGCATTGTTGTGGTGTCAGTAATCCATCCATTGACTGGTATAAGGTTGCAGTATCAGTATACACTTATCCCCCCTTCTCCTTTCCTCCCCCCCCTTAATTACGGTTTTAATAATAATTATTGCGGGGTGCCTCCTATTGATTGAGCCCCACTGTGTGCGTGTGTGCATAGCAGCCTGTGGTCACTGTTTACTCAACCAGTGTTAGCTATCATGCTAAATATCTGGTGCGCTGTGTGTGTGTTGCAGTTCATTTCTAGAGAAAACACAATTTTGTGTACATACACATGCACTACATGTACCTACATGTGCATGCACATGTACTGTATGCTAGTGTACTTTATACATCTACATGTATGCGACTATAATATACTGAGGGTATTGGACACATTATATTGTTGTGTTGTGTTTGGGTATCAATTTTATTGCTGAAATTTGAAGTGTTAGATCATCCAAAGGCGGCATAATTGTCCCGTATTGCAATATCTGGGTCCAGTATGTGCGAACATTATTACAATGTCATGTATGTAGTCTATTTGTTGTTCACCTTGAACAGAAACGATCACGAATGACTATAATTCCTGCACATTTTGCTCTCTAATAATAATATAATTGTAATCCTTGCATCAAAAGGCAAACCTTGATTGGACCTCGAGGTAGCGTGTAGCTGGACTCATATGAGTGAGTGTGTGTGTGTGTGTGTGTGTGTGTGAGTGAGAAATCTCATAGCTATGGCTTTGCTAAGCTTTCCGCACTCTACATGTATATGCTAGGTGCCCAAGGTCAAAATGCATGTACATGTATGTGTATTATGTACACATGTACTTGTACCCTAATTTTCCATTCCTGCATGTATCATGTACCTGTGGAAGACTTGCCTGCATATTATGCATTACATACACTTAAACAATGAGGATGTCCCTTCTAATCAGGAGACTTCAAAGTGGCACCTGTAATAGCTAGCCCAGTGCATGTGTTCATACTCTGATTAGGAAGGGCTTTGCCAATTTTGTTTCCCTTATCAAGTTGTGTTCTTTCCCTGCTAGCTCCTTTCTCCTTCTTATAATATATTGTTTTTAAGACTATAATCCGGCCCCTAATTGCTTTTATGTACACATTGTTTGATTATGTTGGAGTTGTTCTTGAAGGTACTTGAGTCTATTCAAAAGAGGAAAAGCGTACATTACAGCGAACATATCCTTATACACTATAACAATTATAGCGTGACATGTACATACACATGGAACACGGTGTGCTTCGATCTGTATAATATAGTATAATGTAGCTACATGCATAATATGCAGAGTGTATGTATGTACGCAAATATTATTTGTTTGTCATGATTCCGTGCATACACACATGCACACACACATACATAAACTCGTACCAAGACTGTTCCTGTACATGTATATGTGTTTCTTATTAGTGCACACCTTTCTCCTGTATAATACATGTACAACAGTCACATCCCTCAAGAGCAGTATTTATTATTATGTTCATGCAAGCTTCGTTCTAACAGTCTTCACAACAGTATGCTGTGTAAATGGATACCCAGATCATGTGTCACCTGGCTCATCTATATATGCCTATAGCTTGGTGGTATCGATTAAGCCTCGCTTGGGAATGGCGCTGTAGACCAATGAGTGTATCCATGTAGCCAGACATCTGCCATGTGCTGTGTGGATTCCATTGGGCTCAATGGAATTTACATAGTGTGCATTATGTAACTGAAACTGGGCATTGCTATGTTTGCTGTAGCTACTGTGATGTGGTAAGCAATATGCGTAATACATGTGTAGCGTGCTGGCAAAAATTGCAACATGGCTTCATAAAATGGCACAGTTACACTGTAGGTATAATATTATATCCATACCCAGCAAATTGCAGAGCCACTTTGGTACCTGGCCTTGAGAACTAAGTTTTGTCCCATATCTAGATCCCCTCCCCCCCCCCCCCCCCCAAAAAAGAGTTAGCAATATTATTACTGTGTTAATCCCTGTACTGGCTCTATGGGGAGCTACATGTATGTATATGCCATTGTGTACATGTATGTATCAATTATAGTGCATAAAATTCCAATGAACTGCACTAATCTTGGTTTTTTTATGTAAGCGTGATTGTGCTGGCTACAATTGCACGTATATATTTGGGTACAGGAATGCTGATGCATATAAATTTATATATATATAATCGATAAACAAAGTTTACGTAAGATTGTGATTCATGCTACAATATCTTCTAAGTTTCATCCTGTAACTCCCCCCCCCCCCCTCTCTCGACCTCTCTCCCTCCCCGCTCCTTACCTCTTTCTCAATTCCAGTGTGTTTACCTTACACCAGCACACATGGTTTGTTTTTCAAAATGCCTGCGTTGATTTGGCCCTGGCAGGCAGCAGCATGTGTTTATGCGTACATAATAATATAGCATACCAGTAGTACCGGAGCATGTATAGTAATTATTATACCTGTGTACATGTATGTATAAAACGTTGAGCCGTTTCCCTATCTGCGAGTTATTCGTTTTTCCAATCGAATAACCATAAACACTCCAGCCCAGCTTCACTGTGTACACGTATATAGCCACTCCTGCTTCTTGAAGTGATTTCATTATACTTATATGGGCAGTGTCTGCACTTGTATCTTTAATAATAGTTGCATATGCCGTAATTAACTGCCTGTATACATGTACATGTACATGTACATGTAGTGTCTGTACATGTACATGTAGTGTCTGTATATGTACATTGTGCTTTACTTGTTCCTGTATATGTATGTGTACATGTATGTGTACATGTATGTGTCCATGTTCTTGCGTATGTGCATGCATATCCTGGTTTCATAATGACTGAGAGTGTGATCACTCCAACCTTTTTTGACTAATATTCCTTCTTGTTGTCGTTTCCTGCAGGCTATAATTGTACATTAATTTTGTGTCAACCGTCAACTACTGTGCACCACATAATAACATATTTATAAAAGTAAGCAGTTGCTGATCGATCCGTCCATTCATCACTCATTCACTCACTCCCTGCTGCTGTGCTGGAGGGAAACCTCATTCTATAGGCTCTGCAGCTGCCAAGACCACTCCTTGGGCAGGGCTAGGCACAGTCTACCGATGTATGTACATGCACGTCTGCATTGTACATGTACATGTAGCTAGGTGTAATTCAAGAGCAGAGTACAAGTGAAGTACAGTAGTAGACGTACGTACGTACGTACACGTAGGTACGTAGTTACTGACTGAACGTGAAAAGAAAAGTCAGTTTAGCAGCCAACTTTCCAACAGCTGTGTCTTCCTAGTTTGGAAGTTGGGGTCGGACAATAATTGCTTAGTTAACCTTTGACCTCACCTGGGATACCTGCAGTGAGTGTCATTTTATGCGAGTCAAGTTAGAGACTGAAAAAAAGGAGAGAATTGAGAGAGACGGACATCTCCCACGTAACTCGACTCGTAGGGGCAACGGGTGGAGATTGAGTGAGTGACATTAAGAAGCAAAGAGAGAAGGAATTGATCGAGATGGCAGGCCATCAAGGTTTTGTTGCCGGCACCGAGTGTGTCGGCAAGTTCAACTTCCTTGGATCTGCTGCCCACGTGAGTTATTCCATGCCACCAAATACATGACACTGTGCATACATGTATAAGTAGTGTAGCACACATGCAGTTTGAGCCAAAATGTTGGTGTGCTTTAATTAGAATAACCTTGAGAATTGCTTATGGATACAAAATATTTTGTGTGAGTTTGCCACTTATGGCTCCTTAGCTTGTCAATTCAATTGCAGGTTATGCTAATTAATAGCTAACTTGCAATAAACAACCAACTTGCAATGAGGAAGCTAAACTTAGTTATGGTGTAATATACACCCACGTGCGTTATTAATCACCTTACGTACGTACATGTATGACCCATATTGCGTAAACATGCATCCCTGCCTTTTCTGTGCCTTAAGGTTTGAGTCATTTGTGGACATGGGTCATTTCTTGTCTAGTGATGTGTGGAATTGTGGCTTTCAGGTTGGATGGCTCTCCTCTTTAGATTGTCTACCGTTACTTGGACCCACTATTCATATATTTGTTATGGGGGATTCATATGTAATGCAATGGAGGATAGCCGTGCCCAAGTTCACCTTTATACTTGTGGCCTTTTCAGTGTTGCGCAATGAGTTAAAAATACCAGGGTATAATATTATACAGTACGTAGCTATCCTGCAAGCTATACTTGCTGCATACCACTGATGACCCACTTAGTTGTCTAATTTGCACTGCCTTGTCAATATTTACTTTGTGTTCCATTGTTGACCTCATAATGGATGCTGTATGAGGAGCTCTTTTGAGAGCAGATGGTTGAGTGTGTGAAAGTGTGTGACACGCTAATTTTGCAAAAATACTTCTTTGCTGTTGCCTAGCATTCTTTAGAAGTTTTTATAGGCAAATTGTTGGCTGCCAGAGATTTAAGCACCCATGGGCACTTGTGTATTGGGGGTAAAATAGGGGTTTTTTTTCTTTAATAGGGAGTATCCTTTATGGAGGGATCCACTGTGTGTATTTACATGAAAGTAGATACATGTACATTATAGTATGTATATAGTGTATCCTGTACAGTACTGGGCTTGCTTCGGTGTGGAAACTTTATTTGTGGAAGCATGCGAAATACACGCTTCATCCTAGATAGAAATACGTACGTGTGTACACCATTAAATCTCCCTCGTTGTTGTCTTTTAAATTCAGTGTACACAGCTTTATCCTGTCCTATATGTATGCAATCAGCTAGCCACTTGCTGTGTAGAGAAGGGAATGATACATGTATATATAATCGCACTGTAATATTATTATGCCCTTCTTGTCAATTGGGTATGATTCAAGATACTCTGAGCCTGTCTGTGTTTTCTACGTAGAGAGCATAGGCGTAGGAACCATGGGGGTTCCGGGGGCTGGTGCCCCCCTATGTCTTCTGATATACAGTTGCATAATCTATGGCTTATGTACACATCATACAAGCCCTTGCCTGTAGATCTATAGAGCCCCCCCCCCCCCCGCCTTTATTGAACTATCTTCCTACGCTTATGGAGATCTTGGTCTCGACTTCATAGACCCTTCAGTCAGTCAGTCAGTGCATGATTCCAATCCTATAGGGAGAGAGGCCCCCACTTCAGTCGGTCAGCATGTGATTCCAATTCTATAGGGAGGCCCCATTCTCAAAGTGAAAATCTGGCAGTTAGGGTGTCCTATAATATTGCTTTCCTGCCCCTCCTGCCTATAGGGGTCACATGTTTGTATACATGATCATGAACACATTACTGCTTTTGTCAGGCCACTGCAGACCAAACTTGCACATAGATACACACTTCTGGTAGTAGTAGATTAGATTTTGATATTGTTCTCAAACATTTATACATCAATATTTACAGTCACCTGTATGTGATGTGAGCGTTTGTTTGATGATTAATGGTGATGTAACTTGGGTGACTTATAGGCTCTAGGAGGGTCCATGACACAGCTGTATCATAAACTCGGTGTTTTGCGCTTGTAATCAGGGCCTTCAGTTAGCAGTTCCCTTTGCTCTTAAAGTAGGTCAAGCTTGACTCCACCCAAACTACACCCTTCATTACACGTTAACTTTATAGCAACACGAAGCGTATTAGAGTAAAATCTTGCTTTAGGGCTTTCACACCTGTTTCTTGCTCAGTATGTTTCTAGATAGTTGGCAGTTGATTAAGCAGCTAAACTGAGCCAAGCTGCACACGTGCGCATGAGCGTACACAGACTGCACACAGCTTGACTCCCACCCATACTGTGGCATATGAAGCTTGGAAGGTAATAGCAACAACAAAAACCAATGATTATGATTAGCAATAATGCAGTATACTGCTTCTCAAGGCTAGGCACCTTTTGTGGTTCTGCCTTTGCTTGGAATGAATACTTGATAAGCCACTAAGATTAGTAGAAGATGAGCCTTTTGAATTTCATGTACACAGCTTTCGTACATTTCTCAAGTTCTACACCGCAACTTTCGCACGACATAATATTATTATCACCCCCTGCTTGTATGCACAGTTCCAGTGCAATGAAGCGAAGCCTTTCTGTGGCACATTAGCCACGTTGTTTATTTGCGGTAAATGTAAGTACGCTTCGTTGTTTTCTCTCTACCTTATAAGGCCCAACTCCACACACTTTGACACGGCCAGTTTGGCATAGGTTTCTGTTGTGGGTGGGGGCAGATACAGATAGCTCTGGTATGTGCTAGGCTACGAGCACGATAAAAGGCCTCGCCTTCCCCCCTCTTGTTGTTTACTGGCAAGCAAAGCTAGCAGCTACTGCACTACCGTAGTTCTCTGATTTGAGCAACGAGAGGAAGAGAGAGAGAGAGAGAGAGAGAAAGAAGGTGAGTTTCTACCTCTTAGTACATGTGGGTCAGATTGTATTATTCCCTGGTGGTAAGTAGTTTTGTCTAGTAATTTGTGAATGATGGATAAGTGCACCACCGAAGCGGAAATTTTGAATAACCAGTACTTACTGTCCCCGCCCGTGAACCATGATTATAGGTTTGTAGCTACATATATATGTCATGGCGGCCATGGTAGCTAGTAACTTTAGCTAAGACTCAGTGCATCGATTGAGAAGTTTGCATTGTGGAATACAAGACTGCAGATGGGTATGGGTATTGCATTGTTTCTTGAACTAGGCCCCACGGAATAGGAATTGCCCACGTAGGGTGATGGCGGGGGGTTGCCCTTAATTATCGTTGATTGATTAAGTGGTAGCCTGGAGAGGATGGTACGCTATTTGTTATTTTGATCTTATCTGTTGAGAAAACCTGGAGATGATTTCTTGACGATAATCCTATTGCGATTGATTGAACAAGCACAAGACTTCGTATTTCAGTGGCTGACAACTGGCATCTCTCTGTCTCAGTTATTGTTAGTTTTGAGGAACTATTTCAAAACTCCAAACACACGCGCAGTATCGCACACAATCTTCAGTGTGTTTGTACAAACGCACACTACCACGTACATACACATATACATTGTGCAATGTACACAGTGCAATATGTATCTATGTATTCCTTTCAGTTTTTTTTGTATGTTAGTTCCGTTGGTTTCGTACACATCTCTACATGCCACTATTTGTCAAAGACAATAGTATTTCACATAATATGGCTATAAAAATTTCCTGACTTGTAGTAGTATTATTATATGCTTTGTTTTATACACGTACATGTATGTATGTGCTATAATGTACTATAGGATCTTCCATTTAAGCGAGGAGACACGCTAGTCATCATTAGTGCATCGAAGGATCCAAACTGGTACAAGGCTCGGCGTTCCGACGGCCTGGAAGGAATGATACCCTACAACTACGTCCAGAAGAAGTCGGATGCGGCTGCTCCCCCTCCTCCTCCTCCCTCCTCCAGACCCACGGCAACGGCGGTCCACCACCAGAGGGGAGCCGTCACACTACAGTCAATGCCGTGAGTAGAATATTAATTATTTATCAGGGGTTCCTGAAGCTTACTAAATCTTGTAGCTATATACATCACAGTGATAGTGTTGATCTCAAAAGCAGGAAATAATGGCCAAAATGGCTACTTAGTCCAGGGACTAGTAGCCAGAGTGAAGGACATAATATGGCTAATATGGCTGGAGTGTAAAATTACGTAGCATGTGTACTACTGTATAATCGAGAAGAGACCACACCCCAAAATAGTATTTGACCTCCCAAAAATCGACATCAAAATTTAAATAACTGCACGAGAGAAGGGAGTATCCTAGGTATCATGTTGTAGTATAATATTGCATTGGAGTGTGCATTTATTAGCATCAATTTGCTGACTGTGCAGTTGGTTTCATGGCAACATCAGTCGTGATAAGGCGGAAGAGATGCTCGGAGACAAGACAAATGGTTTCTTCCTCGTCAGAGAGAGTCAAAACTACAAGGGAGACTACACTCTGTGTGTAAGGTAAGCTATCGTGGTGTATGGACAGTGTTGTAGCATGCCTGGGTGGCATACGTGTATGCATGTATAGCCATTGCCTTTGATTCATATTCACAGAGAGAGAATGAAGGGGTGGGAGAGAGAGAGAGAGAGGGAGAGAGAGTGGGGGGGGGGGACAAGAGCACAATTTTTGTTTGTGGCAAGTTGCTCTGGCATTATACATGGTTCATATTATGGCCATACCAGGGCAGACACTAAGATGGTTCCCTCAGCTGAAATTGCACATACGTGTACCACTTTCCTTTCCCCCTTTAAAATTTTTTAAGGTATGACAGAAAAGTTGAGCACTATCGTGTTCGGAGAGATGACAGGGCCTGGGTGACAGTCGATGATGAAGAATACTTTGAAAACCTCTTCAAACTTGTCGAGGTAAAAATTTAATACTACAGTATGCCATACTTACATGATAGTTCAGGCTTAGCCTAACTTCATGTCTGCAGCCAAACTGTACTAGAGCACTCACTATACATGTACTTTAGCTCCAATACACACAGTATAAGTAGGGCAGTTTCTATTGCCAGTGTGTGACCAGAATGGATGATTTTTTAATCGTCCAAGAATCATCCAAATATGGAAGATTTTGTACTGATCGTTTTCATCCATTTTTGGATTTGACTATACCTGGACCAGGAGTATATACTTGGTTTTCACTGTATTATGATGTTGTGTATAATAATATGATGCATTACATTATTTCACAGCACTATCAGAAGGATGCAGATGGTCTCTGCTGTCGGCTCAAGCACTCCATTGATAAGGCTAAAGACGTGGAATATGTTGTCAGCATGTCCGATTTCAAAGATAGTACGCTTTATCAAACTTTTTTGCCTATTGGGGTATTGATATTTTTCTTTCCACTTGTAGGAGGCTGGGCAATACCAAGAAAACAATTAAATAAGAAGAGTCCGATTGGAAAGGGAGAATTTGGAGGTGAGAGAGATAGGGAGAGAGGGAGGGAGGGAGAGAGATTACTGCAATATTTTTCCTCACAGAGGTATGGTTAGGAGAGTATCAAGGTGCCAAAGTGGCCATCAAGATGCTGAAGGATCTTCGTGATGCCAAGGCTAGCCAGCTGTTCTTACGAGAAGCTTCTGTCATGACGTAAGCCAGTCTGTAGTTTGATGTGATCAAATTACAAAGTCAACTTTAGTAGTCATAGAGTTAAAACTGTTAATTTACATATGGGGACGTAGTGAAGTATCTCTAGCCCCGTTTACACATACTGATCCAGATCCAGTTTAAACTGCGTTTACACACTAGTGCTTAATCCGGATTAACATTTTCACGGCCCATTACTTTACACACACTTGTACTTGCCTCATCCATAGTTCCCTGAGGCATCCCAACCTAGTGTGTCTAATTGGCGTCTCGCTGGACGAGATGCCCGTATACCTGATCACCGAGTACATGGCCAAGGGCAGTCTGGTGGAGTATCTCAGATCACGCGGCAGAGCTGTCATCTCAAAACAGAATCTCCTGGATTTCGCTCGACACATCTGCAAAGCCATGGTTTATTTAGAGTCAAAGAAATTCGTACATAGGTAATTGACGTTAGCGATAGCTCTCTCTCTCTTTTCTTTCTTTCCCCCCCCCCTCCCCTTTTCTTTCCACTCCTCCTTTTTCTCATTCCACTCCCTTTCTACGTTAAATTTTATACTGTAAATAACTTTCAATCTGCCCTTTTTCAGAGATTTGGCAGCACGAAATGTTTTAATTTCGGACGAGAACATTGCAAAAGTGTCTGATTTTGGTCTCACTAAAGAGGTGTTCATGAACGTAGAAGGAGCTAAGCTGCCTGTCAAGTGGACAGCACCAGAGGCCCTTAGGGAAAATGTGAGTTGCTTTTTCTTCTATACATACAGTTATTATTCTCTTTGAGAGCGTCATTCTCTAATTACATTTCTTTCCTTAGAAATTTACCAACAAGTCAGATGTGTGGAGTTTTGGAATTTTATTATGGGAGCTCTATTCATTTGGACGTGTTCCATATCCCCGTGTGGTAAGTTAGAAAAGAGAGAGAGAAAGGAAGGAGGGGGGAGAGTGAGAGAGAGAGGGGAGAGGGGAGGGGGAGGGAGAGCAGGATGGGACGGGGGGGGGGGGGGAGGGCTTACATACGTGTACACTGTGCATCATGTAGTGAATTGTGTGTTCATTGAAGAGAGAGGTAAAGAGTTCTGTGATTGATAATGTGCGATAATCATTGTGTTTACTCCCTCAGACTGTTGAAGAGGTGGCACAGCACGTAGACAAAGGCTACAGAATGGATGCACCGGACGGCTGTCCCGACAGCGTCTACTCCATCATGAGCGAGTGCTGGAAGAAAGATCCCAGCCAGCGCCCGAACTTCGCTCGAATCGAAAGACTATTACAACAAATTAAATCTTGATCCTTGTACTTATATACCACTTTAGAGAGTTTCAAAACTTGTGTATATACAAAGATGGTGGGTTTGTGTGTGACTGGTGGATATTTATTTTTCCCTTCACAGATGGTTGGTGTAATACATGTATGTGTGTGTGTCTATGTGTACTTGTGTTCATGTGTATTACCAAAAGTTGATAGTAAAGCTTCTTCTGTAGTTATAATTTTTTTTGTTGTTGGCAACGGTTAATCGACTACTTTCATTGCATTTTCAACACCCAATTTAATTTATGAGACTGTTGTTGAACTTGGCTTAGCAGCAAAATTCTTTTTTTTTCCCTATATATGAGAAAGGAATATCACAACACCAAAATTACCAAGTATCCCGGTTATATTATTTCCCCTCCCCACAGTCTGTCTATTTGCTGTATGTGTGTATATGTATGATGCAATATTATAGCTGTATTAATTTTATGGAGATATTATAATTATATTGTGTGTATGCCTAGTGAATTCTATTGTGTGTTGAACTGAATTTAAAACTTCCTAGTAGATATAATTATATTATAGATAGTGAAAGATGGGCTATACCGTAAATCGCGAATATTTCGATGTTAAAATATTTTCGGACAGCCTGGCTTGTGCGAAAATTAAACGCACGAAAAAACATGCGCAATATTAACGATAATAGGTACAAGGTCGTTTGTCCGAAAATTATTTAACGTGAAAATTTATCGCATGAAATATTTTAGACACGAAATATTCGCGATTTACGGTATATAATATTATAATATAGGCTACAGGACGAAAGCACGCGGTGCGCAGGCGCAGAACTTAACTGGGGAGTCTGGTCACGTGATCGATTTACCAGCCCCTCCCTCATACGGTGATGCTCCCCTGCGTGGTTGCTGACCTTCGGAAAGATGGATTTCTGCACTACCTTCTTCACATTTGTTGCCTGCTTCTTAGCATCGGTCTTTGCCGCTGCTCCTGGAAACGTTAACAAACCAGAAGACCAATGCTGTGTCAAAGTAGACGCCAATACCAGCCAGATCATTGACGCTACAGGTTAGCAACGAATCTCGATCCTTTCCAGCAGCACAGTTCAGCTAAAATCCATTCTGCATACACTTTTAGGTCGGGCTAGGATATTTCATGGTGTCAATGTCGTAAGTAACTTGTACTTTCTGCAAATCCTGGTGCACTTTCTGATTCTCTCTCTTTCTCCCTCTCCTTCCCTCCCATTATTCAAGGTATACAAGAGCTTTCCCTTCTACCCTGGCAATGGCTCCTTTAATGCTGAGTACTCTTTCAACAGTGACGACATAGCCATGCTAGTAGAGTACGGCTTCACCGTGGTCAGGCTCTACGTAGCTTGGCCTGGGGTTGAGCCTTCCAAGGGCAACTATAACACCACCTATCTGGATGCTCTCTATAAAATTGTCGACCAACTTGGTAGATCTGGTATCTACACTATTCTGGACTGCCACCAAGATCTCTGGTCACCCAAATTTTGTGGTGTGCACAATAATCTATACTAGCCTTGTCTCCAGACTCCTCCCAGCATTTTATTCTGAAAAGCCAGGGATACTATATAGTCATTAATATTATTATTGTTTATTGCAGGTGAAGGAGCCCCTGATTATGCAGCTTTGTACATGAATCGTACCGTCAAGCCACTTCCATTCCCAGAACCCATTCCATCACTGACTCCGTACAAGCTTGATCCAAATACTGGGTATAATAATATTGAATAGCAGTTTAAAAGGAAATTATTCTAATTTGTTCCTGCTTATGTGTGGTACATTTCAGGTATCCATCCAGAGGTGACTGTAACAAACACTCATTCTTTACTTACTACTTTTCTGATGCTGTGGGAAAATCATGGTAACTTGAATTGGAGTCAAAACAAAGTATTTCCCAGTCATACTTGATTTGATCATGCATGCAGGCAGAGTCTCTACGACAATGAACAGCAGATTCAGGATCACTTTGCTCAGTTCTGGGCCCAGGTTGCTCAGCGATTCAAGGACAGTCCCTACGTCCTAGGCTACGAGCTTCTCAATGAACCCTGGGCTGGGGACGTATACAGACACCCTGACCATTTTGAACCAAGTATGTAGATGTAATAATTGGTAGTCAGACTGCTCACATAATAATAATATTAAATTGCGGCTTAAATTTTAGGTGTTTCAGACCCTAAAAACCTAATGCCGATGTACGAAAAGCTCCATTCTGCCATACGTGAGGTTGATGATCGACATATCATCCTATTTGAGCCTACAATCATAATCACAAGTGTAAGCATTGCTCATTTTAGCTCTACAGTGTAGCATTGGCTATAGTTGCAACACTGCCATGTTTGGGAATAGTATCGAATAATGATTATGTGCATCAATTTTGACAGCTGCCAGTGAAGTCATTTGCTGAGAGCGGCTTGACCTCTGGACCAGGTGGACAGCAATACAATGACAGGTGTAGTAGCCATCTCTCTATAAGGCTCTTTGTATCCTTTCTCACTGGATTGCATGATTTTATTGCACGCTATCCATGGATGCAGGCAGATTTTCTCCTATCATATCTACTGCATATTCTTGGACAGTGATGGACAGGTGAGACTCAACAGTAATGTAGCTATATACAATAATAATAATAATAATTTTGTGCATGCATGCATAACTTGTCATTATTCAGCCACGCAACACTCGTTTCTGTGATGCCAACGACAAGACTGTGATGGAAATAAGAATGTCTGACGCCAAGAGACTGGGAGTGGCAGGCTTTATGACAGAATGGTAAGCTCTAGCTGTCCTGCAATATCATTAATTTTAATAGAGAAGATTTTATATTTCTTTTAATGTAGGGGTGCTTATGATAACGCCACTGAACCTGGTACACGGCCTTATGAAGACGGCCTTGAACTAACAGTAAGCTATAATAAAAAATGCAGTTATTGTAAATACTAATTGCCAGTTTGCTGTGGAATTAATTATTGTTCCCATTGACAATTTTGCTGTCAGAATTTAGCCGATCAGTATCTGCAATCATGGTCTTATTGGCAACTAAAAGGGTATGTTCAATAGCTAGCATTGTAACCATATAGCAAGGGGAGAAAATTACTCCACTTGATCATGTATGAATTTATGACATATAAGGTTTGGAGATTTCACCACTCAGTCCAGTACTGCTGAAGGTCTCTACTATTCCAATGGAACTCTGCAGATGTCAAAGCTGAAGATGTTATCGAGGACATACGCTCAGGTATAGATGTTTAGAGTTTCATTGACATCAATCTATCTCCTATTGTGGACTCTGATTATTATTTTAACACAGGCTGTCTCTGGTCGTTATGTCAGTCAGTCTTTCAATCCCAGCAATGGTGACTTCACCCTAGTCTTTGCTGCTAGCATCTCTCTGGCTCCTCAGCCAACCATCATCTACCTCAATGAGAAATTCTATTACCCTAATGGATACAATGTGAGGTAATGTGCACTGATCACTACATTATTGCCTCTATCACAGTTTCAAGCATGAGGTCCTTCTAACAGCTGCTGTTCCTCTTCATAGCCCTGATTCTCTTTTTGCAGCATCAGTCCTGAAGGTGCTGCCAAGTACACTACCAGTCACAATCAAGTTGAAGTTTCTCTGATGCCCTCAGTCATAAAAGATGGACAGGTCAGTCAAGATAAGATCTGGCAATATTAAACAATTGATAGTTATGACCATAATTTATAAAATTGCAGCATATCACTGTGGAGATCAAGCAAAGAACACTCTAATTACTGCATTTCCTTTATAATGCCATGCTGTGTTTAATCAGTTAATGCTCAAGCTTGCAAGGGGTGGGGCTTGATCCTGAATATCACGTGCAAAATTGGCGCTTTGCAGCCCGGCAGAATAGTTTTTCTACTTGGTACTTTAAACTGTGTACGTGTATTAGTAAATCACGAATTAGCATGGCAGGGATCGATGAAGGAGTGGTCCAAGTAAGGGCTGATGATGAAGACGAATTCACAGAAGGTGAGATGACGTACCAACCACTCACACATACTGGCCCAAGGCCATTATCCCGGGAGTTCTTTATAGTTCCTGTTCATCATAAATAGATGCAGTGGAGGCACTGAAGAATAAGGTGACGCGAAAAAAGGGGCGAGGCTTTGGAGGTAAGAAGAGGCACGAAAGACGATAAAATTATGACAATAACGAGCTGGTGTGCTCTATTTAGAATCATACACCCTTCTCCTTTTAATACTAGATACAGGAACTGGCTATCAAGGCCAATACGAGTCCATTGATGACCACGGTGATGCTCAAGGACCAATGAGATGTGAGTTTAGCCCAAAAAAGAAGATAATTAGAGTAATACAATGTCATAATTAGCCATGGATTGTGATGTATATCGCTTAATTGTTTCATAGCTATCGAGGGATGGATTGTGTTCATGAGTAACATACACGAGGAGGCACAGGAGGACGATATCCACGACCTCTTCTCGGAGTATGGTGAAATCAAGAACATACACTTAAATCTTGACCGGCGTACTGGATTCCTAAAGGTACAAAATCATTTGCATACTAACCCCCCCCCCCCCCCCCCCCCCCCCCCATCTCTAAATTAGGCGTTTTTTTTTACCTTTGAGTTTTTCTCTTGGTGTAGGGGTATGTGTTGGTGGAGTATGAAACTTACAAAGAGGCCAATTTGGCCGTGGAGAAGCTGAACGGTGCCGATTTTCTCGGCCAAAGAGTGACCGTAGACTGGGCCTTTGTCAAACCAAAGGAGAAGGCAGGAGGGGGAGGCAGAAGGTGAGACCTCTGATCTCGTGTATGCCTCACCAATTCACTCTTGATCAATAATTATTTGTATATAGGACTGGAAGACGGTGATATTTCACGACTCTTAGGATTATTATCACGAATGCAAAGATGTAAAAAAAGAAACGTGGCTATATAATATCATAATACAAACACTACTAAACTTCTGCACTTCATCATCTAGTTCTGTGACCATCTTCCTCATTCTTTCGAGCTTCTTTTTTGGCTTGTATTCTATAAATGCACAACATAATAATAACCATACAGTAAGCAATATTTTTTGAAGACCGTACCTTGCTTCTATTGAGATGTGGTTGGGGTCGTCTTTGCTGTGATGTACAACTGCTCCATGTTCGAGTTGGTATCTACACAAGGCCCTCAAGGGGTGTACGAGTACCTGATATCATTAATATAAAAATGGTGGGAACATTTATGACCATAATTAGATTGTCCACACTACTATCAGTTTCAAAAGAACATCGATTGAACATTGGGTGGACTACCAAAATGTAATAACTGGGAGCGACCTGAAAAAATGAGATTTTATTTAAATTTTACCTACATCAACAATGGTAGCGTCTCCTTCCAACCAGGCCAAGGCATGTGCCACACACTCCAGCGTTGAGAGGCAGTATTTCATTGGCTGTGTGCGAATCACATACTCACTCTTGGAGTCCACACTCAGCTTCACCTAGAAAACACCAAACATACATGTCTTCTGTTAGAGAGAGAGAGGCAGGGAAAGGGGGGGGGGGGAACGCACTTGCTTGATACGATGTAATTTTTGATTGCCAGCGAACATAGCCTTCGCCTGAGCCCAGGTACCGTCCAGCACAATAAGAGCAGCGCTATCACTAGAACCAACCGGCTCTCCAGAGACTTCCTTCATATCTACAGCTACAGATAGTTACAACCAAATATACCCCGTCCTTTTTGATTATTAATGAGACTAGTTTTTGAAACTCTACCTCACCTTCTTTCCCAGGATAGAGCAGCAAGCTATTTCCAGCAGCAACTGCCTGATTCAAAAGTTCACTTCTGTACAAAATTTAATGATAGTTTTAACATAATATCTCAATCATAATATATGATCTTTGTATGAACTTACTTGCCTGAGCCAAACACTTTACCCCTGACTATGTGCAGTTTGTCCTTGGGAAGACAGGCCTCTAATAGTGGTACTGTCGCTAGACATCGACTCTTCTGTACGTAAGCAAAAGAGTAAGTATATATACATAATAATATTATGTCCCGCATAGATGCCCAACTGGGCCCTGTCTGGATATATACATAGTCTGGTTGTAGATAGGGCATCCAATTACATAACCAGCATAGTTGCCCATCCATATTACATAATCACTAAAGGTGATGAATAACACCCTTCCTTAAAATTATGTATTGAATATGTAGCACCATACAAAAGTATCACAAATATTACTTTTGGTATACTTCCTCGACGACCGAAGGTGTTTACAAAAATTAGTCTTGTGTGTGATTGTCTCACCTCATTAGGATGTTGAAGAATCAACACTCGAGTTTGAATGGGAATTGGTTCACTAGGGAAGCAGCTACATACACAGACACTTGACGGCCTCCTGCATGTAAAACCAAGTGGTAAAACGAGGTAAGGGGTCGATCGAGATTTTTTATTGGTTCTCTATTTATACGTACCGGCATCTTTGGCAGACGCCTCTCTTCTCTGATGGTTCGTGAGGCAGGCTAGATAGCTCCGCAAACACATCTGAAAGGTCTGCTCCAGCCATTTCCTTCTCGATCTAGAACACAGATACAATAGGTAATGGACGCGAAGAGTTGTTGCACAACCACACGTGAGAGGAAACATTCATTGCGCATGCGTAGTGCATCTATTGCCTGGGTAATAACCGCGTCACGTCTTATAGCTTATTGCTCATCTGTGGTGTAATAATCCCGTGTACAACTAAGAACGCTGCAGTTTCCATCCGACAACTATCTGAGCGAGTGCGAAAAACTTCAGAATCAAACCGAAGAAGCTAAAGACCTTCCAAACTGGTATGACAGTACAAGTAGGAGTTTGCACAGAGACCAACGAGGGAGCGGACGGAGTCGGATAAAGCAGAAAGCGACGCTGTTCTCAAAACCGTAGAAGAATCTACCCATCGGCGCAGAAGATCAGTCGGGATAGCTCGCGCTGACGCGGTCCCTCGATTAATTGATCGTTCGGGTGCAGGCGTGACAAAGAGCGAAAAACGAGCGAAGAAAAGAGAACTGTTGCACAGTACAGAAATCGCCATGTGCACCTACGTGAGCCCAACGTCCTTGGCAACTCCAAGATTCGCTATGGATAGCACCGTTCACCGCGGTGGTGTTGCCGAATCGACCGCATCTAACGAGGCGGGTGGTGCCACTACGCTGTTGCCTCAAGCTACATGTAGTGAAGAGACTTTTCACCAGACGGAGTCATGCTGCAGTCAGTGTCGATGTCAGATGGCCTTGCCTCTCTTTAGAGTTCAGAGATTCTCAACAGTCTTTGTGTTCTGTTCAATGCCTTGTTATGCCAAATTCTCCGCCGCAGAGTCATAATAATAATATTGTTATTATAATTTGGATCCATGGACTATTTAATATTTAACGTGGGATTTCATTAATTTATCCATTACAACCCATTGATTCACTGTAATATCTCTTTCTATTTTTGTCAATGTTATGCATTCTTTTTTAACGTCACTGTTGCCAAATTGTTCATCAACAGGAACACCTGGTATCCTGATTTTGTCAGAATCAATTCTAATCATTGTGTTGTTAATTGGTGTCAAAATTGTCAGTGTTTTGAAGCCTTTCATGTGCAGTGAGTGACATTTCACATGTTTATCAAATCAATCACTGTCATGATTGCTACAATTTCACGGTATGTAGACAATCAGGTGTAGGGGTGAGTATGTATGTACATATTAAACAGAATCACTCCTGAGAATTCAACGAGGAAAGTGCCATAATCATCGCAATTACTGGGTATCCAGACAGACTAATTATTCTTAATGTGTGTGCATGCATGCATTCGTGTGTGTGTGTGTGTGCGTGCGTGCATAGAATGTCATGCATGAGTGCACGTGTACACCATGTCGACGTGTACTGCATGTGGGGGCTCTAAGTAAATCATGTCCAAAAGTCTCTGTATACTAATAAATTGTGCACATCACGTATAATAACAATAATTATGGACAAAAGTTGACAGTATTATGTTCATTGATAGTTAGCTTTTACTAAGTGAAGCTGCTAGTTCCTGTGGGTCTCCGGTGACAAGCATGAAATGATTTTCGAGGTCCTCAGCTTTGTGAGTGTTGAACTTTGTGCATGCTGTTACCTCGTACTCTCGGCCAAACGGTGTCCTATGCATCCACTCGGTATGCACGCACAGGTTCTGATTAGTCTTGCAGTGAGTGATAAAGATTCGCTCATTCGCCTGGAAGAGTACCGTAGGAACAATAATAATATTATTATATTTGTTGGGGTCAAGAAAGGTCAGTGAGGGTGAGTTTATTTCATAATTATAAGTGCTTGAAATTCGCTTAGTTGTAGTTAACTGTAAAGGTGGGGGGAGGTATTCTTTTGAATGGGTAAACAATGGAGGTATGGGACTTACAGGGACTGGCATTCCTTCACTCTCCAGCCTGTCTTCCTGTTTGAAACACTGGATTTTCCTGTATTGACCACAAACACCACATGGTCAATATACAAAAACACCATAAGGTCAAGTATGAAAGCACCCATACTCTCAACCATACCATAGTAGAGTGGGGGGAGCCCAGATATTGAACACACTGGCCTTAATTCTGTAGCCCTAGAGTTTCAACTTTGCAGGAGGAGGCTAGGCTCTCAGGCCAGCTCAAATCGATAATGTCACTTATTTAAATAATTTCATGCTAGCGCCTCCTCCATTAGAATACTGTGAGAATTGGCTAGTCCATCCAACACAGTTGGAACCCCAGCCCCACAAATATAAGGTAGCCTATTGAAATTCAAGACCCTATCTGCATATAATAACATATCACAGATCAGGCTACAAAAAATGTGTACAGAACTACCCCTATAAAAATTCTGTGTGGACCACACTAAGCTGCCATCTGTGACAAAGGATCTTTGAGAAGGGGTATTATTATTATTGGTCCCTATATCACAGGATCTGAGCAGACTTTATGCTATTGTAGTTGATGTAGACAAAGCTACCGGATTTTGTGTGTGTTCAAACATGGAATTCCTAACAGTCAAAACAACTGCTACAGTCTGCGATAAACATAGATCCGTCCGTAGTCAACACCACACACATAGAAACACACACACACACACACACACACACGAACACAATCATACATACACACGAACACAAGAACAATGTCATAGTATCACATATGCACCTGATATGACTACAATACATGAAATGTGCACAGTATAATATTATAATGTATACAGACGTACCATGCAGATCTGTATGAAACCTCATCCCTGAGCTTGACTTCCTGTTCTCTGGTGTGCTTAGAGTGCTCCATAAATGTTGCTCTGTCGCTCTCCAAGCTAAGCTAAAGTCATTTAAAAAAATATAACTGATGCTAGTGCATAAAAATTTCAGTAGGTTTATCTTCCATTAGCTACAATTCCCATATCTAAAGGGCAACTATCCCATTGTCAAACCTACATATAAGCCCAGCAACAGGCAGGTGCCTAGTCTTGAGAACTACAGGCGGTCGGTACATGTTAGCCTTGTTCCGTGGCCCAGGCTAGCCTTTCGATGTTGCTGGGAGGAGGAGGCCTGGGGACGAGGCTATTAAGTTCACAATCAAACAGAGTGTGGTCTGGCACTTAACTATAGCCTACTCTACGAAGGTTGGCAGTAAAAATCATAATTCAAACCACACAATATAAAGTGTAATTAAATCTGGCGACACCATTTCCTGGTAGTACAAGATGGCTAACTCTGAAGGGCACATCATAATTCAACATAGTGTGTATCTAAGGCAGAGTACCTACCTTTCCACCTTCATTAGGTAGAGTGGTCAGAGTAATGTACTGTCCAAACCTGATGACATCACCTTCCTTGGCATCTGGGTCACTATAGCTGTGGTTGTAATTGAACACAGGAAGTTGGCACACAGTATACACAGTGAAATGATAAGTGAGTAGACCTTTCCCGAGCCGGAGCCGGCCAGGCTGCGGGGCTATTAACGGAGGAAGCATAGTTCTAAGGAACACCCTCCAGGAGGAACCATGTATATACTCACGTATTTTACACTTTTTCACCTTCCTCTCATCACCCCCCCCCCCCCCCCCCCACCCAAACATACACACACAACTGAAAATATACAGTGGCTTTGCATGGGAAAAGACCATCACTATTAATAATCAAAATACAGTAAATGTGTATCTCTCTTTGCCTAGGACATGAAGCACACATTAACCAGTTTTTTGTTATGTAATGCAAGATGGGAAAAATTAGGGCTTACTAAAAATTTCATAATAATTATTATTAGATAGTAGAAGCAAGAGCCTATTCTTGTAGTGCATGTCATGAAATTTCAGTACTCATCCAAATCTAAGGGAGAACCATCCCATTGCCTGCTCAGGCAAATGTAATCCCAGCAAGCATAAGATACTCTTGTTCCCATATCTTCCCACGTTCTTCAATGCTTCATGCCACAAACATGAGAAAGCCTGGCTACGAAGACAGGACTACTGTGACCATCTATCACGTTATATTTAATATGCTTGGAAATTACATTAGGTATAGGACCAGCTTCATTCCCAAGCCCTATTCTCAGCTGTGCAGAAAAGCTCATCACAACAAGAATAATATTATGCCTACACTGAAATGCTCGGAGAGCCTCAGGCTCCTGTGGAGAAGGATAATAGACATATTAAATAATTATTATACCTTCCAACGATGAATATGTTCCTAGGGCAAGGCTGCAGTCTCTTGGAGCAGGACACATTGCAGTTGGAGATGAGCTGCTTGGCCTCGTGGGCCTGGGCCGCTGACATGTAAGCAGATACAACGGACTGTGTGGGCGTGTGCATGAGGCAGATGGCATCACCAACGTGAATCAGACCATCAGACGGACTGGACAATTTAACCTGAAACGATAGGACGGAATTGATAGAAAAACTGTCTCTGCAGTAGAATCTCTCTCTGATGTATACGTATTGCATATTATTATACTACAATGGAGGCACATGGAGATACCCTCATTTCAAGGGCTCATTTGTACTGTTTTCTATGTAGTTGCATGAGGTATGTACCTCCTTGAGTATTGTCTTGAGCAGGTTGCTGGTCTTTTGAATCATGAGCTCTCCATTGTCTTTTTTCTCAAGGAAGTCTTTGAGGAGATCCTATGTAGCACAGATGTTCAAAGTTTAATGATGTTTGATGTAGAGTAGTTTTGTGATCTGACAGAGTACTGGTACATGTGGTATGACATTGTGGAGTATTAAAATTCCCATACCTCTTCCAAGCATAGATCTTCATTCCAGTTGCCCACTCTGACGGAAGGATTGTATGCCCGAACGCTCATGACTGTAAAGAATTCAACCAACCACGGATAACTTTATTCAATCGTGTAGTTACAGAACGTTGTCTCTTTGGTACTCTGTTGCCATGGAAACCTTGTGTTGAAATTATTTTTCTAATAATTCGAAAATATCGCGAATGCGCGATGTATCACTATAATAGATTGCGCACAGATAGGAAGAGAAATGGCGTCTACTCCTTCCAAGATTCCCGGTCCTAACAGAGGCCGTCCAGTGAGAGAATCGAAACTAACCCCTGTTTCGAGAGTCCCTCACCGAGACCCTTCTGGAAAGAGACGCAGTGAACTTGCTTCTCCCAAAGTAGAGGCTGTGAGGAAGACACATAGTACTCCTCCTTCGTCAGCTGCTAGCTCTCAGCAGACATCACCAGGGAGAAAAACAGCATCGTCAGCAGCCACCTCGTCATCTTCCCCCTCCCTCGGCGACACCAAGGCTAAGCCTAGGAGTGTAAATATTCCAGGAGACTATGCAGTGAGTCAGTAGGATAGCTAAAATTCAATACCATATTAAGCTAATACTGACCACATCACTGCACTGATGGATACTTGATTAATCATTGAATTTTTATACCTGGGATGTGAATAATTTTGTACACTATGTATATTTATATACTCTAGGAGCTAAAGAAAGAGAATGCATCATTAAAGAAGGAACTACAAGAGCTCAAGTATGATGACTCGACTGTACTGTACGCAGCATCTGATCATGTGATTGATGTGAAAATTTCATCATTGCAGGTCTCTACATAACCAGCTGCTCCAGGAGGGCCCGTCTGAAAGCTTCGTAAAGAAACGTGTTGATCTCTTGAAAACTCAAGTAGTCCAACTTGAGAGACAGGTAAGGGATAGTTTAATGCTAGGCGTAGTATCGTATCAATCAGGTCACAGTGATATAGCTATTTGCTTTTCCATACTCCTGTGCAGATAGTACTTCTCACGCAAGCTCTTAGTGGCCGGACAGAGCTAATGGTGGATCTACAAGTCATGCTAGAGTCTCTGCTGGGATCACTTGAGTACGTTCACTTGTATCCTGTAATTTCATGCTGGGACTTCATTTTCATGATTTGATACTACCATGAATATTAATTGTAGAGAAAATGTGAAGGAGGAAGGAAAGGGGGAAGTTCTGAAATTGGCAACAGCACTGAATAATCGATTGATGAAACACAGTCAGGTACATACAGCACATAATTGATTACGACGCAATGTGTGTACTTTTGTGAATATTTTCTCCCTCAAAAATTTCACGCTATAATAATATTTATTATGTATTCTTTGCTCCTCTATTATTATAATTATAGGAGTCTAGACTGGACCACTTAGCTGTGCCGCTGCAATTTCTCGAGGACTTTGTTCAACCAAAGAAGTGCTCCTCATTCGGTGGTGAGGATGATGAAGGTGGTGCTGCTAATAAGACAGCTGTCACGGTGTTGGATGTCTGCTCGGGAACAACTGACCACATCAACCTAAAGCAAGTGGTCAGTATCAGCTGCAAATTACATCATAGATATATAGCAGGCTAGAGTCATAGGATTGGGGCCTGGGATAAAATTATACTAATCCAGCGGCCTAGACACAACTCTACTTTCTGTCAGCATTTTAATTTTGCATGGTGAACTATGCTGGGGCAAGTTAGATCATTCTCTACAACCACTTTTAAACTTTACATCAAATTTCTCTACCACCTTCAGAATCGGCTTGAGTCCAAGCTTATGCAGCTGTACAGTGAGCTCACTCAGCTTCAGAGTTCCCTTGATGTGGGCCGGGCGGGCCACTCCCCCTCACTGCTTCGACCAATGGAGGACCGCGTCTGTCGGCAGGCCACACGGAGCTCCAAGGTGATAGGGGAGTGCTGCCAGGCTCTGCTCTGCTTCTCTCTGCTGGTTCCCTCTCCACCATCAGTAAGTAATCTACTGTATAGTTGGTTAGGAGATCGACCAAGTTAAACTGATGAGATTTACATTATTGATCCATACTAGCTTGTATACAGAGTTGACTGAGACAGTTTTTAGCTATGTGAGGCATTATTGTAAGCTGGGACCATCCCTACTTATTAAACTCTTTTGTGATTGCAATACCATCAACTATCTGTCCATGGTCCATTCATCCTTCCTTCAATGACTCATCCTATCATATCACTGAGCATCTTAACAGTGAAATGCTTATAGCAGCACTATGTTGTTTCTATGTATTGTTCTTTTCTCTCTAGCCCCCTCTGAAAGGTACTGAAAAGGTGAAACTTGAGTTCAGTGCCAGCAGTATTCTCAAGAAACTGCCCACTGCAGTCAGAAACAAGAAAGAGGTAAAATTATATGTGCACATTATAGTGCCTTAAGGCAAAGCAAACAGATTTCAAACGTCCATTATAATAGGTGAGGGAGGTGATTGAAGCTGCCACCACTGCTATGACCCACCACACTCAAATGAATGAGGCAAAGGTACAGCAATACTCAGCTAAATACGTACAAATTTTAGTCCCTCCATCACTGCTTGCAGTCACCCTTGTTATTATTGACCTTGGTGGTCTGCCAACCATAGTGTCGAGTGTTGGAGGAGGAGCTTCAGTTCCACAAAGCAGTCTATGACCTGCAGATCAGCTACATTGGCTCTCTCTTCAAAGCAGTGAGGTATGTATGTATAGTAATAATACATTCTGCCAGCTTGATATATGCAGTGTTTTTTGTCATCATGCCTAAAACATCTTCCCTGATCTCATGACTTGACCTCATTATTTCTCCTCCACTGCAGAGATGGATACGAGACATTCGAAGGATCAGTGCAAGAAACCCTGTGCTCTCCACTTCATGGTAAATAATTGTGTACTCTACTGTCATGACAGATGTACTTGATCTAATCTATCGAGCTAGACTCTACCCTATTATAGCATGTACAAGTGCCAGGAATGGTCTATAATAATTATAGCTCGATAGATTAGAGAATACTCTAATTTTTGAACAAAATCGGTCAAAATTTGTTCTTTTTTTTCATGGCTGTGTTTTTTTTTCCCTGCAGAACTCCTTGAAGGCTACGGGCGTCTCTCACAGACGGCCAGTGACGAGGCGCTTAGAGATTTCTTAGAAATAATCCAAAAGAACCACAAACAGGTATTACAGTCATGCAAATCCATGCTTATGAAATCTTATTCTTACTTCTGTATTATGTAGCTGTCGATACATCTAGCTTCTTAATGTTTGTTTTCTTTGTAGCTTGAACAGGCTCTTGATTCATTTTCTAAAGCCGAACACACCACTGCTGGCAGTGAGGGCACGAGCTCCAAATCACCACAAGGTCGGTTTTAAACAACAGTAACTGTTAAAATTAATACCAGGTACTGGCTTTAGTCTACTCTTTATTTCATTATTATGATATCTGCAGGTGTTGAAGCACTCTCTCTCTACGGGCAGCATTTCTTTGAGCAGCTGGCTGACCTGGAGGCACAGTGTGATCGTACAAGACAGCAAACACTCACTAGTGTAGTTCAAGACAGTGCTAGTTGATCGTCAACTGAAAATTGAAGCAAACCCCACGCTATTCAGTAATACGAGAGAAGTACCTATGATATTAATTGTGTGTATGAATGTACATAATATTATGTACTCATTGTGAAATTGTCCCCAGACCCCATGCCCAAGCAGCATGATGCAAATAATCTCAGTCAGTGAGTGCATGCCTTATGCAAGGGTAGCCTGCCCCTGCCCTTCTTGTAAATTTCTGGATAATTAAAGTCTTAATTTTCTTTCTCTATCAGACTTTCAGGCAAGTTTGCTTGCACACGCCCATGGTTCTCTTGGCTATACAATATACTGTGTAGGGGGAAATTTTGAGGGGTCCAATTTTCGTGGACAACCTACTATCCGCAATTATAATGGACATGATTGCATGTGTCTGTGAAAATTAAACTATGAAAACTTTGAAGACTACGTTTTGGTTTTTGTTCCAGCTCCATAACTAAGCTTAATATGTCTTTGGAGAAGCTTGGTATGTATACTATAGTATGGCATAGTCTAACATATCCAGGACCATGGTAGCTGCTTTCGTTTGCTCAAGAGCGACGTTCTGGTTTTTGTTCCAGCTCCATAGCTCTTTCCGTTGCCGAGATACACTTTGGCGCGCGCCGCGGTGTAGAGTTAATGATATTCATAGCTCTTAATTACGTCATACATTCCAACGTGAAACCCATACGCGTTTTGCTACCCGCAGTCCCAGCTCAATAAATAGCATTTTCCGGGAGGGACTATCGGGGCTAGACGGTGTCAGGGGTATCCCCTCTGGCACCTGCAGCTGAAAACTGCACATGGTCCTGGGCATATATGGCTTAGGGGTCGCCCAGGTTCCTCCCTTGAATACCCACCATCCTGGATAAAGCCTGGTAATCCACCATAGGCTGACTTCGGTCCCCTGTGGCTGTGACACAGAAGCCTAACTGGCTGCAATAATGTCTGCAGTGTACCCTGACCAGCGTTCCAGCCTAGAGCTCGGAAGGTCGACGGGAGGATGGGGTTATTTTTTTTCATTTTAACAGTGGAATATCGTTGTAGCCTGCTATAATTATGCCTTTTCTTGAAATATTTAAGAACTAGAAGTGTGTAATGGCGACATTCTTACTCTGCTCGTACGTCGCTACCAGACTATTGCTCAGCAGGCCTAACCAAGGAGAGAAAGCGAGAGAGAATGTGTGTCTGTCTGTCAGTTGTGTCTTGGTTGTGTTCCAACCTGCAAAGTGACGTAGTTTTCAGCTATATAATAGTTAGAGACCAAGTCCAAGGTCTCTACGCATTTTAAGAGACCTGAAGGCCCGAGGCTGTAGCATCCCGAGCGAAGCGAGGGTGCTACTAAGGGCCTGAGGGTCTCTTAAAAGCGTAGAGACCATTGGACGAGGTCTCTAACTGGTTTAGAATATAGCAACTGTAACCGTGGTAGTTGACCTGAGGACTAGGCTACTGTTGCACTGTGCATCTTTCTTTGCCCTTGGCTATACTTGTAGGTCTCTATGAAACTTGTAGGTCTCTATGAGAACTTGTAGGTCTCTATGAAAACTTGTAGGTCTCTATGAGAAATAGAGACCTCTGAGTGTCCAATCAGATCACAGTATTTGTTACAACTATATTCTAAGAGTATGTAGAGTAGCTCCTTGGCCTCCTTGCTTGGGATCATGGCCATGTCCGCCACCTGCTTCTGCTCCAACATTCTCTTCAGGAGGAGGAGTCGGAACACACGGAAACACTTTGATCCGAACCTCTCCTTGATGATCGACTCGATGGACGCCCGGTAGATGACCTTGGAGGAATGGCGGTAACCTGAGGAGAATCAACGGTCAAGGAGAAAAATAATCGCTCTATGGGACTAAAATCAGCTGGACTGAGATTTCCATATTTCGGGAAATTAAAGTCAACAAATTTGCACACTGGCTTAATGTCAATTTGAGGATACTGACTGTATAAGATCCGCCACCACTATTTCCGGTTTTGTACAGAAACTGAACTTGTTGGTAAAAGTTAATCAACATTATTGAGAGTTATAAAACTAGGGGGAGGGGAGTTGGAGTCATGTGATCCACTCGACCAAAAGTAAGATTTCCTTTATTTCATGCTTACCAAACCATGAGCTTTCTGACACATGTTTGGCAGAGGATAGGGCAGGGTTTTTGTAAAATTAATGAAATGTGTAGAAAATTTTCCCCTATCCTACACGTTTCCTGCACGCATGAAATCTGAGTTTTTATCTATAATATAGTGTGAGACACACCTCATCATCAGCGAGCACCTTGAGGTACTGCTCCAACTCACTTCTACTCAACCTAAGCTTCTTTGGTAGGGCATCTGCTATCTGCATCGTGTACAGCTGCTCCGAGTCATTGGTGTGGGGGGGGGGGGGGGGAGGATGACTTCTTGCTAAATTTGTACATAAATTTGCTGGCACTCTAGATACTGCGATTTTTTTTCCTTCCAGTACAAGTATGTTTGATGTCACAATCATGAACACCATGCTATGCATTTTTTTGTACAATCGAGTGCCAGTCAGTACAGTGCGCATGCGCAGATGAAAGCAGCACGGAGGGGGGTTCCTAGCCTCACACCAGGCTCTTCGGCTATACCTGACCAGCGAGCGTTCCAGCCTAGAGCTCAGAAGGTCTAAGGGAGGATGGGGTTATATCTTTTTTTTTCCCCTTCTACTATATAGAATACAATAGACATGTAAGGCAAGTCACAGAAAATTATTATCTTGCATAATTTCAATACACAGTACTGAAATAAATTCATTATAAGGCAAAATAATATTATATAGAAATTGCACAAAAAAATTTGAACACTCGTCTCAACCTACAATTTCACAAACTACAGCTCTCTCTATCGTTAAGTGTGAGTGGCTAGGGGGATAAAGGGTCTTGTCTCACGGCATAAATTAACTACATATCTCCTAGCTCTGCCAAAGTACTCTCCAACTCCTTCTTTGCATCCTCATATTTCTGTTCTGCCTTTTCCAAGTCATCTGTATGGTGGTGGTGAGAGGGGAAAAGGAAGGAGGGAGAGAATGAGAGAGAGAGAGAGAGAGAGGGAGAGAGAGAGAGAGGGGGGGGGGGGGGACGAGAGTGAGAGAGAATCTTAAAGAAGTGAAAACACAAGTGTGGGTTACTACTGCCTCTCAGTAATAGAAATGGACTTCTAAAAGAGTAAAAGGCAATCCAACCTTCAAGCGTATCAATCTGTCGCTCCAGCTGCTTCTTGGATCTTTGGAGCTCCTCAATTTCTCCCTCGGCATCGGCTAACTTTTGTTTGAGCTTCTCGAATTTTCCCTCGTCTTGCTCATCTTAGCGTACGACCACACCCACAAAGGGGGACGGGAGGGAGGGAGGGAGGGGAGAGAGCAAGCGACAGGGCCAGGGTCAGGGGGAGCGTAGATTGGAGTTAGTCATCAAACCAAGCGCCACACGCACACACAAGGCACATATCACATCACATACCACACGCACAAGGAGGGAAGGAAGGCAGAGAGGGAGGGAGGGCAGTTAGAGCCAAAGAGGGATAAAGAAAAAAAAAAAGGGTGTCAATTCGACATATTATTATTCTGAGATTTCTTGGTAAGGTATTGCAATGGTTTATAATGTAGTGCTCTGGAACTTTAATTCAATCTAGATGGGGGGGGGGGCTGGATTTAGTTGTGGTGATTACCTAATTCTACTTCCAAGTTTTGGGGGGGGGGGGGGGGGGGTGGAGAATAATTGGCCTAGCTAGGGATTAAGACAAAGCTTCTGAGCTTTCAATGCATGCAGTCATGCTGTTACATACCTTCAAGTACATCAACTTTACGTTGCAGCTGTTTATTCTCCCTTAGTAGTTCTTCGTTCTGGGCCTCGAGCTCCTTAACCTTGTCAGTTTGGTCTGCGGCTTTGTCCTCGGCAGTGTCCAAATCGGCCTCCAAAAGCTTCAGCTTACGGGTGAGGGCATCTACCTCTTGCTCAAACTGTGTGTGTGTGATTGAGAGGAAAAGGTTCAATAATATTGTGGTCCAAATAAATCTAGTTGTTCTGTTTTCAGTTGGTTCAAATAGGATGGTTGTTCATACTGATTGTTTGTACAAGAGTTACTTTCTCATCGCCTAGCAACCAAAGTTTCTATAGGCTACCAGATGGGTGTAGACAGAGGATAGCTTGATGATGAAAGGGGGTCATTAGCTGGGCCATGGGGTGCACTTGACCATGCACCCCAGCCACCTATGTAACTACTATTCTGTGTGCGTGTGTGTGTTCATGCAAATCTATTAGCAAACAATTTATACAAGAGGCCAACTGAACAAACAAGCTGGAAACTAGAGATACTATTATTATTATGCTCAAGTGTAGAGAAAGCCAACACCACACCTCCCACACCAGCATACTACGCAATGACACAGATACGGGTATCAATAGGAGCTGAGTTTACCAACACACACCTCATTCGATCAGCTTGTGTGGTTTTGACCAGTGCATTCCTCAGACTGTGTACGTTGGTTGAAGGAGGAGTATGCTTACTTATGCTCTCTCTCTCTCTCTCTCCCTCTCTCTCTCTCTCTCTCTCTCTCTCTCTCTCTCTCTCTCTCTCTCCTTCTTATCTCTCTCACACCTCCATTACACTGCTTCCTATATAAGCAATCACTAAAAGTACGGTTCAGTTAACATACATACATCCATACTCACGCACAAGTAGAATATTTGAGTCCCGAGAAGAAAAAGATCAATATTTACACACGCCTCCTGCCCGCCTACCCACAAGTAGACGCACAGCCAGAAGGCACCTTGAAGAATCAAGGATTAAAACTTCAATTATTATAGGCACAATATATTATACCCTACCTACTAGATGGCAGGATATAGAGATTCAGAAGATTGGCCTAGATTGGGGCAGCTGTTTTCACACAAGCCACAAATATGGCACCCCCAAGTCTCAACAAGGGAGGGGGGACAAAGCTTGTTTGTATCTAGCAATACCACCAATACACAGCATTAGGTAGTGGGCGACTACACCCACCTATATCTTGTTTTATAAGGTTGGTTGATTTTTTTGTGACTTGATAGAGAAGGAGGGGGAGAGGGAGAGGAGGGAAGGAGAGAGGGGGAAAGAGGGGGGGGGGGTGGAGGGGAGAGAGTCCCTCATAGAGAGAGAGAGAGAGAGGTAGAGAGAAGCTTTAAAACAGGAAATTGAACCCTCCTATATAATATACCACGCATATAATTACACATAATACACACAGCAGCTGCTTTGGCCATATATGGCAATGATGGACAGAGACCTTATACATGTACTACATGTCCCACTACATGTCATTTCACACAATATCGAGCAAGTATCTCCACACTAATTTCAAGCACGAAAGATATGTCAATTACAAATAGCTGAGATGCTCCACTAATGACCTACTAATTGGAAAAATGATCCAGCTAATGTACATAATGTATATAATTTGTGGGAATTGGCATTTCAGACGACTGACTGGATACTTAGTCAAGCAAACTTCACAACACACACATAATTTGAAAGTCATACAAGAACACACACTCTCATAATGGTTTGCTAAGATCATGTGCTGCTTATATGTACTGCCATGTCTAATAGTCTTTACCAGTGTAATACCTGTGCTGTCCTTGTGGGCCGATCTCTGATGCTCTCGACTGAGCACAGGGCCACGTGCACTCATCAAGGAATACTTGGCAATCTTTACCATTAATAGTGTTGGCCTGTTTTGGAGCTCAGTTGATATGAACCTCACAAAATTAATGAAAGAAAGAGAGAGATTTTACTTGACACCTGTATCAAGGTAGCCACGTACTTTCGTGTGTTTTTCATGAGCAGGCTAGGTCACTACATAGACATAAACTGAGGACTTCCTTTGAGCCACTTCATGAATTCACAACTCATGCCAATTAGTAGTGTGATCATTTTAAAGCCATGTTACCAATGAACTCTGACCCCACCCCACCCCTGCTTCACACATCATTAAATCAACTAGACCACTCCAAGCTAGGACAGGGTTTGTGTGTGTGTGTGTGTGTGTGTGTCTATGTCACCATAGGAGTTATCACAGAACATTGAAACCAAACAAGCCGGAGGGATAAGTGACGATTGCTCGGGAATGCTCCTAATCAACGTTCGAAAACACTCACAAGATAGTGTTCATTCACACTCGTTAGTACTTGCGCATGTGTGAGTGCTAACAGCAATGCTCCATATGTCGTATGTCTGTATAGCCTTTTGATTGGCTGTGTGGGGTGCTTTCATTCTACAGGCTTCTATATACATGTACAGTGACTCATTCAATCACTATTTTCATATTGAAGGGTGTGTATGCGTGTGTTGCATGCGTTAGAGAGATAGAGGGCGAGAGAGAGAGGGAGAAGGAGAGAGAGAGACCGACTCACAGCATCTGCCTTGGCCTCTGCTTCTTTTTTCTGCTGTGTTGCTTCCTCTGCCTTTTCGAGCGCTACTTCTTTCTCCTCCTTCAAGGTCGCCAACTTCTTCTTGATTTGCTCCATTTCCTTCTAAATATGTTTACATCAACTTTTATCCTTTCATAAAGGGTTAAAATTTTAATTCTTCAGCACTAAAGACGTGCGGGTTTGACTCAAGAATCTCTCTCATCTACTTCTACCATCACTTTTCAACTTCGTCACTTCACTATAAAACTTCCCACAATTTCTGCTCTGATCTCGCTCTTAAGTAAATAATTATAGGCTCAACCATGAATTTCCAAATAATTTGAATGAACATAATCTTATAGCTGGATGTTCAGAGCCAAGAAAATTGCACTGTTGCATGGCAGATGGCTAACAATGGTTTACATAGTACACTCCATAAATAGCAGTCAGTTGGGTATATGGTGTATTAAACAGCATAGTGAGAAAGCTTCAACTTCATACAATTTTAAGCCAAATAGCTCGAGGGCAAGGCAGCTTGTAGTACAGCTAGTCACTAGGCTGTAGCTGTCATGACATGCTATAATTTACTGAGAAGTGATTTGCTGGACCTAATATATATACCTATACGCCTATGTAGAGACGCAGGCGAATAATATCATAGTATCATCGACAAGATTTATTGGCAATTATTAAACGGCTATTTAGCTGTACCCGCCCTAAGCCGAATCATAGCCCCAAGGGGTACAGACTAGACAGGGGCTGGGTTTCCAGGAACGAACGTGTGAATCGAACTCACCTCTGCGTTCTAGACAATCTCCTTGTTCAGAGTATGAAAGGTTCTCTCACTCCTTACAAGCAGGCAGCTCGGTTTTTTTAGTACTCGAACGGATTGGACTCTCCCACTTAGCTCTTGATTGCCCCGACCGAAGATGGAAAATCCACTGCGCATGCTCAATAAAGAAATTCACGTGTCGCGAAAAACACGCCCTTTGTAATATTCACGCACTGCGCAGTGCGTTGCAGACTGCTGGCCCGTAGTCAGACAAGTAGAATCATTTGCAGAGAATTGATACATGGAAATGAAAATATTCATCTCACAATGATTAGCTTATTTTAATCATTAGGGTGGGCCACCTCTACAATAACTATAATCTCTGTAGACTCTTATACGACATGCAATGTGCAGTACGGCTACACGCCGGTTGTTAGAATCATCAAACAAAAAAAGTCATAATCAATGATCGAATCTGAACACTCTGATTGAAAGATTTAAAAAGGTGCTATAATAATAATATAGACTAGCCTACCTATTGAATAATAATAAACATTCTAGAGAGGGGTGTACATGTGCAAATAATTGGCACTGCTGCAACCAAAAAAAATAATAACAAAACGACAATAATAATTATTACGCATGCAGGCTGATTATTGCTATAAATGCGTGTCTCTTTTTTGTAATGGTCTCTCAAGCTACAAAGAAAATGAATACTTGGGGATTGGAAGGTAGCAAAATTGTTTTAAACATCTGCCAGCTCTGCCAAGGTTGCTTCAAGCTCTTTCTTTGCATTTTCATACTTTTCCTCAGCAGTCTCGAGGTCACCTATACAGTAGAAGTACAAGCAAGGGGAGTTACTCATTACGACTAGAACTATTATAGTTTGGCTATGCATAGAAGAATTGAAGCTACAGCTATATCTCTAATAATATTTATAGTGATTAGACCCCGGGAGCTGCTCTATCTCACACAGTGCACCAATTTAATTTATACGTGTATACGCTTTAATGATGCTGCTCCCTTGAGGGAATTGCTCTATCACAGTGACATATATATACAATGCACCAATTAAAGTAGTTTTGTATACGATACCTATATAGGCTGCTGGGACAATACCATTGGAGATTGAACTAGACTATCCTTACTATTAATAAACATTCTGGAGGTATCCGCCCTAAACATTATTGATTTCACTATATCTCACTTTCCAGTTGGTCGACATTCCTTGTTAGCTTTTTGTTCTCTCTCTCAAACTCATCCGCTCTGTTCTCAACCTCCGTCAGTTTAGCCTGTAGCTCTCTGACTTGATCCCGCAGATCTTCCTCTAGCTGAGCAGCCTGCAGGTACAAAGATCAAGGAGTGAAGGGAAATTCACAAGATTAACACTAAATCAAAATTGCTTAGTTACCCGAGGGGGGTGGGAACTAATTGGATCACTACAGATATAATTATTATACAAATGAGTTCGGTATCGCCAACTTCATAATTATTATTATAGTACACATGTTACCGAATACGTGGAAATTTTCACCATGAGAAAATTCTTGCCACCTAGCTGCTCTCATTGGCGAAATTTTTATCACGCTAAAGTTTTTGTCCCCTATTAATGACTGCATAGAGGACATGGCGACCTTCACTGCATTGGTAAGGAAGGACTCATGTATGCTCATGAGACTGAGTTGCAGAGTTTCAAAGCCAGTGGACAGACTAAAGGCATTAGGTAAAGGGTAGCTCACTCGAGAGGCTGGAGTAGGTACATGTACATAAGAATATGCTATATGTACATTTTTATAGTGGCATATGTGGGTGTTGTACAAGCAATTATTATTAGTACAATGTAAATTATATTATAGGTTAGCAAGCACACTAGATTAGGGCATTTTTACACTACCAGTATACTGGCACTGCTTTCCAGGTAAAGTATGATGTTCTCTAGTACTTAAGTAAGAGACTATGGGACTCTTTATATGTATATATTAAACACAATTCTTTGTGAATAATAAATTGCAAGAAACCTCCCCCCCCCCGGTATTATTAAATTTTATCACTACAATAACATAATATTATTATTGTTGACAGTTCCTGCAGTTACAAGCTTCAATGACTGCTAAATGTTGTGAGGTGGAAATGGGATCTGTCAATTGACGATGCATGTAGCTGCATGGACTTACTTGTTCATCTTGCTTCTCCTTATTTAAGACGAGTGAGTGCTTCTCTGACAGTTCACTCTCTAACTCTGCGAGTTTTCTATGGGATAAAAAATTTCTGATAAGTATATTATAATATTATAATATTATTATATTGCTCCTGCACAGTCTTTGGCCCTCACTTGAGTTCTTCTAAAGGTCTCTGTCTCTATCTCCCTTCCCCCTCCCCTCTCCATTCCCTCTCTTTCTCACCATAAACTTACTTTGATTTACTCTCGTTATCATCTTCTGCATTTTCCAAATCACTCTCGAGCATTTTAATCTTTCTCTGTAAGTCCTCTATGGTCTTTTCTAGACTCTCGATCTGTTCATCTTTTGATCTGATTGCTCCCTGTTGTCTCTCTTTCTGCATGACGAAATGAGGATTAATTAATCACTCTTTCTCTCTCATGCTCTCTCCCCCCTCCCTCCCTCTAGCTGTCCTTTCCCCTATTACTTCCCTCCCTCCCTCCCCCCTCCGTCTTCCTCCCTGATCCCTCCCACTCTTACCTCATCATAGTCAGCATCCTGTGTACTCATCAATTTCTTCAGTTCCCTGAAATGTTGACAACAAACAACAATTACTAGCGTGCAACTTTGACCACAAATCAGCATCAATGCATTAGGAAAGGTACGGGTCATTGGTAGCTGCTATCATGTATGCAATAATGTGCTCCATCTACAATAAAGCACTTGTTATAATAGTGTATATACAAAAATCCTAGGCATCCAACTGTAGCAGTACACATGACTTGTACATGTACAGGACCACATCGGCATAAAATTGTGACAATGTTATGCACATTTAAAGAGGGTTCCAGCTCCTTGATATGTATCAGATTCTAATATGGACACTATTCAACAGAATACATATGAATGCTCCAGTGTAATGCAATCCCTGCATTCAACCATGCAGATCGGCCTGTGTAACTGCCATATATCCTTTTGGCAATGATAGTCAGCTAATTTGTACAGGAATGATTCATGCATGCTTGTAGGCAGTAGCTGCATTTATTACCAAATATGGAGATTTGGTGGCTCAGACTTCTCCTTTTGTTAATTGGTGTTCTTGGACGGCTGACAAAATTCCACTGGTGAGCTGGCTAGCTTTAGGCATGGTGGTATGGCCAACTAAGTCTATAGTCTCTAACTTTTCAGCTTCAGCTTTGGCTTTCCATAGCATAGCTACTTGTATTTTTTATGAGAAGTTAAGGATCAGAGGACCTGAAGAACTATAATGGAGAATCAAGTGCTCTCCCCAGCACAAGCAGCTGGCCTGTAAACCTGACTTCAATAAGCTTTTTCCCCCTCTGATGTACAGGTGGGAACTATAGCTCCTGCCATATAGCTCGACCGTTTATGGCAATGGTTGTACACCTCTTATAGTTAAATCAGTAGCTAGTTATTCTGATGGTTTGTCCTGTAGATAGATGACGGTTGGTTCTATTCCGTGAGTTTTCCTACTTTGGCCTATCATGCATCATTTGTCATGTACACTAATGGACTCTATGATATTGTTACAACTCAAGGACAAGATTTTACATGCTACTAGTTGGACTCATATCTATAGATTGAGGATAGACTCTTTGCATTGGTTGAATCTTTCTGAGGTGAACACTATTAATGGTAAGGAGACTGAAGCCATTAGTAATAATTCGATTAACAGTTAGTAACTAATTGAAAGGAATTCGCTGTAGTCAAAAAAGGTAATGTCTATTATCATTGGATGCAGATTCTACTCCCCCCTCGGAGCTCCCCCTCTCTCTTGTTCTAGCGTGTGCTTGAGCTTGATTGCTCGTTTAATAATCTCACCTCTTGGTTTCTTCTAGTTCTGTATCGTTTTCATCCTTGGCCTTCTGAAGCTCCTGGATTCTTTCCTCTGCATTATCCAAGTCCTCCTCCACTAACTTTAGCTTCCTCTCAACATTTAGCTTCTCTTGCTCAAACTGTCAATACAATTAGTATGGACGTGTATAAACAAGGTGTTTGTACTTGAAGGTAGGGAGTGAATGCCGCGTCGTGTAGGAGGGTGGCGACGACAAACCGCAAAACCTACCATACTGTATGGATCTTTGACCTAGCTAGCTAGCTACACCATATATCAATATATTGAGCAGCATATTATTATTAAAACGTTGCCATGCCTCCCCGAAGCCAGACACAATATTTGGAAGAAGACCCGCATACAACTGATAGTGGCCAATCACCCCGGGCCCCCCGTGCACCATGCAGCCAATAGTAGCCTGAGGAAATGCACATGCGCTGCTTGTACCGTTCGATTCGAACGTTGTGAACAATCTCACCTGTTCAGCACGGTCTTCGGCCTCCTTTTTGGCCTTTTCTGCTTCTTCGGCTCTTTCTACAGCCTGCTCCTTCTCCTCCTTCAATGTAGACAACTTCTTCTTGACAGCCTCCATTTCGTTTTGTATAGAATTAGTAAAAGGGTACTAAGTGACCTGCTTTTAGAGTGGAAGATGGCGAGATTGAGAGAGAGACGCAACGCAACTAGTTTGGATGCTTGCAGTACTGAAGTGTGAAGTACATAAAAAAATCTTGCACTACGCATTCCTGCGGCAGACAACTCCCTGCCGTTTACGCATGCGCAGCGCTGGATTGTACACTGCGCATGCGTAATTTTCGGCGGAGCGAAACTGCGCTTTAATTGGAAATATTGCTCCAAGTGGTGCAATAGCCATCCACTGCTTCTTCACTCTTTAACATCAGTACGCTTCCAATGCCCGTATCAAGACGTTCTGAGCCGTTTTCGTTCGAATATTGGTGTCAGAATGAACTGACACGGCTCCTGGGCTTCCCTGTTGGTGATGATCTGGTTGAATACCTCCTCTCCATAGAAACCAGGAAAGATGCCAAGGAGTACCTGGATGACCTGCTGGGTACGGACAAGAGGGCATCACTTGACTTTCAAAAGGAATTTTTTAGCCGCTGGCATCCTCCTGAGCGACCTCCATCCCAGCCGAGCAAGGAGGAAGAGGAGTTATTGACGGAGCTAGTGAGGCCAAAGAAAGACGAGATGGTGCTGTTTTCCGACAGGTCAGACAGGAAGAAAAAGAAAGATGTGGTTAGTGGCATATAATTTTTTGAGGTGTATATTAGGGTGTACGCATTTGAAATGATTCCGTAAGTTGAGCATATATGCAGCATAAGAGCACATGATCTGAGGCAGGTAAGCTTCTACCCTGTAACATAACCCGGCCTATACACCTGTAGATGTATTGTATTTGTATACATGTACTTGTGTGTATACTATAATGTATATCGCCTGTGCAGGCGAGTGTGACCCCTCCTCCTGGTTTTGGCACAGTAGCAAAAAGACTGTCTCCCACCTCACAAGCAGAAGAAGAGGGGTCTATTAGAACAGAACCAATCCAACTGGACTCAACAAGTATATTGTATGATCCTAAGCCACCAAAACAGCCCAGTCAAACCCGTGTGACTGGTTTGGTGTCCAGCCGCCATCAACCTGGCTCCGCAGGGAGGCAGAGACAGAAGTTCGTTCCCCTACTGAGTGCAGAGGGTCAGTCGCGAGCTGTCATGCAGTTGCCAGGGAGACACATGTGCCACTGTCTGGCTCAGAAGCACACCCTCGTCAACAACTGTACGCAGTGTGGAAGAATAGTGTGTGATCAGGTATAATGATATGCATCAATGTACATGTACATCGTGTACAATAATATGTATACATGTGCAGGAGCTAAGTGTAGTATAGTTGTATAATAATTATTATATGCATGTGATGGATAAGTATGTATCTTAAAATCCATGCCTGAAGATTTGGTAGAATAGTGCCTACCAAAACAGAGTTGGTTGCAGAGAGTATTGTCCACCACGACAATGCGACCAAGAATCTTTGCAATTATGTGATGTAATTGCATGAGGGTGGCATTTCAAACCATGACCCCCTCCCCCCACTCCCCCCCCCCCCTCCTTCCTCTCGCCATGGAGTATGGAATGTTGGGCTTGTAATAAAAAAATATTATGAGCTCACTCCCTGTCGTCATTCTTCGGACCATTTTTATTGTCATTCCAGCTGTCCCCCGTACCACATAGTACACATGCTTGGCATGCATCCTGCCTTCACTCGCTCATGCACTCACTGCCATTGCTGACATACCTCAGCTGGTATGTATACATGTACGTACCTACATGTTGTGACATTACAGGATCCAGTCCATTGTGTCCCTCTCAATGGACAGGAAATGGACAGGAAACGGAGCAGCTGCCTCTGTATTGTGTTGTGGTGGGGATGATCTTACCTTGTGTGCATACACCTGCTCCCTCTGCTGTGTGTGTGACACATAAGTAAAAGATTACATTAATAGCAGTGTACACACACATACCGTTAATTCGTGTTAATTTCATTTGCAAAATTTTTGTGTTAGAAAAATTCGTGTAGCAATATTTTCGTCAACTTCAAGCACGCGTCATATATTCGCTGTATAAGTTAGTGCAGGTAAACTATTTTCGTGCGTCACTTTGCACAAAATGAAAATTTAACAATGAAATTTTCACAAATTACACTACATGTATGTTGGTACACATTGTGAAGCTCTGTGTATCTTACTTAGTTTGTGCTCTAATTTCTGACCACTATTACATTGTAATTTTATGCTATACACTTTTTACTCATTACCATGGCCTCCCCCATCCCTTCTTATTGCATTAACTTTGAAAGCATGTTCATCCAATAAAGACAGAAGGCTGCTAGTATCAGCTACCTTGTCTGGGTGGGAAATGGGATCATGCATGCTGCGCTGTGAGGCTCCCATGATAATATGGATAATTTTCAACACTTTGAACACTGACAAGAAAGACAAGAAAGGGACAAATGTGTATGGCAAGAAGTAAAATTTTACAGTCTTGGAAAATCAACCAAAATGCAATGATCCTTATAAGCTTATGATTAGTGATGTGTGTTTCATGTAGGAGGGAATGGGACCTTGTCTGTTCTGTGGAGCCTTTGTGTGTTCCCCTGATGACCAGGAGCTGTTCAACAGGGACTCAAAGAAGGGACACAAGTTCAGGGAACAGTACATGAGGAAGTTTCAGATTAAGGTGAGAGAGGGAGAAGAGAGAGAGAGAGAGAGGAAGAGAATCCATAGCCTTGTGTGTGTATTTTGTGTGGTCTACATGCATGTAGGGTGTATGTCAAGTACATCATGTACAGTGCCTATTCTCAAACGCAATACCATAGCAACCCTTGTCGCTGACAATAAATTAAATATTGTTACGGTCCATTCTGGCACCACTGACAAAGGAGAGTGGCTCCAACCTACCAGTAGCTAGACTCCAGATTGACTTATTGTGTCATGACAACCCAACATGAAACAGCTGCCAAATCACTCAAGGCATGCCTTGCCTCGCCACATTCTACTGCCTTGTCCATAGACAGCTGTACCTTGTCCTTTCTCACTGCTGGGTGACACAACTGGGGACTAGATCAGTAGCATTCCATATATGAACAAACTATGTATGTCTAATTGGATAGCTGGAGCGCTTGCTAGCGAGATAGAATATGTATGCCCCAGGCCTGGTATGTAATACGTGCACAAGAGTTCCATATAGAAGTAGCTTGTGGGGGGTGGGGAGAGGGGGGGAAGAAAGGATTTTGAGATCTTTCTCTCACCCAGCAGACTGATACCCCCTTTTCCCCTTTCCCTAAAGTGTTTTTGTAGTTTGTGTAGCACAACATTCCTCCCTTTGTGTGGAGCAGAGCATAGGGCCTTGATGGTGTGGTTGGTCAATACATGGTGCAATACAGTAACATGTACATAGTATAGAGCTCAGTAGCATAGCGTAGGGCTACGATGCTCAGTACGTGTTGTGATACTGTCTTATTATTATTATAAATACCATGGAGATTTGTGTATGCTTAACCAGCACCTTTTAAGACGTGTGCTACAATAGCTCTACAATTATCCAGGGACTTCTTCTAAGCTACTGTATGAGTCAGATATATAATATGACCGCCAGTTGTCTTGAGAGAGATATTTGATTTGATCTATATACACACGCAGGATGGGGACACGGTTGGTCTATCCGGGGGAGAGGGTCTTGACAAAGCCTTGCAACTCAAGAAAAAGCTTCTGGAATTCGATCAGACCAGGTATACATACATATACATGAACTATCCATGTAAGTATGTACATGTGTACATGTAGGTATGTGGTATTGGAATGCGGAGCATGTATGTACATGTGCCTCAGTGTAAGCAAATGTCACTGAGGCATTGACCTTAAGTGGGTATGGTATGATGTGTGTGTTGAAGCAGCTGCTTGTTTTGGTGGGACAAATGAGCGTTAGTTACCAAACACAGCGTGAACAGGACAATGTTATTGGCTCTATGTGTATGTAGCTCTCTCTCTCTCTCTCTTGTTCTTGCTCTCACTCTCTCTTCCTTGAATGGTCTGGGGACATTGTATGTGTAATTTTGTTATAATGTGGCTTGGTATGGTATGTATGTTTCTTGCTTGTCTATGCAATAGTGGCTTAGCCTTTGATCCAAACAGATACTATGCATCTCTCTCATGCCTATCCTAAATTGGGCGTACATGATACGTGGTATATACATGTGCATGTACTGTATTATCCTAAAATTGGGTAGACATGATCGATACATAATTATTACGATGTGTAATGCGGTCGATCGAACACGTCATGTGTATAGTGGTCACAGTGCAAGAAGGCAGCTGCCTCCTTATTACACAATATATACAGCCACTTAGTTGTAACAAAATTTCATACAATTATATAGTTGAACCAGCCACCTCTCTACGTACATATACATGCATGTACATGTATGTACTCGGTTGTCCCTTAGGTTTGGGATTGGTAGTAGAAGGTAAACTTACTGAATTTTCACGTATTTGGTATGGATGTACTATTGATGTTATATTGTACATACATACATGGAAGGAGGGTAGCTGTCTGTCTCTGTGTATGTGTGGTCTGCGGTTGTGCTAATCAGTCCAAGATCAAAGGGGCTCTGTTTACATTTACTCTCGAGCTTGTCTTGATTGGATGGTAATCCAATGAGTCATATTGGGTGTGCAATTGATTAGCCCACTGTCAACATTTCTGCGATTTTTCACATTAATGTAATTTTAGGCTGATTTGAGAAATTAAGTTCCCCTTTTAGAGGTAGTAAACTCGTACAATTTTGGTAAAGGTAAAGCTAAGGAGAGCACTATTATTGCATGACGATGGTTTCCGGTAGGGTTCAGAGTTCACGATTAGTTCATAGGATTGGAGCTTTTTTAAACCGTTATATTATGACCAAGAAAAAGGTAGCACTGATGCACTCGTTTGATGCCCAATCCAGAAGTTTACTGAAAAAGTACAATATTTCTGCGAAATGTTGAAGATTGCCTATCTATGAAAATCGAACCCTTTGAAAACTATTGACAGTATTTGCTTTTTATCAGTGTGAGCCGGACCAAGGTGATTGATGATGAGATGGACTACTTCTCTGTCGACTCTAACCGCTGGCTCTCTCAGACGGAGAGAGAGAAGCTGCGAAGTAAGGAGGAGGAGCTGAGGAAGCTGAAGCACGCCTCCAGGAGGAACCAGAGCATCACCCTCGACTTCGCTGGAAGGAGGGTCATGGACGACAGGAACAGAGTAGGTCAGTCAACACTGACCGCAGTCTCACACACACACACTATGATCAGTGATTGTTCCAGGATTTCAAATATAATTGACAGGGGTAAATTTTGGACATTATCAATTTTTTGAATGTTTTATTGTCCTTTGGATTCCTATCCAGCATTATAGTCATTGAAAATCTACCAGATGGGGAGGTATGATATTATTACCTCTCTTGAAAGCTACATAGAGAATGCTGACTATGGTATCATGGTTTAGGGGGGTAATAGAGAGATGGCTCTGGTATTTATGGAGAGGCAGTGATGTGGAAAGTTCAAAATTCAATTTGGGTCATTAAAGTTAAGAAGCTGGTCTAGACCCACTTCCTGCCACTTTGGATGACCTTGACTCTACTGCAGGAGGGCTATGTTGTTGTGGTATGCTCAAGGATGCAGTTTATGACACACACAGCTTTGAGGGTGGAGAAAGTAGTGTGAACTCACTGTCCACAGACAGCTGTCGTAAACCTCAGGCAGGCAGTGTCCTGGATCTGCCATAATTACAGGATCAACAGAGATCCTAAGCATTGTATAGCATAGCCCACGTCCTCGTTAGGGACACTGAACAGTGTGGGCCATCAAAGTGGCAGAAATACTGTAGGTCTCTGAGAATTTGGTGCTAAACATTAATTTTTGTGGCTCACCACAATTAAATTTTGTGTAGTGTTTTTGATTTTTGTGGCTTGTGCTGGCAACGAAATTTCCCAATCTGTGGCTTCAAGGGCTTTGTTGCTGTGCAGATCTCTACAGTGAAGAGCATGTTGCTGATGCTCTGGGGGGATCAAAGCAGTCCACATTTTGGGAGAGTCAGGGGGCCAGTGAAAGTCACGTGACACACACCGAGGGGGGCATCTACAATCCTGCAATTCCGGGCCCACCACCTGAGGTTTGAACTATTATGAGTGACATTATAAATCATTTCAGAATTCTCTCTCCCTCCCTCCCCATCTCTCTCTCTCTCACTGGCAATAGTATCGAGAGACACATAAGGAAAAGCGCAAAAGAAAAAAGCGTGAAGAGAATGCAGGAGGAAAGAAAGAAGAGCAATACAGTGTTGGTGTTATGAGACTACAAGATAGTGCTCTGCAAGAAATGAGAGATGAAGGTACACATATCATGGCCTCCTGTAACTCGATGATTGACTGAGTCTCTCTTATTTCAGGTCGATGTCTGAGTATGCATCAACCATGGGCATCATTACTTGTGGCCGGCATCAAACGGTACATACATACATACATAATTATGTACATCCATTTCTAGCTTACATGTAAGAACCTTGTCTCCTTTTAATCTATCCTATTTATGTAAACTAACAAACTATCCGCCCACACTGAACACATCGTACAAACATCCGAACATGGGTGGTGGTTTACACTGCAATACTCTACTACACACGGTTCCATGGATGGTCTGTTAGACAGATGTTATGTGGTCTGTATAGCCGGTTTTGTACGAGATGCATCACCTAATTGCCCTTATAGTATGTTCCAGTATAATAATATTTTTGTACTGTTCTCTACTGACGGTGTGCATTAGAAATTCTAGGGAGTGGGAATCAACCTCAGGGCTAAGGGTGGGAGGAACTTCCACCCTCTAAAATAAATCCCTGCTTCTTCTGTACCTTTAATCTTTGCGTATTTTGTGATTTACATGTAATTGACACAAAAATACTGTTGGTCATTAGTACTGTATAATTATAAGTACACACACAATATCATGTGCCATCTGTTGACCCCGTACTGTAATTAAGAATTAAGCCTGGCTTTGTTGCTGCAGGCATGAGGGCAGAACCTGGTACAGCACACACAGAGGGAGGCTGTGGATAGCAGCTGCCGCCAAAATTCCCGACCGGGAAGAGGTCAAAAAGGTCGAGGACTTCTACCGAAGCTACTACGAAGGTGAGGGAGGGGTATGTACGTTTGTTTGGGTGATTTGTAGTGTGATCATGGAGTCATTGGTGCAGATCAGTAATCTCTCAAATATTTCAGTAAACTTGTAACAAGCTATTGTATTTCTAAGGCATTAATGATACCATGTGAGCACAGTGTACTGTCGTGAATAATAAACACAGGAAGTATTATAGATATGTGTGTTTGTTTGTAAAGGTAATTACAACAAATGGGTTACTAATATTCTTGTTCCCGACAATAGGCGTTGAAGTGACCTTTCCCGCTGCCTATCCCACCAGCTGTCTTCTGGGCTGTGTGGACATGGTGGACTGTCTGTCTCAGGAAGATTACTCTGAACAGGTGAGCCACTCAGGCAAAGGACTCTAGTCATAATTATAGGAACACTTTCGTGACCTAATTAATTTTACTCCTTCCTGTTGTGAGTAAGCTACCTGTTGTGATATGGTAAAGGGTCGTCACGATACTTTTGATGATTCATTATTTTTTGCAGTTCCCTGGTGGTGAGTCTGAGTCACCGTTTGTGTTCATTATGGAGAATCCTTGTGAGCTGGTGGTCAAGTTCCCAATCAAAGGACAACACAAAATATGTGAGTCTTGAGCAGTGATGACATTAAGCCGGGTATATACCGTGAAGTAACCACATGAAAAATTTAATAGCATAAACCTCTTGAAGTCACAATTTTAGTTTATGCTTTTAAACATTATAATGTATGGCATGATAAAAATTAATTTTTATGTGATTGATGCTCCACTTGCATAAATAAACGTTGTGTGATTATTTTTTGTATGCAGGGAAATTGGATACTAGCACTCACGTAGCTGCCAAGCGTCAAGGCTGTAATCCCTCCATCTCCCCTCTCTCTCGGACTAAACACACTGACAATATTGACTTTTTAGCATGATTTGTGATGTGTATGTGCACACAATAAACAATACCAGATCAACATTTCAAAATTTATTGATTTTATACGTGTACAAACTTACAGCATTTATATAATGTACACAGGTGATTAACAGAGGAATCACAGCCACTGTTATTGGTTCAATTAACCTGGGAGTGGGGTTCAAAGCCCTGTGCTCAGCGACGCGAGGCATTGGCGCATTGTTGGATCAATTTGGCCAATAGGTTGATAGTGGGTGCAGCCGCCACCAGAGTAGCACTAGTAGACGTATTAGTAGTATTGGGAGCTCCACCAGTGGGGGGAGAAATAGGAGTAGAGATATTTGTTATGTCTACAAGGTTAAGACTAATGGGAGTAGCTCCTTTCTTCACCACTACAGGCTTCTCTTTGTCATTGGAATCTTCACTGTCAATCACTATCACCTCCTTGTCTTTGTTGTCTGAGGATTTCAATTTTTTGGGGCTGTCCACGGTTAAATCGAGACGAGCTTTCTTCACTGGTGGTGGCTCCATGCCATTTGGAGAAGTAATTGTGGGCACGATGTGGACATTACTTGATGTCAGAGTAACTAGTGGTGGCTTGCTCGACTTTGTCACTGCTGTGTTGCTGCTACCACCTTCCTCTATCCTCGATTTCTTAATTGTTGGGGGTTGCCCCTCTCCTCCCCCACTACTCGCCGCTGCACTAGAACTAGCCGACTGAACGAAATCAAAGAGTGACTTCATTCCTTTAGCTGGAGGCTTTCTCTTTCTTGAGCTAGCGGCAGACACCACCACACCACTTCCATAAGGGGTCTGTGGTGAATTCACACCACTGGTGCTGTGATTATCACCTCCCCTACCAGTAGCCACAGTGCTGGGCGACGCTACCACTTGTGCTCGTAGTGGACTCAAAGCGTTTCCATCAATGCCGTACTTCTGGAGCACAGAGTCGTGTACGTACCAGAGCTGCCTGTGGTTCGGGGGCCTGGCTTCTTTGACGGCCATGGACTGGATCTTCCTTTCAAGCTGACGCTTTGATATTCCCGAAGCATTTTCCAACTCGCTGCTATTTCTCACATTAGTTCCTGGGGTCTTGGGCTTACAGAACGGTGAAGTTTCAGTCGGTATTGTTTTATCATCGCCAGGACTAGTGCTCCTCTCTCTTGTTCCCATTGGATCACCACTGCAGCTAGATGCCATGACCTTTGCACCCCAGTACTCACGGAAGGTCTTCATGAGACGTCCGAGCCCCATTGAGCTCTTGTGCACCAGTCGAATCAGATCATGCATGGCTGTGTGTGTACAGTAGTAAAGCCTTCAATATTATTATTATATTACATCCAGTGTATGTGTATGCAGAGAGCTAAAGCAGCTACTGTCAAATTGCATCAAAATTTAATACAAGCATTTTAGCACTTTTTACACTTTGCGAGTGGTGGTAGAAATGGCTGAATGATGGTTGAGGCTGACCACTCCCAACCAGTGTGGGTAGAACTTTAAGTGCGTGTGTGTGTGTATGTGCACTAACCTTCTTCTGGAACTGCTCTTGGCTTACAAGGGTCAAAAGCACCAGTACTGCCACCTGAGGGAATCGTAAGAATTAATTTATAACCACCATGATCATACTCTCTCTACTTCAGACGTACACACACGGTGACGCACCTTCTGCTGTTGTTTCCCCCTTGGTTTCTATGGCAACCGGCAGCTCCACTAGAGGTATGGCCTCAAACTGCTGCAGGAACTCCTTATCCTTCGAAACTGTGACCACACCCCCTTCCTGGTGTTGCCCCGCCCCTCCACTGCTGGTCCAGATACAGCCTATCTTGATTGGCCTGAGGGGCTGGCACTTGCGAGCAAACTCTGCCTCCCAGGCTTTGGCCTTGGACACTTGTTTCTGCTGCTTCAGGTCCTGGTGTGTGTGTGTAGATGAATTTTTGTGAGTAAAATTCAGGGAAACTGTGGTACTGTTTCTGCAGAATCTATAGTAAAACTCCCCCCTCCCATAAAGCAGATAATTAGTTTAGTTTTACAAATAGGAAATTGATAATGTTTCTGAAATTGGAAGTATTTTCTTGTTCCCAAGATCATGAGTAAAACCAGAGTAGGGAATGGGTTAATTATTATTGTGGCTACTAGCAATTGTAACCATTAATATTAACAGGGAATTAAGTGGATTTTTTTTACATGGTTGTCTTGTCCTGGCGTAGCCTCGTCTCCGCTGTGGTCCCCCTCCGAGTCGGAGAGGTAGCCGTGGGGCACAAAGAACCCGTCCTCCTCCTCTTCATCATCTCCAGACTCACCACCACCATCCTCACCCTGCATGCGACGTGAACAAACAACATCATGATAATATAAGTCTAAAAAGTACAAGTATGTAATCATACTCTCCCCAGAATGTCTAAGGTATTGTGAAGAATGCTAGAGCTCTCTAGAGCACATACATGCAGGGTGGGTGAGGGAAAATCCCACACAGGATTGCTTTTCATTTCCATGTGCAATAATATACACAATATATCTTGAACGTTAGTACCTCGCTGTTTGAGAGGCTCTCCCCTGGCTCCTCCTCCTCCCACTCATCATCACTGTCCACCTCGTAGTCAAGAAGATCCTGCAACGATAACAGTGCACAAGCTTTGGATTGGTTGGAGAAGATGGATTTTTTAAACTCTCATGTAAATTACTACACCAACGTCTTAAGTATGTTCGATTTAAATTGATAGTTGTATAATTATACCACGTCTTTCTTGAAAGGGTTTCTTGGAGTGATCATCTTGCTTCTCTTCCTCCAGGTGCCAAAGTAAGCCGGCCGATGGTTGGTGTGAAACTGAAGCAGCTTGTAATGCATGTTCCTCCTCCTTTTTGGGCAATCACAAGTCATGCTGGTTGATGTAATAATGACATCATCATCTTCGTCGTCCACCTCCACATCCATACACTTGACATCCTGGTCGTTTTTGTCACACTTGTTTTCCTCTTCTTTTGTCTTTCCAACTTGACCAAGCTTTGGCTTATGCTTGCATTCCTCCAGGTAGATCCTTCCCACCGAGCTGTCCTGCTTAGACAGGGCGGAGTCAAAGTGGGTGGAGTCTTGTAGAGGAGGACGAGGGGGTGTGGCCATGGTCACATCGGGCTTGGTCGGGAAGGGGGTCAGAATGAAGAAATCAGAGTCCACAACAGTCTGCATTTTAGTAATGAAGTTATATAAATTTAATGAGCAAATCAGATGTTGTTGCAAATACCTTGTTCTGAACGGTTCCCTTTGGTGAAAGAATGTGAAAGAAACTGGAAATCCTCTTCTGGCCTTGCAGCTCCTTACGTAGCTGTGAAGAGATAAAATTTGTTATATATGTACAATGAAAACTATTTTTCAGACGATCATTTTTCTTATATAGTCCGTGTCATTACATGAGGGCATGGATACACGTCTTGGATGTGCCCAGTTGCTATGAACATGCGGCGCGAGCGGAGAGAAGACCGCACTACAAGGCTCAGGATTGGTCAGAACTGTAGGGCCGTGTGCACAAAGAAGAATGGCCTTAATGCCTCTGGCCATAGAGACACATTGTCGAACGATCAGCGCAAAAGCGCCGCGTGTTTTGAGAGGCCTGCTAAGCAGGTGCTGGCGCTAGCCACCGAGCCTCGAGCGAAGCAAGAGGCGAGGTCTGTTCTTTGTCATACCTGTCAGTAGTCCGGTAGCAATGTTCGAGCAGAGCGAGAACGTCGCCATTGAATGAGCCAGAGCAGTTGCTTGCTATGAGGGGTGTGGTCTCTGCAACCGCTTCAATTTGCGCATGCGCACGGTACTATTTGCCCAGGTAGGATACTGTTTGTGCATGAACGATGTCTCTATGTTTTGTGAGCATGTACTATTAATAGATGATCATGCATGCTAGCCACATTATCCCATGATTGTGACATTAAACATTAAACATACTTGTTATCATGATTATTATTCACGTTAGGCGATTTCTTGGGTTTATGCGTGTGATAATACTACCTTTACAAGGGGGGCAGGGGGGGGGTGAGCGAGCACCCCCCTGCCCCCCTCTAAATCAAGCCCTGAGAGATACTGGGCAACATGTCCGACAGCTGCTACAACTGTAAACACAGGACTGGACACGATATTGTCGCACGGTAGCATGAGATGAGAGAGAGGGAGCACACAGCTTCGAGGCATCATGCGGGTCTGGCGTATGAGTGCGGTCCCAAACGCGAGAACTACATTTTGTCGATTACATAATGGGGAATAATCGCTTGCACGCAACGCCCTCTATAAGGTTACATAATCAAGAATAACCAATAATCCTAATATACATGTAAGCATGTGTTGGTGAATGTTTAGGAATAATCCGAACATGTATCAACTTGTTTAATAGGTAGATATATTTGGATCACTTGTAAGATTAGTGCAACGCATGCATCCTACAATCTACCCAAATAAGCTATTTGCTACTGTATCTTTTTCGCCATGGTTCCCTACTTTGAAATCAGTACTGGTCAGTGATATCTTTGGGAAATGGCTATAAGATTGTTTAAGCTTTGGCAATCCCCTGGTACTATGGGCTTATCTAGAGACCTTTTCTTCTTTGGCTTGCTCCTTCTCCAGTTCCAGCCGCTTTCTTTCCTCCTCCCTCCTCTTTCTCTCCTCCTCCTTTGCTTGCTTCCTCTGCTGTTTCATTTTCTCCTCCCACTCTCGTCTCTGTTGCCGCTCTTTTATCTCTTGTTCTCTTTTACGCTGACGCTCTCTGTGAATCAATACAATAATTATTAGCAGGGTCTGACAAGTCAGATTCATGGGGTCAACTAACTTCTTCTCTTCTTCCTTGCGTTGTTTCTCCATCTTCCTTATCTCCCTCTCCTCCTCTCTCCTAGCCTTTGCCTCGGCCTTCTCTTTCTCCTTTTGTGCCCGCTGTCTCTCCCTCTCAGCTCTCTGCTTCTCTCTTTCCAGCCTCATGGCTTCACGCTGCTGCTTTGTCAGCTTCACTCTGACAACCTGCCAGAAACCAATGATCAAAATATTATATTTACTTGAAATTTTAGTAGGTTCATACATAGCTGTTCCCACTAATTGTACTACTAACCTTTGGTGGAGCTGGGGGTGTGGTCACAGAAACACCAGAAGCAGCAGCGGTCTTGGCCGATGGAGATGAGTTAGCAGTTAAAGGGACAACTTCGCTCTCCTTTGAAGACTCTACCTCCATTACTTCACTCTTTGGTGCACCCACGTCCGTCGGATTCTTCGTTCCAATGTCAGCAGTGGTTGTGCTGCTACTACTGGGTCCACAGTCAACACAGTGCTCAACATCTTTGTCAGTGCTCGTTTCAGGTGTACATGTGAGAAAGAGTAGTCGACCTGTGAAAGGGAGCAAGATGGAGACATTTATGTGACATTGGTACAACTAGTTGCTGGACGGTGTAGTACTCAAGTGTTGTGTAGCTGGTGCCTGACTACATGCACTGTGAATGGGATAGATGATCGATGCAGTGTATTCTGCTATTACTCATGAATTATCAAGGCAGTGTTTATTTTGAGGATTTTGGTCAAGAGGGAGCTAATGCCTAATTCCAACTTCAAAAGGGGGAGGGGGCAATATAAATATTAGGGGAATATCCCCTTATTAAGGGTAGGCAAATCAATCCCAGGGGAGGGTGAAAGCATTCTCCTTATGCCGCCTCCCCTGAAAACACCCTTTACATCTTACAGGCACTCTGATGTGACATACGTAGCAAATAAAATTATACAGCAAGGAATGATAGTTGATTGGTTAGGGATGGATATCATTTCAAGATGTTCTACCACATAGAGAAAAAGAATTGAAGTTACTCCTCCCATCCCCCCATCCTCCCAAACACACATACTTCCCTGAAAATATCTCATTGTGGTGCTGAGATTGCACTTTTTAAAGCACTCTTTCCAGAATTATCTTCTGTCAATTCACAAAAAATATCTAATTGCCACCAACCCGTGACACATGCTAAACTATAGCTGTAGGCTCTTTGCTATTCGCATGTATTCAACAGATATCCTTATGTCTCATTGTCACAAAACAACCGTGCTAACTGTAATGACCCCATCTCACATTCTTCACCCGAATTGTCAATTCAGGTGCTAAAGTGCTTCACATGTAAGGGAGCCATGCTTCTAGATCTTGTAGACACATGTTACCAGCATAGTATCACCTTGCTTGAGCGTGCTATTGTCCTGTACGCCGTCTCGCTCCTCAAAATTCGGTGTTTCTTCCTTGTTTCTACGCCCAGCGTCAGGCGGGGGAGGAGAAGGCACCGCTTGGGTGCTAGTGACTTGAGGAGCTGGGTCTAAAGGTAGAAGAAAGTAGTTTAGTACTCTATTTTTGTAGTAAAATAACGTATATTCACCCTTTTCAACGCCACTTTTAGTTGGGATAATCACGCAACACTCTCCAGAGTCTTCCATTTCCAACAGTTCTCCTCTTTTTCTCCAGTTCACCAACCGTGGTCAGGCTGTACCTTTTGGCGCCACTTTCTGAATAGTTGGCGCGTTGCGCATGCGCAGTAGTGTCAGCACATTTTGTGGCGTGTCTGAGTGATGACCTTTGATCGCGAATGGAATGAACGTGTGCCGCACCCTGGGGGGCGGGTTTGTTAGCCATTAAAAATGCATTTTTTGTTTGCGGTCGCCGCTGATTAATGATCGATCATTCGGAACAGGAAATAGATTTGCACTTTGTTCATGAATTATGCATAATCTGTGATCGTTCCTATCGCGAAGTCTACGTTCCGTTCGCCAAGGCGAGGTGTACCAAGTTCGTGGAAAACTCGACGCTAAAGTCAGAGAATTACCTCAAGAACTATCGAGTGTGCAATCTGTTAGTCTGTTTGATCGTGGCAAGACAGTTCTAGCCCTTCCAGTACCTTCAAGTGTCAAGACTAAAGTGTGTTTGAAGTGGAAGGTGCCACGCGCTACTATTAGCGCAGTTGATCGCAAATACAACAGATTCAAAGTCTTGTTTGAGGCAATTTTAGCGTTTGAAAGTGTACGCTCGGGGGAACGGACTGAGTCGGACTACTTTTGAAAGAAAGTGTGGAAAAGAGTAACATGTTTTATTGATATTTGTGAGTGTAGCGCACAATGTGTATAATCGTGATTGGACCGAGCGAGAGGCTGGACAACAAATCGGACCCTCTCTACTTCTGCTCGACATCAAAGCGGGAGGTAAGTCTACTTTTACTCTTTTTCGCCGTGCGATCGAGCATTCCTGAATGTCACATTCCTTTGGCCAATTAGCGACTGATTGATGCTTTGCATACCTTTGCGTTGCCCCTGGCGACGCACCTGTCTGCTCATTACGTCATTGGAATGTTGCATGCATGATTCGATTGTAAACGAGCTTGTAATCCCACAACAGTAGCCTGTGAATTCCTGCATACCTTATATGGATAGTGTCGCTGGTGCCATGGGATACACGCTACTAGTACTATGGCCGAGCAGGAAGCGTGAATATCTGTACTGTTTATGTATGCGCTGTATGAGCACAATGATGAGTATACATTGTAGGTCCGCCAGCTGTGCAGATAGGGCTAGGCCCTTTTTGAAATGTGATAGTACTAATGTGTGTACTCATTATGTTCCTTGTGTACAGGATCCTACCCAAAACTGCTCTTTCTACTCTCAGGCATTTCAGGCTAGATATGACAATGGTATGTGAGTGAACTGTGGAGGAACTTTTAATCAAGTCAATCTTTCTTTCTCTCTCTCTCTCTCTCTCTCTCTCTCTCTCTCTCTCTCTCTCTCTCTCTCTCTCTCTCTAAGCCTACACATAAAATTTAATATGTACATACATACAATAACATTAAATATTCTTTATTAAGTGAGCTCATGCTCACAGTGATACACATGTATACCTTATAATAATTACACTTCACTTCTTTAGCATTTGCAGCAAATTTATCACCTTTTTTGTCATCAAAGCCCACTTAGTTTACATTTACAGTGGTAGCCTGTTAATTTTCACTACCACCTGTGGTTCTTGAAAACACATTAGCACCAGTTTAGCCAAAAAACAGGAAATAGTCTATGGTGAGACACCTTTATTCTCATCTCTTATAATAATAGCTGAGGTTAGTCAACCCTAGAACAAGGTAATAGGATCTTCCTTATTTTAGTTACCTCCCCCACACCCAATTGTCCCTTGTGTCCCTAAAGTAAGTTGTGTGTACCAACATGTGTGGACCATGTGATCCCAGAGCAGTGTGTTCTGCTAACTCTGGATCTAGGAGTCATCTGACTTCTCTTTTGCCACCTGTACATGTGCCAAATTAGGGGAGGGTGCCACGTTCAGCCTAGATGGTACCTATATCTATAATTATGCTTCTGAACTTTTAAGCTTTCAACCATGCAATCCCATGTCTCTATATATGGTGGTATGCATTGATGAAGGATGATGCTACTTGAGGTTATATATAGCCTGGTACCATAATGTGGTCATGGTTTCCTTTGTGGTGCCAAGGGCTGTAGCTCTAATTACATTTCTCCAGTGGTTTAGAGTTGTAAAAGTGAGATAATTCACTTAGGGAATCCCTGAGTTGCTAGGGTCTGCCCTTGGAGACACTTTGTCCAAATACAACTTTTAATGCTTTGAGCTTCAGCCTAACTAGCATGTGTGTTTGTTCTCTGGAAGCCATTTTGGCTATGCATTTTTGCTGGTAAAGAGATTAGAGATTAGTTGGGAGATTGCTGATAAATTTGTTGGATTAGTGGTACAAGCAGGACCAGTGCATGGGTCATTTGTAGGAAGTGTTGTAAGCTGGCTTGGCAGACAATAAGGAGATGGCAAATAACATATCTCTCTATCTCTCTCTCCCCACCCCTCCCTCCCCCCTTTCTCTCTCATGTACACACCCTTTGTTCTCTACTGACTACTAACCTTTTTTAAAAGGGGTACCACAAATTAGGGTCCTTAATGATATTATTGGATCAACACATGTATCAGTAGCCGATATGCATGCTTTTGGTTAGAAAGAACTCTCCCTAACATCGTTACATCATTGTGGAGGGCGGCCTTGACATGTCTTCCCGCACGGTTTGTGGGTTTGAGGATTATTGTGTTGGTCCATTGTGTGGCCTGCTAGCTTGCGACAAGATTATGCATTATTGAAATGTGATAGCGTTTGGTTCACATGCCACTTCTATGCAAACAATGTCCCTGGCCATGTATAACATGTTTACATGTAATATGTGTTGTGTTGTTTGGATACTTGTACATGCTTACATGATGAATGATTGCTGTTACTCTCTCTCCCTCTCTCTTTCTCTCTCTCTCTCTCTCTAGTTGACGCCATTCCCAGTCTGAGTGATTGTTCCGAAGTTAGTGGTGCCTTGCTGTTTCTACTTATGCATCCACCGTTGCAGCAGCTAAGACAACTGAGAGAGGTATTTGACCATTGTCATATCACATATTGCTGTTTTTTGTGTGTTCAATGGGCGATATATAAACCATTGCTCTCCCAAAAGTCATCACATTCGACCGAACTAATAGCAAGACTGTGTTTGAATTAGATCATTTTTCCTTGTAGTTTTTATCCCACCAACCAGCCCGTCTGTGTGTAGCTGCAATACTGCAATACAGTGTGGCGTGTGTTTTTTGCCGAATCCTCAAATCCGAGATGAAAACTGTGATTGTTTGTGTGCGTGATTACCGTACACAAACCATGTGTGCTTAAGGTCACGGAGTACACCATCCAGTAAAGTGGGTGGAAAGCTGACTCAGCACAATAATTATCATCGTCCCGTACGTACAGACGTACGTGTATTGATGATTTCTCTCTTTTGCTGTTATTTTACGAGAGTAGAGTGTACAATAAAACATCAATTTCGATTCCTTGTTTTTCTATGTTGAAACTGTGTGCGGTTTAACATGCTATCATAATTTGTTCAATACATGTAATCCGGTGTGTATTTGATAGTTAGTCTGCGTACGTGTACTTGCATTATTATACTTTATGTTTTTATTTTGCTTTGATATGATATCCTGATAGCTTGATTGTACGCATACAGATAGAATGTGTACACGTACACAAACACAGTGGTTATGAGGGCATTGTCGTAGTATAGTGCGTACTGTATGTATGTCCATTAGTGTGCAATCGACGTAGTGTGGTAGTTTGTTATGAGAGATATGAACTGTTTGTCAACCATCAGAGTGCACACTAAATACAGCCTAACCATACGTACTTTTGGATAAAACGGTTTTTTAAACATACTTCAATTCTGGTGAAATATCAACTGGATTCGAGTCAGCTGGCATTCCCGCAAACTATGCTATTCCCCTTCCAAAAGTAAAGCACAATAGATTAAAACTAAAAGTTGTAAGTGAATGGCTCTCCCTCTCTCAGTTTGGGAACTCGTGACCAGGAAACAAAGACAAACCTTGACCAGACTTTCAAGCCCCTTACGTACGTTATGTATACATGTGTACCTACACTGACCTAGTATGCCCTGAAGGCCTAGTGGAAAGGCATCTTTATTCTGGAGCTTGTTTAAAGTTGGCTTTACAAAGGGGAAAAGTTGCTCTGTGAATCTCGCATCCTATATATCCTGGTAGCTTCATTGGGGTGCATTGCATAGCTCTAGTATGCTTGTTTGTGCTTCCCCGTACCGTGAGCGCGCGGTGCAATCGCGTGATAAAGCCAAAAAGCCTAGTGTACACTTTGAAGCCCCAAGCGTGCCCACACTAAATAGCTGGCTTCTTTAGTGCGTAATCGCTTTTTCACCGTCTGGCCCTAAAGCCACTCAAGTGACTGTCTCTTAGTGACCGCTAATTACTCACACCCTGCCCACGCATCTGGGTGCTGATTACGTAATGCGCGCTAAGTGCTTTTGGGGCCAAATTAGTTCGCAGGAAGGGTGGCTCTTTGGCCAGCCAGCTTACAATTATAGCTTATCTGTGCGGCGTGTAGCCATGTTCAGGTACATTGTTCGTAGTGTTCGGTTGTAATGTTGGTATGCAGGGATTGTGGTGTTTGTACTGGAACAAGTTGACCACTGTTTTCCCTACACTCTTGTGCACAGCAGCTAGCCAAGCTACAATCTAGCTACAAGTCCCTGTGTGTGTGTGTGTGTGTGTGCCCGCGTGAGAGAGAGAGAGAGAATGCAATTTTTTGTACACAAAACAGTTTACCTTGGCGTTACTGTGAGGTACTAGAAACTCGTAGAAATTGGATTAATAAGCTGCATTGATAGCCTTATCTGAAACTACTTGGTTGTATGGAAATCACCTAGTGTCTGTTTTGAAAACACACAGGCTTATGCTGCTGTGTGTATTCCTTTCGTTGGTAATTAAAGTGGGAAATGGCTCTGTTTCTCTACTAGCACAATGTCAAAAACTATCTCAACCGTTTTTAGTAAAAGCTGGGTATATGTGACTTTGGCTCGGTTGAACATAGTCTTTGTATACGTTACAATGTGCAGTATATAATGGCATTATTATAGTTTTTCATTTGCCCATGAGTGTGTTTATTCTAGCAAATGGCAAGAGAAAATGATTGGCTTTTGTGTGTGTGTGCATGTGATAATGATTTGTTATCTACTCTTGGTTATACAGTGGGGCATTAATGAGTGTGATAATGTATTTGAGAGAGAGATAGAGATAGAGAGAGAGAGAGAGAGAGTTTGAGAGAGAGAGAGAGAAGGGAGGGGCTTTGGAGGGGGATCGGCAAATGGTATTCTGACGTTTATTGTACACCTTAACCATACTTTTTTTTGTCGGAAGTAAAGCCACAAATCCAACTCCCCCCACTTCATGTTTGGTCTACCTCCTTATCCCAAAATCGATTAACTTCTGGCCACAACACTGCTCTAATTGATGCGTTTCTAGTAGTAATTACTTTAGTGTGACCATCATAATATTACGCTTCATCTGGTCCATTCTGCTACATATGTCACCAGCTAATCTCTAAACTCAATTATGACTCCGACAAAAATCCTAATAGAATTGTACGTGTGTAATAATAATATTATGTCGTGAGAGCGGGATCTTATAAATGTGTTCTTGGCTCTAACGATTTTGACTATGGAATAATGCTGCATTAGACTACGTTTGCTGCTAGCCATTTCTGTAACTCTAACTTGAATTGAAAGTTTTTTTTTGTAGTTTTGCTGTGATTAGGGTAGTAGTTCGGTAGTTGTTGTTGAGATGTATATTGAAATACTGTCAGTTTTGTTGATTTGTGATTGCTAACTTTCAGTGTGTTTTCTACAATAATGTCGTATCGTACGCATGTATATGCACACATGCTTGTATGATTGATCATTGGGGGAACATTTTAACTCCTCCTTTAGAGTACACAATTATTATTCTATACAGCAACATGTGCATGAGTATGTGCATGAGTATGCAATTCAGGTCATGTCACAAGACGTCAGAAAGATATGCTCACGTCACACATGCACTGTCTTTCTAGTTCTAGGCACTAGGCTTACAACGTCGTATACATGTACCTTGTAAGTGGGCACTATCATTGACATGATTTTCATTCTGTCCCTGTGCCCATAATGTAGCGTGGTTTGTACATGTACTTGTGTATGTACAATACTTGTGTCCACGTGTACATATGTACATATGTACATGTGTACATGTACACATGTACATGATGTGTGTGTGGGATGGCTATCTTACTGAAAATTGAAAAAAATAGCCCTAGCTAGCTGGCCAGCTAATAGTGCTGACTTGACAGTGAGTGCATTACTATGCCCATGGAGACATGTATTGAAGGTATCCTAAAGCCTATAGCTGGCTGGCAGGACAGCAGTGTAGGTGTATGGACAGTGAAACCTCTATAACAAAAGCCTACTCGTGGCTTACAACCATATAAAGGAATGGTACGCTGCAGCTGTGTATATAGCTACATGTGTGCCTGGTGGATATGTGTATGTAAAAGCCATCAATTTTCATCCCTGGACCAATTGTCATGGAACTTCTATTATTGTGGTCCTACTTGATTAATTTCGACTGAAGGAGGTGTCCCTTATTTCTTGATTTAGGGAGTGACTTGGTATGTATTTGTGTACATATTATAATGCTTGCAATTAGTGCTCTAGTAAATGAGGTGTACCCTCGATTAATTAGTGAGGGTTCACCTGTTCTCCTGACCTCTGGTTCATGACACACATTTGTTCGTCATTGCATGCTCAGACAGAAAATATTCAATTTTCGGTGAAAATCAATCCGCCAATAAGGATATCATGTACCACGTGATTGACAAATTAATTTGTATGACTAAGTAAACGAATTAATGATTTTTGTATGGATCCTGCCCTTATTAGTGGACATACCTAATTATCAAGTAGTTGTTCGTGACATGCATACCCTGGAGTAAGTGCGTCCATGCATACTACTACTCTGTGTGTGTATTTGGCAAATTATTTTGCTTAGCAACGGCCTGCATTGGATCAATATTTGCATATCAATGAGACTACTCATGTAAGCCGTGTTCCCTTATTAGCTCACTCCTTGGCTCATTGTACAACGTATATATTTATATATTATGCCTGTATGTATGTCCATCATATCTGTATCCACATGTATGATAGTGTATTATTTGACATAATTATTATAATATCGAGGTCACCAGGGCCCTTAGCATAGAAAGCTAGTTGGGATAATTCAAATTAACCCCCCTGTTTTAGTCATACTCTAAGCAAGACAGTTCTAGCTAATGTGCCTGGGGCTACTGGCTGCCCACCTAGTGCCTGCCTTGGTGTGTATGTGTATACACAGTGACCAGTATAGTGTGACATGTCATTGTCCTCTATTGATTAGAATATGCCTAGCTAATCTACTTACATGTATAGTGCTCAAATTGCATTTTTAACAGTCAGTGACCTTTTTATTGCCCCAGTGCACCTGTTACTCCATAGAGACAGCAGCATGCACACACACGCAGACACACACACACACACACACACAGGCATACACACATACACACAGGCCGGCATGCAACAATGTCGTATGGGTACAACCTTTTACGTAGCTTATGATAGCTTACACATGCACATTGCTGCACTGTGATGTTATTCCCAGATGCATGGTCTGTTAATTTGGCTATAGCATCTATAAATGCCTACGTAAGTACATGTAGTAATGTTGTACGGAGATGTTCCAGTTTTAGTGTTGTCTCATGTCAAATGGTCTGTTCTTCTCATGTTGGGTACATTACCCTGTGTGTACGTGTGTGTACGTGTGTGTGTGTGTGTGTAGGTGTGTGTATGCTTGCATGTTTTGTGTGCCTGAGTGTGTGTGACTGTCGTTTGTGTTGGCGTGGGTTACTCGATGAATTCCTTGCAAGCACTGAAACTGTGGCTAGACTACACCACACTGCCTAAAGTGGATTTCTATAGTAACGCTATAATAGTAATATGTTGTGGTCTAGGAACACAAATTTAATGAAATGTATGCAATAGAGTAGCCTATACAACACATTGTATCACGTCATCCCATTTGTGTACACATGTACAGCCAAAATAATTCAATTTTGTGCTTTCTGATGCACAACACATGTAATCATAACAATTGCATGTACTACATGTACACATGTACATGTAGTTTGTAATATGTGATGTCGTTTATGTAATTTACAAATCCCCTTTATCATTCATTGTTCCATAATTATGCAGATCTCCGCATTCCAAACCGATGACTCCCAGCAACCAACAAATGGGTGTGTTGACCTCATGCTCACCACCACCGGACAAAAGACAACACCAGTCCCCAGGCTTTGTGCATGTGAGCACTGTGGTACCACGGTTCGTGGTCGTGAATGTTGCACCGGTGACAGTGAATCCTATTGTAGCGCGGCCAAAATGAGGAGTTCCAGAAATGTGGTGTCTGTGACAGCAGGAATCTCCTCTCAGACTGGCAAAGCAGCAGCAGTAGCTTGTGATGAATATGGACTTGATAATCACTACTCTACTACACCTTCCCATGAATCCCATAAAAGCAACGACTGGATTCCACCTTTGACCAGCTATAGCTATAGCCATTGTAATGCACCTTCTCCTATTGTACTAGACCTGGTCGATTCAGAGCTACTCACGTCTTCTCATGATCAGCCAACAATGGCCTGCCCTTGTCCGGGAGCTCCGGCCATTGTAGTCGATTCTGTCTACAAGGCTATTTCCTTGTTGAATGGAAAAGATGAAAGTTATACAAACGATGACCTCATCGCTACTGGTGGGAATTCCACTGCCCACAAGAGAGATAGCGGCCACGGCCACTATCATCAACAGAGTGACTTCCAACTATGGAAGTGTTTGAAAATGGCGTGTGAGTGTGTGTGTTTATTCGAGAAGATGCTCTTGTTAGTTTTGATTGTTGGTGCACGGAAGACGAAAAAGAGTGATGTGTGTTGCTTGGATGACAACGAGTGCATTGATTTAGGGGGCTCCTCCTTGATTACAAATCAGGCCGCGGCGGGAGGTTCCTCTTCGTCTGGATCTGGAAGTGGAAAGAAACAACAGAACACCAATAGCAATAGATCTGGATCTTCCTCTTCATCTTCACAGCGGTCCGGTTCCGGTTCCAGTCAGCGTGGTGGTGGTGGTGGAACGGGAATGGGAGGAGGGAGAAGACTCGGTGGGAGCAGTGGTGATAGTAGTGACGATGATGATGACGACGACCACAACAGACGACCTCGCCATCAGCTCAACAAGGAGCCTAAATCGAAACCAGATTTCGACGACGATGACGATGTAGAAACCGATAGTGCAGATGAGGGGGGAGACGACCATTCCCCCCGGGACATGACGTTGGAACTGAACAGCCCCCCTTCGTCGATACATAACGACAACGGAGGATCGGTGAGCTCCCACGGAGGAGGAGGAATGGGGGAAGGAGGAGGAGGAGAGGGTAAAAGTCAAGAGGGGAAAAGAGGACGAAATAATATCGGCAGTCTCCCACTCGGAGGCAGTGGGGGTACAAGTTCCAGTCGATTCTCAACGACAAATATGAGCGGTGGTGCTACCGTAGAGTCCATCACGCTGAAGGAAGGAATAGCCGGCAGTGCTGGCAGTGGTGGTAGGATAGCCACAACCACGCTCATCTCCAGCTCGCAGATCAACAGCCCCGTCAACATGGCCGTCGGCTACGGGGTCCCAGTGCTAGCTGCGACAGACGGCGATGGTCTAATGACTAATACCACCGCAGTCGTCGGCGGTGGTGCCCCGGCTTCTTCGAGTTCTGTGCCCAACTCTGAGCTTGGTACGCCGACTCAGGACTCCCCCAGCCCCCCTCCTCCCCCCGCCCCCCATCTAGGGGGAGGGGGAGGACGAGATACCCCCGGAACACCCCAGGCTATGTCACCAGAAATTACCCCTAATGCACAGGTAAAGTGGCTAATAATCTTATGCATTGTTTCCTTATGCAATATAATGCATTGAGTGTGATGTATATATACATGTACATGCCTATGGGCGTACGTGTCTTGGTCGTAAAAGTTGTATCTTTTTTTGGAGATTGCCAAGAACTTGACCATTTGTTTTGAAACATTGTGATGTAATCGATAAAAGATGCAGACATTGCACTATACATTAGGTAATTTTCGTTTTGTACATACGTAAGTATATACATTGCATTTATGGAATTGTTTGAGTTGGCTAATGAGAGAATGGAGCTAAATATCTGTCAATTTAGTAAAAAAAAACCCTGGGAAATTGGAACTCAAGTTGGTGGGGGTGAACATCCCAGAGGATCCCCACCCTGTATGTCAGGAGTAAATATTTAGGCAAATTAGTGATAAGCATAGTAACCATAATAAAATATAGTCAGGTAAGCACTTATAGGACAATAATTATTATTAATATTGAATTAATTTTTTAGAGATGTTTTGACCTCCCTGGCATTTCTATGGCAAGATGGGTGAGCATCCATAGCTGCATATAATAATATAGCTGCACCCACTGATCTGGCTGATCATTGCTGACCTTTTCGGGGACTGGTATGGTATGGTAGTCCGTTTGAGGAAAGCGGTACTTTTTTGAGGCTGGCTGGCGGGTGGCTACTCTGGGCCCTTAACACGATAAAGCCTCCCCATAACATCTGCCAGTGATGCTCATGGAGACCATGCCATGCATGGCTCAATCAGTTCACTGCATGGCTTCAAATCCAGTTTGGGGCAATCCAGTTAGCTGAGCTAAGACTCCATCTCTGTTGTGGCCTGGTCTCCAGCCCACAGGGATGTACAGGTAGGATTAGGTAGTCATTAGCTATAGGCAGAGGGTGTATATAGGGGATAGAGAAATTTCAGCATATCTGTCCTGATTGATATACATGTAGGTCCACAGTATGGTACATTGTACACCATCGCATCCCATATAAATTAAAGCCCCCTCCCCCTCCCCACCTCTTTTCATAAACCAACAGCTTATCTGTTTTGGCAAGGACAGATTAAATTTTGATACTATTCTGCTTATGTGACAGCAAGTGTATAGGGCATGAACTGCATACTCTCTGTGTGTAAATTAACTGTAAGACATGTGACTACATGACACAAAAACCGGTTATCTACAGGTCAGTGTCGTAGGTAGGTACGCAAGAGTAGTGTAGACTTTCATGTGTGTACATGTGTCAATGTCTCCATTGTTAGAATAGTTTATAAGTCTCAGTAACGTATACAATATACATGATTGTACATGTACATGTACCTGTACAGTCATGTATGTGTACTAGCTGGCATTGTATACATAATATTATGTGTGTGTGTGAGTGAATCAGTTTTTGAACTTTACAAACTTCCTTCCATCCTCCCACCCTCCTCTCTCCCTTTACTTAAGCCCTGCATGCTCCCTCAGGCTTCCCTCTCTCTAGCTAGCTAGATAGCTATAGCTATCTTTAAGGCTAGCCTTTTATATAGATAGGCTTCTAGGCTTTTTGGCTTCTACAGAGCCTTTGACGGTGCACTAAAGTGTGCACATCTATAGTGGATGTACATGCTTCCCATGATAATGCAAGTGATTCCAAAGAGTATAATTATGTTTGTGTGTACCTATAATAATACAGTACAAATGTCGTACTCACTGATTCCCAATAGTGAGTGACACACCCACACATACCAGTAGTGTAGTGGTATAGTACATGTAGTATAATACTCCCTACAAACAAATTGTGTTGTATTTGGACAGACTATGGGTGGACGAGGGCTTGAGGTGCTTCTCTCTGTGCCTGGCTATTATGTGTAGGGACAGTTTCCATTGTTTGCCGTGGAAACGACTCCCCATATTATATACACCTTCCTCCTTTTTTCTTACCCTCTGCCCCAATGGATCGAGTAGCTCTCACCTTTCACAGTAACTCTAGACCATATTATTATTCATTTTATCTCTACCCTTCATGCCACTATGTTTTATGATACCAGCAGTGTTCCCCCCCCCCTCTCCCTTATACTAGCTATCGAGTACAGTATGTTATAGTACACAGCTCTGCCAGCCAGTCTTTATTTCGCTCACTACCTGTAACCTGATGTGCCGTTTCTATAGCCTATTGATGGTCGGAGTAGCAGTTAGTGTGTTTGTGTGTTGAGTTTCCTTGCTTTTCTGTACCCTTTTGGTTGAGTGGCTGAGTGTCTCCAGTTCTGAAAGGGAGTGTGGGACAGTTAGGGTTTCCCTTGAAATTAAAGAGAAAGAGAGAGACTGAGGGAGAGTACATAGTTTTTGTGTGCGCGTGTGATGGCCTACATAGATTTCCTATGTGTGGTTGACAGGGTATTCCCATACACTACAGCTCTGTTGATCCTAGCTAGTTCTATGGATGTTCCTTCCTGAAACCCCCAGAACGTATAATTACCATAAACAAAGATGCTGCAAGTGCATTTACATGTTTGTGTAATTATTTTGTTATACTTTGAGCTGGTAAATGTGCATACATGAGTATAATAGTGATGGAGGAACAGACAGCGGAAGGAAGAGAAGATTGGGGGGAAGATAGAGAGAGAGGAAGGGAGAGAGACAGAGAAAGAGGGAGGGAGGGAAAGAGAGAGACGGAGGGAGAGAGAAAGAGAGAGGGAGGGAGGGAGGGAGAGAGGGAATGAGTGAGTGGATGCACACAGCATTCCTAGGCCTGGTGGTGTACTGTACATGCGTACAGTAGTAGCAAATCTTGTAGCCTGGCACTTTACTGTACGATGAGAAAGCCCTTTCCCCGCCCTCCTTGCTTAGTGCTTGACACGACCCTCACCCCTTCACTTCCACTCCACTACACACTCTCTCGCCACCTAGTGATTTGTACTCGGACACGGGCTGTCGTGTAGCCAAGTATCTTTGTGTGTACGTGTTTTTGTCGTGTTTTGATATGTTTTGTGTTCGTGTTTCGTGTCAAGCTATTACAGCTGGTTGGGCCTCTGTGCTTGTTTGTGTGTGTGTACATATGTACCTATACGTGTAGAGTTTAACTTGAGTTGTAGGAGTAGTCGTGTGCACATGCAACGTGTGGTGTATCTATCATAGTTGCCACAAGCTTCGTGAGAGTCAAGATCTTGTTTGTTAGCCCATAATTTATAAGTGTACCCAATAATATGTACCTGGCTCCCCATAGTACTGTATGAACGACTGTGCTAAAGGTCAGGACATTTAATAGTAAGGTCATATTCTTGTGCATCATAAATTATGGCCCTGAATTGAAAGTGCTGCTATGCTGCTTCTCTATAGTATTGGCCTTTTATGCTTCATTGTGTCCACCACATAATATTATGACCCCAATAGAGCACATGGTCAGTGTCCCTGTGGTCTGTCTAAAACAGGGGTGGCCTCCCCTTTCCTTTCTTCCCCCCCCCCCCCCCCCCCCCCCCCCCCCCCCCAAAAAAAAAACTACCACCCAGATAGCTAGACTGATTGAATATTCATGGTCATGAGTGCTTGGATGATGACTGGACTGCCTGCCATGTGCCAAAAAACATGACATTGTAGTTTAGGTAACAAACACCCTCAAATATAGACTGCTATTTATATAATCTCCATCCTATCTCATTAGATACGCAGAATATTGATTTTGCCATGCATTAATATTATTACCTATATTCATAAATGTGAGGGACTTGTATGTATGAATCTCCTAACTCCAGTCACTCCCACCCACCCGGTTTTCAGCTGATTATGTTTAAGATCATGTCACACAGAATTCTCCCCATGAATGTGGTTGGTATCTGGGCACGATAAATAAATTCCCTCGATATTCATCCTCGTAGGTCGGCACAAAAATGGTTGTGAGTTAGCGAATGGCTCGTGAATCCTATTATTTTACTAGTGAGGTCGAGGGAGGTTTGTTTAAGTCAGTGTTAAGTTCTTTCCTCGGTGTTTGAAATTTGATGAATAAATTTTGAGATTTTGATCTATTTCCAATGTTATTTTGAGCTGTAAATTGAACGTTTTTGCTCTATGGCCTTTTCCTGAAATTAATCACACTATAATATTATATGTCACATGCGTATGGCATATTGTATTGCATAACGTTACGTTGCGTGGTGTGTGTTCCCAACCAATTAGCATCAGTTATATATACTCTACAATCCAGTCCAGCATTGACATTAACATTGCACATTGATGTTACTCCAACCATTGTGTAGACTACAATGCTGTACTTGTTACGTACATGTACAACCCAACTATATATAGTAACAATAATATCGTGCAGCAAAGTTGGGCAAAAGTCACAATGCCAGTTATAATACTACGCAAATATGTACGCTGTCTGCATTCTCTACACACAATGTATAGTAGTACCACTAGCGTTCATGCAGCATTTGACCAACAATGCTTATACCGTACATGTGCTCTGTAGTGTAGTATTTTTGCTGATCATGTGGAACTATATTATAGTAGTATTGCTCTGTTAGACAATAAAATAATAATGACTTATTGCATAGGGTTGCGTCAGGGTCACTGTTGAGGAACTCCCAGTGCCATGCACTGTTACGCTTATCGTCGTAAAGGCTGTTGCAATTTCCCATTGTTTGTATTATCGCAGCATAGACAATATAAATACACTATAATTATGTGTTATAATATTCTAGCTATATATGGCTTACATTGTGCATGTATGTGTAGCTAACATTAGTGGGCATGGGGACTGGCCTGCATATATTATGTGTACATACATGTGTGTGCATAATATGATGATATGCGTTATCGTGGTTTTCTCCGTTTGTTTTTCGGGCTCCAGTTTGCTGTATAAACACTCACCAAACAGAACGTACACACTGTCTGACAGTTTACAAAACCATCCATCCTTTACTTCAGCTTTTTATGTATGCTACTCGTGTACGTAATGTTAAATACTATATACGTATGTGTGTGTGTGTGTGTGTGTGCAATAATAATGTGTTGCATTATGTAATTGAAATTGATCCCTTAGATGTCTTATCTGTGTGTGTTGTGTACACTGAAGTTATTCAAAACGTGGATGGTTTGTTATTGCTCCCGATCGATCGATGATACAACATACGTACGTAGTGTTTAATAATACGCAGGCTGGAGTCGACTACATGTTTCGATCGAGGTTGCTATTGCTATTGACTCTGTCTATCGGAGTTTTTCCCTTAGGTGTACGTGGCTTGCGTTATCCATCTGAATCCTCTCCCGAATACACTTTGAACGTAACCCCTTTTTCTGGAGCTACTTAGTATTACAACTTTCATTGTTTGAGACATGTGATCGTGATGTAGTTGATTTGTACGAAGTGATGTGGAAACACTGAATTACGAAGCAGCAGTATGTATTTTACACAACTTTTATCCCCTTTCTCTCTCTCTCTCTCTCCCTCCCTCCCTCTCCCTCCCTCCCTCTCTCTCTTCTCACTCACAGGCTGCTACCAGTTCCCTTGCCAACAGTGCCTCTTCCAGCACCAGTGCTGCAACTGCAGTGGCCCTGGCTTCCCTTGGATCAGCTGCACCAGGTGTCCAGCCCTCACCCTCCCTCCCTGGGGCTGGGAGCTTCAATTCTCTGCCTTTTGAGACCACCTGGGGATGGCAGCCACCACCTGTCTATAGGTGAGCCATTCAGCACTCCTTGTGCACTAATTTGCCTTAATTATGTTAAGGGCTATGATAATAATCTGGCTCTCTCTCTCTCTCTCTCTCTCTCTCTCTCTCTCTCTCTCTCTCTCTCCCCCTCTCTCTGCCTCCCCCTCTCTCTGCCTCCCCCTCCCTCCCCCCCCCCAGCCCTTTCCTTGGTAGTAGCAGTGTTGTGACTACCCCAGCCGCCGATGCCAGCGGTTACCTTCGAGCTGGAACCCAAACATTTCTCCATGCCACTGTCTGTCAGGAAGCTGAAGGTTAGCCTCCCATTTTTGCACGAAAGGGCAGTGTACATGTGTACATACAGTATGCATACAGGGAAAGGTCAATGGGCAAATTTTGATAAGAGTATAACCTAACTGGCACAAGTGGGTGTGTATGTGTGTATTGTCTATCAGCTGGGCCATAATAGCTGTATATTGGCCATTTTTCTCAACTCCCTAAAGCTTGCTCATAATTGTGTTTTTTGGTGTAGGTGGGACAGTCCTATAATTAAGTTTTAAGCATTAATTACATTATCATAATAGTCATAATTATATTATTACTATAGTAGTCTTAGGTGAGTAGAATTGCAAAACCAACATCTAACTGTTTTGGTGGCAGTCACTACTGCCCCATTACCATACTGATGACCCCCACAATTCTAGGTTGAAAATTATGCTGCTATGGTAACTGCTACCAAATGTATAATATAGCTAGCTATACCTGGCTATAGAACTACAACTATAAATTTAATAGTACTGTTATTCACCACAACCAGCGCGGCACAATGGCACGCCCTATACATGATATTTTGAAACACTATATTATACAGTAGCTATCAGACGTTTTAGCTGGAGTTGCGACAAGCTGTGTAAAAAATCCATTTCCGACCACAAGCCTGCATACAGTACCTCTATCTGCTTGTACTATGCAATGCATACCTTCCTAAATGCCTACTTACATGTACATGTACATGTACATATACATGTACATACTGTAAATAGTGGTCCCCTCTCATTGAAATCAAAAACCACTGGATGTATGTACACTTAGCCAGCTGGAGGGCCTACACATGTGCAGAATTATTGTGTATTATGTACATACCTGGTAGTGTGTGTGTGTCTGCAGGGGCATTCCTGGGGGGCTTTCAAAAAGCCTAACCAAATGAAATAGCTTCCTAACAAGTTCTAATTTCGTTAAGGAAGGCCAGCTCCGTGTTTGCCTACACACTCATTACAAGGGTAGTCAACACAGCCTTACACCATAAGCTCGCACACATGTTGTAGCCATGGTAACCGCTTTTACATTTCTGTGGTTTTGCATCCCTGAAGCCAAAATCCAATCACCCTATGGCTTCTGTGTGTGTCATTGATACCGCTTTGCGTGAATGAGCCCTGATGGCTGAAGCCAGACCGCTGCCCTTTGTTGTTCCTCCCAGTTATGTAAACTGTATTGGCTCCATGGGAAGCCAGGAATGTGCGCACATGCCTCACTGCTACTCAATACACAAGCATTGTAGTACTAGTATACTATGTACACCCTTGGCCTGGATTGGATGATGTCATCCGTTTCCCAGGGCAACGGCGGTCTTGTGGCTTACGTGAGCATTTCCCCTCAAAAGTGGGAGGATGTGTGTAGCTAATGTATGCATGTTGTGTGTATGTGTATACTGTCATGTGTGTAGAGGGTGATTTGTAAGCAAATGAGGTTTGGCTGTGAATTGTGTGCCCAGTGCTGCACTCTGGGATGGCCTAATTGAGCAGTGAACTACAACAGAAACACTGTGTGGACTGAGAAGGGCATCTAGTTATAGACCTTCATCTAATTATAGCCCTTTTGTGTGTGTATGTATGTGTGCGTGTGTGTGTGTGTGTGTGTGTGTGTGTGTGTCCTGTGTTAGAGCTGGAGCTGGCACTAGTCAGATAGCTAGCTAGTCTCACCTTTTTAAGCTTTTAGGCTTTTTGGCTGATGATTATTCATGCCTTAATTACCCTGATACCTAAGAGCCTAAATTAGGCCTATAACTATATCGCAGAATGTCCATATTTTAAGCTTTTTGTTTCAATATTTTTGAAGACAATCTAAATCATAAGTACCCATATATTATGTGTTCAAAATTTGTCTATATCATGTATGTATGTAGTTACATAATGAACACATGTAGTGATGTAATAATTATGATGGGCCTATATGCATAGCAATAATAATAATATTATTATTAGAGGGTGCCGTAAATGTTATTTTTCCCTTACAAGTCATCTAGGTCCGTGGGCAAATAAATATCATTATTAGTAATTCTGCCGCATTGATAAATTTGTAATTCCACGCATGTATGCAGGTTGCCATGGCAGTCAATGGCCCTAGTGCTAATGTAGTGTGAAATGAGCGCATAATGTGACCAATTTGACACTCGTAGACGCACGCTAATTGGTGGCGTCACTGGAATTCATAATCCATAATAACGATACGTACACGTACACGTACAAGGGTGCATGACTCGTGATGCAATCAGTAAGCACATAATATTATTAATATTATTATATTAGCTGGAATGCATAATAATTTTATCGGAGCTATTTTTCGTGCTAAATGCACTCAGCACCGGCCGTACCAATCCTTCGATTGTAACCGAAACTAAAAATGCTCATAAACCTGGAGATAGGCTATCATTCTGTGCCATTGCATGGCTATTCTCACTGCATGCATAGCATGGGCGTCAGTTGCCTGGCAGCTCTAGTGTACAAAAGTTAAAAAAAAAAATCGGCTATTAAATAATATTATTTTGGCCAGATGTCGATATGTGAAAAGTTTACACCAGCGGAAATTTCCCACTAGATAACAGGATCATATCAATGGACCACTTGCTCACCTGCTATAATTATAATAACATTAGTCTTGAGTAGCTAGCCTGTGTTGTGGCACGCCATGCCAGCCATTGTATATAGTGTGTGGCTATAGCTAGCTATATACGTAGAGCTCTGTGTCGTCGGCGGGACAGATGCATCCATGGGTCTGGTGTGTGGGAGAGATCAAGCATCGATTGTGGTAGTAATTAATGTTACAAAATCAATGTCGATCGCTTTGTGCGTGTGTGTGTGTGTGTGTGTGTGCATAGTTGGAATGGAATGGAATGGAATGCGTGCATGAGTGGTTAGTAAATGTGGCTGTAATGCAATACCGTTATTGCTCGTCCAGCCATATAATATCATTACTGTAGCTCGGGTGGCTATATATGATATTAATATATTATAGGGTGTAGTGTTTCAGTCAGATTTGTACCTGAGTGGTGAATGAATGTCGAGTTATGTAAATGTTTTGAGAGGGCCCGTTTGGTGTGTGTGGGCTTTTAATTTGGTGTGATTTAGGGAGGGAGGGAGGGAGGGGGTGAGAGAGGGGGAGGGAGTGAGGGATAGATGGAGGCAGTGAGAGAGGAAGGGAGGGAGGGAGAGAAAGAGTGAGAGGATGGAGGGAGAGCCAGAGAGGTGGAGGAGGGGATGGGGTGAGGGAGGCCATTGTGAGTGCATGGTTGAGTTAATGTGTGTATTCATGCATGATTGATTGGAGATAGCCATTGGACCTCCTACAGTGCTAATTTGACTGGCTGACTAGCTGGCTGGGACAATAATTGCACTTTGGAAGTGTACTGACATGACAGTTTGGAGGGGATTACTTGATCATAAGATCATTAATTGACCATGAATTGAAAATACAAAACAGTCACCTCCTCCATGTGGAGAGAGAGAGAGAGAGAGAGAGAGAGAGAGAGAGAGAAACTGTAAGCAGATAGTGTGATAAACTGTTGATTACTTTGCTAATTTTCACATCTCAGAAGCCAATAGAGACACACAAACACACACAAACATGCACACACAAACTTCCTTGTAGGCAGCTTAGCAATATTACCATGACACAAAAGTACCAATACATCATGGTAACACATACCTAGTCATAGCTACCTCATGCCTGACCCCTTGTACATGGACATGTAGCTACCTCCTCCAGTTCTGTTTCCATTGTGGTACACAGAAGTTCCTGTTAACACCTTGCTCCTGGTGTGGCTAGCTGTGTAGCTGCCAGGCACTGTGTTTGCCAACTAGGTGGTGGGTGGTGAATGGACTGGCTAACCAGCTGTCAATTAGTGTCCCTTAGTTACGTGTATATGTCATTCATAATCATGCCAGTTAACAAGAAGATTGGGGTATTATAGGGAGGGAGAAAGACAGGGAGGGCAGGAGAAAGATAGTAAGGAACTCTACCTACATCGGAACTTGGAATAAAAATTAATCATTAATTTCTCAAAGGGCATGTGTGCAGAGCTAGGGTCATGCAGCAGCCAAACCATGGAGTCCTATGGCCGGCCATGTCCTTATCTGTTGGGTATGAGCAGCTGTTTGTTGTGGCTTGGGGAGCCCATGCAAGTGGTGGGACTTACTCTAACCCCCAAACCCCCTAGACGACACTTTTCACCGGTGCAAGTCAAAATCCCACATGACTTTGATATAGTGCACCCAGGCGTAATCACATGTGCTACGTAGCTACACCTTTAGACACATGCACAATGCACTATCGTGTATAGTAACGTCATCGTGTCAAAATCTTGTGTTATATCAAGGTGTACATTCCGTTGCCTTTGATTTTTGGCACCTTAATAATCTCTTTTTTCACCTCTACATGTAGTAAACCTCCATCCTAGCTAACCCCTATTGGCATTGCATGGGGCTCAAATTTTAAGAATTTCATTGTCTCCATAGCATCAAATACCCACACCCATGACAGCTGCAGGTTAAATTGGCTAATTGAATTTTGATCTCTGACTGGATAATAATTATGGTATCTCATTCCCATGGTATGTAGTATACCTATACTACATGTGTATACTCACCTTGAGTGGTGGGTAATGAATCCACTTAATAGACCACTTCCTACAGCATGTTGTTGATGATGGCCACAGGCCATTTGATACGGATTGTGAGCGCCCATATATGGAGCTCCCCTAAACTATTTGCCGCCGGTTTGTCTAGCTGGCCGCCAGGGAGATGATGTAATTGCATTTCCCTAAATAGGCACTAGTGGAGTCTCTCTCTCTCTCTTTGTTTCTTTCAGCTGGATAGCTGGGGTGCATATGGTCTGGGTCTGTAAGTATCCTCCTTAACATTAGTTTCATGATACAATAGCAAGGTCCATTTGCTTATCTGAGCCTCAGAGGCGTCCCCTTGTTTCAGAACATAATATGCTCACTATACGCAGTACACGTACGTAGACTTGTGATTGTGGTAGCTATTAATAATGCTTAATTTCACATTTTCTACAAATTTATACTCGCCATGTTCCGCTGAGATCCAGTACCTAGCTATAGCTATCATGTTGTGAGAAAATCTTGAAAATTGGAATTTTATAACTCTCCAGTGGAAACCACCTGAAACACAACCACTAAACCAAAATTTTTCAACCACACTACACATATACAAGTGTGTGTAACAAGTGGTAAGGAGCCAGCATTAGGTTGTTTTTATAACAAAGGGGTCGTTTTTATTATCAAGGGCCTGCTCAGTTGGCAAACCAGAAAGTAGAGATTTGGTTGGTAGTGCTGTTTGTGCAACTAGAACTGAGGGGGGGGGGGGGGGCATTTTTACTGAGCACTAAGAGTTGTGGCCAAAAACATCCTGCCATGCAGTAGAGTAGAGTAGTTCGCTAATCTTTTGAAAAATCCTGAATACAATGATGGCATTGTATTATAATGACGTGTAGGATATCCCTTCTACATGTATATTGCACCAACAATAGTTATGGAAGGGGTGATGCACACAATGGGGATGGCATTTGGCCAGCTAGCTGTGACTTTATGCCTTCCTTCTGTCTCATGTGGTCAGTTGTGTTCACTCGAGCAGCTGTTGAGCGGTGGGAACAGGGGAAGGAGTATTGTACTGCTGTTTTCAAACTCTCATCCTTTTTGCTATTGTTCGGTATGTCCCACACCACACCAGGCCAGACAGAGGAACGAGGCCTGAGGGCACATAATCCCCCCCCCCCCCCCCCCCCCCCCCCCAATAGTGCTAGGCAATATGAGAGGGAGGGTCAGACAAGACTATAGGCACAGAATATATTATTATGTAGATGGTGGGTGCATGAGTACATGTAGGTGGGTGGGACTGTTGCTATGGGGAGGAAGCACTATTCCTATCTGTGTTGTGATCCCCCCAGCTGGATGAGCTACGTGTACTGTATGAACTTAGCATTGTGTTTATTGTGACCCTCTCTCTCTCTCTCTCTCTCTCTCTCTCTCTCTCTCTCTCTCTCTCTCTCTCTCTCTCTCTCTCTCTCTCTCTCTCTCTCTCTCGCGCTCTCTTACAGGTGTGCTCATTGTATCTGTGAGATGGAGAAACAGACATTTCTCTGGGTCTCTCATTGACACTGGACACCATGAATGGGCTCCACCCAGGTGAGCTATAGCTATAGTATAAGCTTTTAGGCTTTTAGCCTTTCGTCAAACAAGTTGGTTGCCAAATAAGGGAGGGACTATCTCTGACACATGTAAATTGGTCATTTGATGTACATGTAATTCTGAAGAAAGGGAGGGAGGGGGGTGTTTAAGAGGTAGAGTATGAAGTGGGCCATTAAATCTGTTTTGTGCTCGGATGTACTTGTACACACACAGCGAGAGAATTAAGGAGAATTATATTGAAAGTGAACTAGCATGGTACATGTATACTTATTGATGCCTACAGGGCTGTTTGGTTGCTACATAGAATACACGATAAATTAGCGGATGTACGTACACCTGCATGTACACGTTCATACACGTCTACACTGTACGAGACAATAGCAGGCTTGTGCATGCTACAAGAGTACGTACAACTATTTTACATAAAAATATTACAAATCAAACTGTCTTGGGGGACCACACAGAAAGGCTGTAATGTAGTGTACAGGGAGTTCCCTACACTACTAGCCAAATTTGCCATCTGCTACTATGTCCTTCACTAGTCCGTGAATTGAGTAGCCATTTATCTTTATAACCTGCTTTGAGACCAACACTCTGGTTTGTCTATAAGATTTTGTAAGCTTCGGGAACCCCTGACATCATTCTTAGTCGCTGTTCTGCGTAGAATTGTCCACAGAGAATCTTTGTTGTTTCTACATTATATAAACACAAGACATGTACCGCACTCGTAATAATAATAATTATTAATAATATTGTATCACAATGTGGTACAATGCTAATATTGTTGATTAACGAGAGTTCCCGTGGGAGAAAATAGCTTTTTTAACCTCTAGCACTCTGTCTAGCCCTGCAGCTCTCGCTCGCTATCTACATGTATCTTTCTACGTACGTGTATGTACATGTAATTAATCAAATTAAGCAATTCCTGAGCAGCCAGGCATGGGGTAAAATTATACCACGACCAAGTAAGTGTGGTTTGTGCATTGTATGGGTTTTAATTTAGGTACTGTGTGGGGGTCAATAACCCACTTTTGTACTTTCATGTTGTAGTACGATTTAATTGTGTCGGAGGACCAATCCGATATTGCAAACCATGCTGTCATGTACGGGTACAGTGTACTCGTACGACATCTGTAGCCTTACACGTACATACATTACGTTCCTACATGTGTATACATATAGTGTACATGTACATGTACATGTACATGTAGCTATAGACACCTTATAATTGCTTGTATGTACTCACTTACCACTACTCCGTCGATATGGTGCAATATGCGTACAACCGTGTGTGTCGCTAATTTCCCCATCTTTATGTGGCCTCAATACCTCAATTTGCCGTACACATGCACACACACATTATATTATGCTTCCTAGCATCATAATAGTAATACATCCGCATGCATGCGTGGCTGCTTTAATTATAATATAGTATTATAGCGTACGTTGGTTAGAGACAGCTGCTACGTTGTGATGGCTGTGGTGCCTGCCCCTTTTGGCATTTCAAATCCTTGCATGATGCAGCCTTTCAAGTTCCCTCTCTGTGTGTATATATGCATGTATATTTTGTGTGTGTACGTGTGTGTGTATGTGTGTGTGTGTGTGTGTGTGTGTGAGAGTGTGTATATATGTGTGTACTGTGTGTAGTGGTATCTCCAGGAAATGTGATAGGCGTACAATGATGAGTGCAGGTTGCTAATTTGAGCCGTTTTGTTGTGGCTGGTCCCCAATATATAGGATTTCGTATCATGACAATATTCCGTACGTACGTGTACGTGTACGTACACGTATGTGCGTGAGCCAAAATATGCATAATAATGTGCTGTGCAGTACCAAATGTCACTGGCTGGATTTTGAAGTTGGTTGGCTTCATGCTCGACCACATGACTGACAAATTTAGCGACTTGACATCATCTCCAGTTACACCTCCACGGCAACCAGCTGTAGGTATGTGTGTATCGGCTTATTTACCCTTTTCCCTGAAAGGCTAATTACGTAATGATGCATCTATGCGTATGTGTATACTCCCTAGCTCCCTTCCCTTTCCTGCCATGCCTTCATGCATGCATGTGTGGCTATTTTTAACTTTATCCTATACACCGTACCCTACCTACTTTAGCTCTAGTCCTAGCAGCCCTAGTCCTAGTGGCCCCTGCCCTGTGCTTCGTATCCTCATGTGGTATGATGTCATTTGTATGGCCCGTTGATACTGCACTGCCATTGGTCGGACAGGAAGAGCATTGAATTCCATAGTAACGTGTCGCCTTGAGCTGCTCAAGTACACATAATTATATACATTATGTGCTGTCTATGTGATTTGTATTTCATGCTTCCCCTGGTGTAACATAGCACCGCACCCCTGGCTCTTGTTACGCGCACGGACCTGACGTACTTGCACCCCTTAGAGATGGGAAAAGATAAAATTTAATATTAATTGGACAGATATAGTGTCGTATAATCAATATGTGGAATCTGGAATGTGTGCTATGTATAGTAACGTAATATGTGCTACGTGTAGTTAAGTTTTCACTGCTGAAATTGATAGGGGTATGATGTAACACGTACATGCATGTTGTGCATTGTTGACATAAGAGTATTTGTAGTTCCCGATGGCTTGTGTGTTGTACAGCACCAGGAAGTCATGTTTCGCAAATTGTCCGTGCAAATGGGTGATTTTATTAGTCATGGTTTATTTACCGTAACCTATCGTATTGTGCACTCACCACACACACACACACACACACACACACACACACACATACACGCACATACAGGCTCTCCTGCCCATATGGCCAGACTCCTGTCAAGGTGAAGGACTTGATCAAGCAGCGCGATGAAAACCAACCAGTGAACGTTGAAACTGAAGAAGATGACACAAAAGAAGGCAACTCTTCAAGCGCGATGGAGGTAGACAAGCCAGTCGTGGTCTCTGATTCTGAAACAGCTGGCACCAAGAAGGAAGAAGATAGCCAAGCTAACAAGCTTAAGGCGAGAGACAAAGCTGGTGATAAGTCAACTCCTATCGATTTGACGGGATCAAGTAGCAGTGGTGGTGGCAGTGTGACAATGAATCTGTCAAGCACCACCGTAGCAGCTGCCCATTCTCAGCTCGAGAAAGAGAAAGAGAGTGCTGGTTCAAAGACTCGAGTGAGAAGAGAATCGCTCACCCTCATGCCCAAGCCTATGGAACAGGAGAAGAACACTCTCTACTCCGATGTCAGTGATTCCAGTGATTTTGATGAAGCACTAGCTCCCTCCTCCTCCTCTTCCTCTTCTGCTATACCTCCTGCCACTGCAAAAGAAGTTGAAAAGGTTGCGAGTGGCTTACCAGTGCAGCCACAAAACGCTTTCCAGCCGACCAGAGAGGTGCTGTCCAGCATGAACGGCTTCATGCCAATGTCTACGCTCAACTCTGGCAAGGACCAGAAGCCACCGTCCCAAGAACTGTTCGGCCAGATGGCTCGCCTTCCCTCCTTCAATTCCCTCGATCAGCTCCCATCGAAACCCCAGTCTACTGTCGAGGAGTTAGGCAAGGAGAGTAGTGCTGTTAGTAGTGCCCAATCATCATCTTCCAAGGAGCAGCTGAGAAAGCAGAGGACCAATGAATATAGTATTATATCCGACTCACAGCAATCGTCCGTGAGTCCAAAAGATGTCCAGGAGAAGATGATGTCATCATCTTCGGTGCCGGCTAGTTCCGTGCGTTCTTCTGTCATGAGCTCTGGCACAACTTCTGCTGCTGGCTCTCACAGCACAAGTGTGAGTGCTCCTGGCCAAAACCAGCGACACAGCATGGCCGATCGAAACTCTTCACCTTTCAGTAGTTCTGCCGCTGGTCATAGTAGCAGATCTAGCCAGAAATTGAGTGTAAACTCTGATAACCCTCTCCATTCTGGGGGTATAGATCACAGTGGTGTTAGTGGCGGAGATAAAGGTAGTAACATTGGTCATTCGCTGTCCAGTAATAAAAGGCCTTCCTCTAAATCGCACTCTTCTGGCAGTAAGGGGTCAAACTACACGATGGTGTCCATGTTCTCACACGATGGCCCGAAGGGAGCTGCTTCCGATCACAGGCGATCCATGTCCCCTCGTCCCAGCTCACTCACACCGTCAAAGGGCATGAAACAGCTGCCGCAACAGAGATCTCCAAGTCCATCTACAGCTGCAAGCGCCATTCCTGGTAGTAATAAGCAACAGATCAGCGATCAAGGAGCCAAGCTGCCCTCGTTTGATTCGCCCCCCGTACACGGCGTTCCCTCTCAAGGCTCAACAATTGTGTGGGGTGACGTGCGTGTAGCTCAGCCGAAGGGTGACGAAGATCACGACAGTGATAGCTCTGGCTCCGGTGGCATCATCAGCACGCACCGACGCTCACCAAAGAGGACCAAGAAGCGTCAGAGAGCAGAGCCGTTAAGTGGGCTGAAACCTCCAGGAGAGCAACAACCGACCAGGGACGGGGAACACGGCACGTTCAATATTGGAAACATGCAGAATGTGAAGCAGCCAGAAACACCTGCACTGGGTCCCCTACCTAACTTCAGCCTCGGTAATTTGCAGCCTATTTCTCCCGGAATTGTTGATATACCAGGCCACCAAATGCAACAGCAGCAACATCTTAAAGACGTAGCAAATAGCAGTGCAGCAGCAGCTGCCGCTGCTATTCAGAAACAATCACCAAACAAAGGAGGCTTTGGCCCGGTCGCTCCTGCCGCCATTACTGCCCCCCAAGGTGGTGGCGGTGGCATAACTCACCATCTCTCTGCCGATAAGAAATCGATGCAACAGCAGCACCACCGAGTGCCTTCCCCGGCCCCTCCCGATCAAAGAGGACCGCCTCCTTCTAAACAAGTTGTGACCGTCGGTGAACTGATACAGAACATTGGATCCACCCCTGCAGCTGTGTCTGGCCCACACGTTAGCATGGGCAATTTGCATCCCAGCTCTATGCTGCCGTCCATTGGTGGTGGCACCGGGGGACTGGGAGGACCTGGAAAACAGGTTGAGCGAGGTCAAGTACAAGAGATACGAGAGCCACCTCGTCGAAAGAGTGATGATGCTTTGTTGACGGGTAAGATGCCAGATCAGCAGCAACAGCAAAAAGCAGGAGGGCTGCCGTTTGGCCAGTTTGGTGGAGGAGTGACACCCCAACACGTCATCCAGATGAATGAAATGGTTAGAGACCGGAACAACCCTCACTCGAGAGGGGGCAGTGCTTTTCAAGCTACCGTCGATTCCAGTGGAAATGGCCACCCGAGGGAGCACAGGAAACGTCCTGGACCCGAGCTTCAACTGGAGTCGAGCAAACGTTCACCTCCAAGTGACGAGAGAAACATTCGACCACCCCCTGCCTCCCTGAGACTACCCTCCAAGGGCATACCGACAACAACCATGCACCAGTTTATGTCTCCGTTTATGGAGAGCGATGAAGCCAAAGATAGCAAGATTAAGGAGCAGTTTCCACCTGGTTTTGACTATGACCCAAATCTCCCCATGAACCTGAAGTATCAGCTGCTCGCCTATCAGAATGAGCAGAAGAGGCAAGAAAAGGCTCGCCAGCTGGACAAGCCTCCGAGCAAGCACACCATGCACCAGTCCCCTTCCTCCTCCTCTCAGCAGCAGCAGCTGCCTCCACAACAACCACCACAGCATCACCACGGTGAGCCTCAACGGCAGCGCTCCAATGAACATCTCCCCGTACTGCCGCACATGATGTCCGCCTCTCCCCATCGTTCTTCGTCCCGGCAGACCCCACCACCCAGGGTGCCTACTCCCACGGCAGGCATGATGTCAAAATCTCACGGCCGTAACCACCCGGCAGGCGGCTCTGGTGGTAGTAGTGGTGGTGGAAATAGTGGTGGATCTCGTTCATTCCCTAGTCAGCATCACAATGGAGGACCAGGTGCTTCTAGTATAATCCAACAAGTGGGGGGAGGGGCGGCGACGCACATAGTGAAGGTGGAGCCTGGTGGGGACGATCGACACAAGATGCTGCACACCCCCCAGCAGCGTGGCAGTGGTACCAAGTCTCCCATCTTGAATCAGAAGCTTCAATCGGGGTCCCAGAAGCAGCCACCTCATCCTCCCCAGCAGCAAGGCTCTTCTTCCTCGTCCTCCTCTTCGTCTAGAAAGTCTCAGCCTTCCGGCATGAAGCATCCCACCGATCCATCGCCAATTCATGTGAAAAACGAACCGGAGCACATGGTATGGTCTCAGCAGCTGATACCTAGTGCGATTCAGGCATCGTCAGCTGGTAACCAGTTCATGCTAGTGCCACACAATGTCATGCCGTGGATGGCTGTGGCTTCAATTGGCTCTGATCACGAATCCATTAAGTCGTCGTCTGTGGCCTTGAGTTCTCCATCTATGAGACAGAGGGAGAGGGAATCCGGTGGGAAAGGTGCAGAGATCGTCAGTGCACACTCGCACGGAGGAGCTGGCCCCCATCTCCCGTTTAGTCATCACAGTCCTTCTCCGAGATCAACTGCTCGAGGAGAACTGTCGTCGTCCTCTGAACACAAGTCTTCTTTCTCTCCCGTTATTGGTGGCCACGCGCATTCACATAGCTCTTCACGTCCTCCCACCTCCTCCCCTTCACACTCCTCACACTCAGCACACCACTCCCACCATCACGGCCAAGCTGAAAGAGGGAGAGACAAAGAGTATTCTTCAAGAGAGAGAGACCAACAGCCAGCTAGGATGGGGCATACAGCGTTTGCTAGCTACTACTCTGATCGTGATCGTGAAAAGGAGAGGGAAAGAGAGAGAGAAAGATCGGAGAGGGAACGCGAGAGAGAACAGAGAGAAAGAGAACGGGAAAGGGAAAGAGAAAGAGAAAGAGAGAGAGAAAAGGAATCGCATGCCCACGCTCATGCACATCGACAAGGCTCCACTTCCTCCATGTCTAGTAATCACTCTTCTTCTCACACCACTTCACAGCAATCGTCCCGGTCTCACCCGAAGCCTGAGCAACAACAACAACAACAACAACAACAGCCCATTCCCACTCCCGGTGCCGCAGCCATCAACCCAGTACTCTTCCAACTTCAGGCTCAACAGCTCCTACAGGCTCAGCAGCTCGCTGCACTCCAGCAACAGGGTCAAATCTCACCAGCTCAACTACAGAGAAACGGAACGATGGAAGAGTACTTGAAACAACTTCAGATGCAGAGCGAGCTCATACAAAAGATGTCCATTGCAAGTAGTGGCCCTGCAGCTACTGCTGGAGCCACCGCCGCCATTAATCCACACGAGCTGGCCTTCTTGCAGACACAGATGGCTGCAGCTTCGCAGATGGGTCTGCCCATCGATCCGAACATGGCAGTGCTGATGCTCCAGCAACAGCAAGCGGCCGCCCACGCTCAGCAGCAGTCTGCCGCTGTGGCCGAAGCCCAGGCCCAAGCGCAGGCACAAGCTCAAGCAGCACATGCCCAAGCACAGGCCCAGGCACAAGCGCAGGCTCAGGCCCAGGCCCAGGCCCAGGCGCAAGCACAGGCTCAGGCCCAAGCTCAAGCGCACGCTCAAGCCCAGGCCCAGGCCCAAGCTGCACAAGCCCAACAGGCCGCCCTATTCGCTCAAGGAGGCTTGCTTCAGATCTTCCCACCACATGCCGCCGCTTTAGCCGCCGCCGGCACACCACACCACTTGGCCGGAGGTACTCCTTTTGTCTACGACCCTAGCAGTATTGGTAAGCCATTGTTATCATCTACCAGGCCACACTAGTTGACTATTCTTTGGTTTTTTTTGTTTTTTTTTTTTAGGAACCCTACAGTTGCTAGGCGGTCCTGCTGCTGCTATGACCGGGAAAAGGTATGCACATGTGCATGAGATTATAAAGTTAATAATGATTAAGATAACAACAATATTATTATAAAAATTATTATGTGTGACATCCCATAGTGGGATGCCCATGCTGCTACAATGTCATGTGGAAGTTATTTTTGACTTGTTATAGATTGATCTATATATAACCTTTGGGACTAGTCATCGTGTGTATGAATTACTGTGCATAATAACGCAATACTTTGAATAATCGTCGGATGGGGGTGGCTTGTTTATATACCATAAGGGCGTGTATGTCTTTGGCAATAAACCGGTGTGCATACCGTACAAACAGCTGCCTCGTGTGGGGTCAAGTTTTTATTGCTATTTTACAGCTCTCTAGATTGCTATAGAGTAGACTTTGCTGTACGACTATAATATAGAGTGCATTAGTGGATGGTGTCGTTCACGCACATGTACAGAGTCTGCTGGTTTTATTGCCAATTAGATCGCATCTCAGAAACACATAAGTGTGGAATTTCATTATGGCGTTTGGCTCCATGGCAATGTGGCTTATCCAATTTCGCCGCTCCCTTTGAAACTCGATAGCACTCAATTTTCTCTACTTTGCGGCTGTCTCGTACATGTGTGTACTCCCGTGTACATTCACACATCGGCAGCTATGATGAACTGTTTATGTAGAACGCTGACCCCAATTCAATCTCAAGCTAGTTTGGGTCACCTTGGTAATGTGTTACAGAGGTAACTTCAACTGTCTCAGGTTGTGCTCGAGTTACCCACCACTATAGCATTATGTACTGGTGCTATCTGATTCTCACTAGCATGAGAAATTGGATGGGCAAGGCTCCTAGTTGGCTTTGAATTGGTGCATGTAACTCGAGAGCTGTCTATATTATTATAGCATTAGCTGCCTGCCTGACACCGGTGTGTATTTCGTATCCATTTTCACATGACATTGTGTATGGATGGGTTGAAGCATAATATGTGCAGGTGGTAGGCAGCAGGGTGTCATTAATATCAGGAGCATGCGCTCATGATAATGTGTTAATCTTATTGGTGGTCATGCATATTATGGCGTGCGCGTAATAATGATGTAATATTATTACGTCGTATTACATAAAGAAATTGACAGTAAGAATTATCTTTCTTTATCTTCCATTACACACACACACACACACAGGGAATAGCATTTTCACTTTCAAAAAAACCTGAATCACACACTATCCAATTTTCTTCTTTATGTGTATAGTATTATTATTATTATTATAACGAAAAGCTTTGCATACTTTCTATGTGATATAGTGAACACACTTGCACCTTTTTTGTGTTTAGTTTGTTGTCTTTCTGGCTTCTACTGTCTAATAATCTTGTAATAATAAACTGTTGTCGCACAATAATTATTGGTTACTTTTGTGCAATCTTTAATAATTATTATGTTCGTTGGGTATGGGGTCGCATACATTAGGTGGTGTTCGCGAAAATAATACGGGTAATTATTGCGCCGTGTCACCTTTGACCTTGTGGGAAGGGGAGCGATTATTGGAAAAAGCTATAATATTGATGATGGCGGCGTCTTCTGTTCCCGACCAGCAACTGAGCGTGGAAGAACTCCAGGTGACGTCGGCCGTGCTGATGGGCGCCGCGCACCACTACGGCGAGCACTGCAAAAAGGAGAACGAGGCGTTCATGGATTGCCGCATCGAGAGCAAAGACCCGCGCAAGTGTCTCAACGAAGGCCGAGAGGTCACTCAGTGCGCGATGAGCTTCTTCAAGAAGGTGAAGACCAGCTGCAACGAGGAGTTCACGAAGTACTGGAGCTGTTTGGACTATAATAATCAGGACTTCACGAAATGCAGAGGGTCCCAGGCTAAATTCGATGGATGTATGTTGGAAAAATTGAAGATTGAGAGACCAAAACCGAAGGAGTATAATTAGCATGGATCTACTGACCACACCAACTGCAGCCAGTACTATTTATAGGTCTAGTGTGGATACAGGTACCTCATTGCATTGTGCCCTGTACAATCTTGGAGAATAATGATTATTGTTGTCTGGTAATGGGTCGACACAGTTGCAAGTAGCATTACTAATAATGATGTAACTCAATCACATGGACACAAAATAATTAATATACCATAACATCATCACTTCTTAACATAAAATTAACCATAACACAGCCATATTAATAATAATAATAATAATAATTACGCTATAATGTGACCGTTCTGCATTTGACGGTGCCGTCCACCCCACACGAGAAGAGTTTGCCCCCGGGCAAAATGTCCAATCCTGTGACACCTGTTTCAGAGTGACGGAACAGCCTTGATTTGGTGTGCATCATCGGGTAGGTGGCTATCTCATCCAGTGTTGAGGAGTCTATGACCTAAATGATTTATCAAACACCACACACCGTAATATTATTATCGATCAAGGGCCCTTGATGATATAATATAAATTATAATGGTGTGCTGCTTCAAGCACTAGGAAATAAATTGATGAGCTCATAGAGCACATCAAGGATGTGGTTCAGTATATATGACAGGACAAAATTTGAATATTCATAATAATTATACCCCTTCCCTCCCCATCTTCTCCAAATGACACAGTGGAACTCTTATCTATGATGACCTCCCCCCCCTCCCCCAAATGCAAATCTCGATTCAGGGAGGTTGCCTATACAGATCTGACAAAAATAATACCTTTATCTCTCCATCCGCAGCTCCAGTGACAAAATATCCGTCGATATCGTTCACAGCGATGCAGTTGACAGAGGAGCTGTGAACCTGAAGCAGTTGGAGGAGGGAGTACTGTCGAATGTCAAAGATACACACCTCTCCTCTCCTCCCACCACAGATCAGTCTCTGCCTCGAGCGGGAATAGCCCAGCGATGTCGCACCACCATCATGGCACATGAAGTCTAAGGGGAGGGGGAGAGAGAGTGGGGAGAGGGGAAGGGAGAGAGAGGGTAAATTTACAAGAATTTGGATTCATTTGAAGTATGGAAGAAATTTTATAACTTCTTCCTTACCTCTGACAATTCCTCTACTGGTTGGCATGAGTGTGTCCCACAGGATGAGGTTTCTGAAAGAGAAGAGATCAAATCAATCATGTATGATTACTGTGACAAAAAAATTACACAAAAATTGTTTACAGCAATACTTAGAGAATTGAATGCCGTACATAATAAACATATGTGCACCTGTTATCATTTCCATCACCACAGGCTGCTATCAAGCTGGAGGAGCCAAGGAAGAGAAAGTCGCTCAGCGATTTCATCCCCGAGGTGAGCATCTGGTAGGGGCTCTGGGTGTAGGTGTGTATGCCCTGCCACAGGCTCAGCCTGCCACTGCTGTCAGTAACACCATACTGCATATGATACATCATGTGACTGTCATGTGACTCAGTGTAGGTACAGTACGTGTAGCTGTACCTTGTTTCCTTCGGGGGTGAATCGAATTTTGGTCACGCTGGCACCCGTGCCCGGTGACCTTTGAACCGACACATGATGGGGTGTCCCAAACTCCCACATCACCACCGACCCATCCATGGATCCAGTCAGATCTGAGGGGGTTAAAATTATTATTAAGCACCTTATAACACTTGAAAAAGCTACACATGAACGAGTAACTCACAGTATGCTAAGCTTGGATGCTGTGCCATTCGTTTCACACCAAAACTCGGTCTTTTCAACATCTACACGTCAACATAGATAAACATATCTATCAAGTCACGTGATCAAGTCATGTGATCAGATAGACCACACCCACCATGCTAGAAGTGTTTCCTGTCTGTATATGAAGGTTGACGGCAGGAGGGGGCCGAGATGCCCCCAGGGAGAGGGGGAATATCATGCTCTGGGGCCGCTTGATGATGCCCCCCTGGGTAGGAGTAGAGGCTACCACCACAAATTCTTCCTCAGAGGGGGTAAAGATCTTGGCCAAGCTCAGGCTGTGGGAGGCAAAGAATAAAAATATTCGGTGGTCTACTAATACATGTACACCATGTATCAGACCTATGGCTACATTGTAAAATTGCATGATATACATACATGTACGTACACATGTATAAGCATTGGTGGCCAATTTCAAGTGTTCAAGTTACAAGAAAAATCAAAAGTAACCACCAGATTTGTGTAAAAATTTTTCAGTAAACATGTATTTTTCATTAATATAAGGGGTGTACCTTCTTTTTGGTGAGGTAGTCCCAGAAGCTGGCTGACTGTCGCCATAGGGAAGGTTGGACTCGAGGAAGGAGGTGTCGGGAACTTCAATCTCCAGCACCTCACGAGGAAGAGCAATGGCCAACTGAGTCGCATTCGCTCGGGAACACTACAATGTGGTGAATCTTAGTCACGGGGGTTGCAAGCACGAGAAAGTGCAAATTTTCTTGGGGAGGGGAATTAAGCTAATACGAAGTATTACAGAATTTACGATTTTGGAGGGACCTGGGTTGAAATTTGGTCTGGGCACCCCGCCCCACTGCCTGCTCAGGCAAAAGTACATGTATGCCAATCCAGCAAAAGACAGAATCACTAACACAGGTGCCTATATATAGCCTTGAAAAACTAAGCAAGCAGTAGAACTACATCATACAAGTAAGCCTAGCCGTGGATATTGAACAAAAAAAGAAGTCACATGTGTTTCTCTCACCGAGTTGACACAGAATGACGACACAATGCTGTCCACCTCTTTATGGACGATCATGACCCGCTCATGGCGGTGGTGATGGGAGAGAGACTGGACAGAAGGAGTGGAAGGTGTTCTCTCTCCTCCTCCTCCTCCTGGTCCTCCTTCCTCGTCCAGACTGGACAGGGTTGGAGTGGCGGTAGTGGCAGCTGAAGGAGGTGGTGGCTAGAAGAAGGAGGGGGGAGGGGAGAAAATTTAACTCATAGCTGGTTTATATAGCACTGATTTCAATATTTTGTGTTACCTTGTCTGAGAAGATGTAGTGGATGAAGGTCTCCCGGACCTCCTCCAGAGACGCAAGGTAACTCCACAGGTGCTTGGCCCTTCTGGCCGACTTCGTTTTAGATCTTCAGAAATAGAATTATTCAGTATTTAGGTTAATCTTCTACTACCAATCCCAAATCTAAGGGGCAATCATCCCATTGCCTGCTCTGGCAAACCTAATCCCAGCAAAAGGCAGAGCCACTGACATGTATACATGTACATGTACCGTAGATCGGGATATTTTTGCCGGTAAAATATTTCGGTTGTAAATTTTTCGTGTAGTCTAAATTTCGTCGCCAGACTTTAGCGACCAAAATAGGTATAGGTCGATGTACGTTATACAAAATATTTCACGTGTTAAATTTTTGTTGGAAAAGGTCATCGATGAAAAATAAAAATTTCGCGATCTACGGTATGTAGGTGCCTAGAGGGGTGATCGATATCATGCCAGGTCACCTGTTGAAAGGGGTGTGGTCTCGCTCAAGTATGTTCTTGTGTCGCATGATGGGAGGGCCGTTCCTGAACATGGGAGACTCCGCCTCTTCCTCATCCCCGAAGAGGTCGTCGGGGGCGGGGCCAAGGGCCTCCAATCGACGGATGAACGTCAGCTCCCACTGTTCCATCAATTTGAGTGTGGAGTAGAGCAAGGGTGAGGCAGTGACCAGTTCTAGAACAAATATGCGCAGAAAATTATCAATTGGAAGTAAATTTCTCTCGTGGAATACCCCTGGCAGTGACAATGCTGTCACTGTGGCTCTCAGCTAGATGCACTAGCCATCAGGCTAACAAGTGCTACAGGAATGAATTATCAATTGCTGATTCTTCAAGAGGGAGTCAGATAGATTTATTGTCTATTTTGTTAAGGCTGACGACTCACCGAGTACCTCCAGCCCGGCAGTGTTCAGGATCTTTCTGATGGAGGCCTGGAGTATCTTGGCAATGCAGAGGTTCATGAGACACCAGGCGAAGCAGTTGGGGTTGTTTGGATCGTGGTCGTGGTCGATGGACTCTGAGCGAATGGCACCAATACGGAACATTGGACCTTCACCTTGCATGTAGTACTCATCTGGAGAGAAAAGTGAAGAAAGCAATACGATAATATTATTTTGTACATGTACATGCTAGCCTAAAGGAATTCTCTCTCTCTCTCACCATCCTCATCCTCCCACTCTTCATCTTCCTTTTCAGTCTCTTCTCCCTCATCATCTACCACACAGAAGTCCCTGGCATCCTCGCTAGCGACTCGACTGAACCTCTTTCCCTTCCTCCCCTCCTCCTCCTCTTCCGAAGGCTCTGAGAGGTAGTGGTAGAGGAGGGACTTACTTGGGGCAACAAAGAGGCCGGGGGACGTGCCCTCTCCCTCTGTCTCCATGCTTGTCTTGCGGATGAGCTTGAATCGTTTGGTCATGGCTTCAACTCGCTGCATGAGGCTCTTTGAGCGCTTTGACTTCTCGTCTTCAGCTTTCTTGACAATGATCCCTCCACCAAAAGCGCTGTACCACATGTCGCCAGAGGGGAAGTTCCTCAAGAGAATGTGAAGGTCCTCTATCGAGTGCCTCGACCAAGCCACCGAGAACAAACCGAGGTAGACTGAGACAAGACACTCCACGAGGACGAGGCTGAGTGGCGTGGGGTCCTTACCCTCGTCCGAGGTGAGCTTATTCGGCCATTTCGCTATCCCAGGCCACTTGGAAGGCTTGGTGTTCGGCTTGTTGAGAGTTTGGTCAGTGCCACCAGAGTAATCTCCCACGTCTTTTCTCCGTGAAATCCGAGGAGAAGGTGAACCCCTTGTCGGCACGGACAGCTTGCTACCGTCTATCTGCGTCAGCTGCTGATGAGCCTCGCCCCACACACTACTCGCAGTTGGTGTCACGCCGGGAGAAAAGGAACCGAGGCTAGTGGCACTCGGGGACGCCAGAGGCTGCGAAGGAGAAGGACCACTGGTGCCACCTCCCAGAGTAGCGGAAGCTGTAAACTCTGAGAATCGTATTGGGCTGAGACAGACTTTGAGACAGTGAGAAATGGCACAGCAGAGCTCAAAGATCCGATCGACGCTGGACAGGGGCTGCGTGGAGATTGGAGGATGGTTGTGCTGAATCAGCACGTCGATGATACTGCCGGACATGAGACGCAGGTGCAGGGCTAGGTTGGTCAGGTGACGCACGGGAAGAGAGCTAGAGGTCAATATCGGAAGCTGGGCAGGGTCAACGGCATAAAAGCCACCACTAGTAGCAGCGTCGAAGTCTGTGATACTCTGTGATAGCGAGCCTTCTGGTAGTTCTGGAATGACAACACCGGGCTGGAATCCAGTGCTCCACGGAAGAAGAGAGTTCATGAGGTGCATCAGCTCAAGTTTCACGGTGAGTAGGCTCGGACTAGTGGCCGCATGGAGGGCCGTATAGTTCATGAGTGTCGTGAGGAGATCGTACCCAGCGGGAGCGGTGTAGCGCTCAGCCGAGTCATCTTCCTTAAACGTATCGTCTCCTCCAGTGACTGCAACGACCGCCAGATTGGTATCACTGCCGTCTTTGGATGAAGAGGTACTCCCTTCATCGTCTTCTGTGCCACTTTTGTCGAATCCACAAATATCCTTCACGGCTTGCGTCTCTTCTTTCAGCCACTGCACCAGATCACCACGAAGCTGCAGGACCGTCTTCTCGAAGGCGTCGTCCTGAAATTGAGCAGTGAGACTCCGTTTCTCTCTCCCAGGCTTCTTGAGTGGTAGAAGAGGGAGGTGTCGTGGACCCTTCTTTAGCCACAGGTAGCTACAGCAAGCCGGAATTACGATGGTGTTCAGTTCCTCAGTGAGAATACTCAAGCAAGCGTTGTACTGCAGCTGCTCCCCTAGGCTCAGGATGAAAATCCCTCGACTCGAGAGGGTCTTTACTTTTTTCGACTTTCCTCCACTTCTGCTGCGACTTCCCATGCCATTTTCGAGCTGTGTCTCACTTCCTTCCTCGCTGCTGCTGCTAAAGTGGGGTGGACTAAGGTCACCATCATTCAGCTCGAGCTTAGTTGAACTAACTGGCTTGCTCCAATCAAATTCATTATCTTCTTCCCCAAACCGACCTCCTGCTCCTCCTCCGCCTGAATACATGGAAGACACAGGCTTACTCCAGTCAAAATCATCATCCAGTTTGCTGGAAATCGGTTTAGACCAGTCCGGCTCCTCCGCATCTGCATCCTTTGTCCCGAACGAAAAGTCATCCCCCAAGGTACCACTCTGAATCATATTCTCCTTGATGACCGTTAGCCTCGTGTTGAGATCATTTGCACCAGACTTACCTTTGTTGCTCGAAGCTCTCTTGTCGGAAGCAGCTGCCACTTCTAGGCCCAAGTCACAGTCCTTCGGAAGCTTCGACAGAATGTTAAGAGCAAGCAGAGGGCACCCGTGACTAAGATGATAATACGCGGTGCCAAAGAGAAGATTTCTTTCGGATGGAGTAAGAGGCTCCTCTCCAACTCCACTCAGACGAGATTTTTTTGAGCCCTCCTCGGAATGAAGGGGCACCTTCTGGGATGCATAGTCCCTCCTAATCAGTACAGGGTGAGAGCGAAGATAGTAGTAGAAGTTGAATATGGCAGGATTCAGAATGTGACTGTTTTCCTCATCACTGGCATCTGCAGCTGCCAAAATGCGACTGTTCCGTTGCTTACTTGATGATGATTCAGGATGCTGGAGAAACGTCTCAAGAGATGCTGGGTAGTCTTGAAGAAGCCAGTGGGCCATGCTCCTCAAGAAGGGGTCAGAACTAGCCTCCAAACGCGACTGAGAGGTACCTGCACTTACGCCAAGAACGTACTCCTTCAGGAGACGTTGGTAGACATCACCGTTGTCTCCCTCGTAGAGGCGAGTGATGACAAGAGCCAGCTGAAGATCTTCGAGTCGGCTCACACACACTTCCACTGCGTCCCAAAGCTTACCGGCTAGGAGAAAGAAAGCAGCTGCATGCTCAAACCGCTGCATCCCGAGAAGAACAAAGGCATTCTTGAGGGCGGCCTTCTTCCATCGCTCCGAGGAGAAGTTATTTCCAAAGAAGGTCATCATCTTGTTGTTGGAAACGGTCTTGAAGAGTCCCTTCATGAGGGTCTGCTTCTTCATGGCCAGGTAGAAGAGGCTGGCATCCAGGGGCTCTTGCTTCTGCATGAACTGGGCCTTGGCAAGCTACAGTGAAGCGAAACAAACAACAATGCATAACAGTTTGAACATTTCATGCAGAATCTACTGATCATAATACTGTGTTTATGCTAATAGAACGCAAGCTAAAAAAATAATTACTATTTTTAATTTCGCGTGGTTTTATGGTAAAGGTCGTCACGCGCTCATTATGAAAAATCCTAGAACGTGAATTTTCTTGCGCTAATTAGATCATGCGTTTTATTAGCATGAACACGGTAATGCAAATTCTATGAGGGGGTAGTAGAGGGAGTATTACACAGGGAAAGGGAAACATGGACTGGAGGTGAGAAATCTCAGAGGCTCCGTTTTCTAAAATAATCACGACACAGGTAGACTCATTTATCAATTACCTTCTCGATCAGTCGTCTCAGCAAGTCACTGGATCTGACCCACCAGCCCACTCCTGCATCCTTCAAATCCTTCCAGTTCAGCTCATCCTTCTGTACACACGGGAGGGCGGCTAGGAGCTCAGCTTCAGCGTCTGAGTGGAATGCCCAAATGATATCGGACGGCATCAGGTGACCAGCAGATACGGTGCTGGGAAGAGATTTTGACAGAGAGATGTAGTTCTCGAGGGCAAGAAGGTACCGCAAGCCGCAGTCGTCCATCGCTTCTCCTCCCTTTACACCGTGGCTGAGAGAGACCGAGGCGTACCCGACTCCGAAATTCACGGCAGATGGTCCAGCTTCTGAATCAGCATAAGGCTTCGATTTTGAGCCCTTTCCAGCACCAAAACTGAGTTTTGTGTTGGCAACTGTTTCCGCTATCGCAAGAAGTCGAACTTGCTCCACATCGGTCAGATCTGACAGCTGCATGTTTTCAAGGATAGTAGATAGTCTCTCGGCCATGTCTGGAGTAAATTTTGGTGTTTCTGGACCCAGGTCAGAAAAGCATAATTCTGGTGTATTCTCCTCTTCTTCTCCAAACTTGTACATCATTCCGTCCAAGCCCGTTGCTGAAGTCGTCAGGAAAGCATCATCTGTGTCTTCTTCGTTCAAGACTGCATCTTCATTTGCCTCAGAAGCCAGCTCTGATGTACTTTTCAAAATCTTCAGCTTGGAGAGAGACACCTGTGGGATGCTCTCAACTAGGACCTTCGATTCCAAGTGTTGGCTTCGCCTCAACTGACCGTCTTCCGTCACAGATAAAAGGCGCTTTCTCTTTCCCTGCTCTCGCTGAGTTGACTCTTCACCATAATACGCTTCAAATCCGCCTTCATCGAAGTAGTTGCCTTTTGCCCGCTTTTTCTCACAGTAGAGCAGAAGATATTTGACCAAATTGACGAGTATCACGTTCACGGCATGTAGGTGGCCCGAATTCATCAACTCCATGAGAATCTTTGGGTGGTGCTGAGACAAGGGTGTGTTGCAGATGTGGGCGTAATCGAGCAGATTTATGCAGCTGTCAGGATCGCTCTGCAGCTGACTGCCTTCACTGGCACTAGCAGGTGTCACTTCTCGAAGCAGCTCGTTGGAATTGTCCACTATGAGTCCTTTCGAGCTGGTGAACAGAGCCGAAAGATGGCTGGCTCTCACCCAGCAAGAGTAGAGATGCATCTGTCTTCCGCAGCTGAGAAGCAAACTGTTACTACCAGTGTAGGCAAAATGGCTGACCGTCTGGCTCACCGAGAGCTTGGAGAAGGGAAACTGGAGCAGACAGACCCACGACGCCCGTGCCTTACTCTTCTGGAGCGTGGCAACCTTCTGGTTCATGGTGAATCGATTCTGCAGCTTCTTCGTCGAAGCAAACTGGTCCTCGTTTGTCGGAAGGGCCATGCCAAAGACAAAGATGGTAGAGGCAAAGCAGCAAGCGAGCAGATAGGCTCCGTTCTCCATAGGGAGCCACTCCATATGTACTCCTATGGACCGGCTGGCCGACTGGGAGCCAGTGAACTCCGCAGGACCGCTCAAGAGTAGAGTCGTCTCGCACGCCCATTTCAGTCCACCAGACGATTCACACTCCCAGATCGACACAACGGCGTAGCGGTTGAAGGGGTTAGCCTCCTTCATGAAGCTACTGACAGAAACTTTGCGAGAAAAGCCTCGATAGGAGCTGGAACGACGTGGGCTTTCTTTGACAGCTGCAGACGAGGTTATTGGCTTCGTGAGGAGATGGGCCATGGCAAATCGACCGGGGTAAGCATTCGTAATGGCCGACGGAATGAAGGACTGCGTGGGGAGGGACTTAATGGTGTCTTCTTCACGACAGTCGAGACAATTTGAGGAGGATGACAGCATCGGATCAAACTTACGTCCCTGGGAGGAAGCACCAAATACTTCAAAAAGTTCAAATTCGAAGTTTTCCTGGCCGTCATGACATGCACACTCACACGACACATCCTTGTCACCATTCACTGGAACAGCTGCCTCTTCTTCCTGGGTAGACAGATCAGAAGGTGACTTCAGGTACTTCAAGCTGAACTGCCAACACCGTATTGTACCATCTGAACAAGCCGTACTGAAGAGGAAAGGAGAGGAAAGTGTTGGCAGCTGGAGTTGCAGGGAGCTGGAAATATCGCACGCTGGCGATGATTGAACGACGTGATAACCGACAGGAATCGGCAGAGGGGACGAGTAGACCTTCTTCACGCTCGCCGTATAAACGACCTGCTGCATGTAGATCGAGGAATTGCCAGATTCTTGCCTGCTTGGCACGGCAGAGTCCCAGTTTGTCTTGATGGGACTACTGCCTCCTCCTTCCCTCACTTCAGCACACACCGTCACCTGCCACATGTGAAGAAGCGTGTTGGTGGTTTTTGGCCCAGGGCTGGTCGCTTGGGTGGGGTCAGGGGGCGGAGCCCCAGGTGGCAGCTGGTTTTCGATGAGAACAACAACAATATCCTTGCAGAATTTCGAATCGAGGCTCTTTTTGACCTCGAAGGAGGTGACAAGTGAACACATCCTGAACGTGTGCAGGCCGACAATTTGATCGAATTTGGAGAGGTCTGGCTCAATCACACTCACCAGGCTGATCCCTTCTTTTCCGAGCTGAGAGGTGATGGTCAGTTCCGAAGTAGGACCGACGCCACTTTGAGATCGACTGGGAGCACCACCACCATCAGCAGCTGTCCCTCCTCCTTGAGCGGCGGTGGAACTGGACGACGAAGGCGGCGCAGCATCATTCATGAAGGAGGTAGGCTGAGGCTTCGTGATGGAGTAGAGTGAGGTCTGAAAGAGACAAAGCCGACTGCCAGTGTTGGCCACAAAGAGACCGGACGAGGGACATCGAGCAAACGCGTCTTCTTTTAGTCCCCCCACGGAGATCGGTGGTACCCAGGTCACGTAGCGGAATGCATCGGGATCATGGGAAAGCATTCTCGAGAGCTCATTCAGCCTACTCTCATGCTTGAGAGGACCGGGAAGGTCAGAATTCCAAATAATCAGTTCACTTTTGACGTCCACCACATCCTCAGCTTCTTCTTCTCCACTTGTGCCATCATCATCTTTTGTACCACGACTCTCCACTTCTTTAACAGTGTCTTCCCTCGATTTCTCCCGGCTCAAAGGAGGATGAGAAGCAGCTGTTGCTTTGCTCGACGATACGGTGATCAAGATCGGAAGCCATGGGTGGCGGCAGATGGCTTGCACCACGGAATGGTGGCCACCCGTCCCGGCACAGTGTATCAGACCAGCAATCGAGGTGGAGCTATTCGACTGTTCAGTTAGCTCGACGGACCACGTGTTCAGTGAGCCGTTGACATGGCTGGAGACGAGGATTAACGTCGACTCAGGCCTCACTTTTGGGACGTCCTCGGACCCCTGAAGGTGCGACATGGTGGCCATGCTCCCACTACTGGAGAGACGAATCTGCGGCACTGGTAGGCTGAGCGAATTCATTCCTCCCCCAGGCCCTCCTCCGTCACTGCCAGCTCTCGTGGGGTGGATAGCGTCCTGTTCCCGAATCAGAAATTGGAGCAGCTCCTGGCGCAGAGTCTGGGCCAGGTGGGGAGGGAAAATGTGCGGGAGGCACGAACTGAAGCTGATGTGTACGAGGCGAGAGGCGTGGGCGGGGGCATCGAGACCCTCTACGGTCCACACCATGAGGGAGCCCACGCTTGGGTGAATGCAGAGAAGCAGGTCTGGTGATTTGTTCCATTCGGCCATCAAGTGAGCGTACGCTCGTTTTTGTGCAACCGAGATTCTACTGCCTTCTTGCAGAGCAGAGCCTGGTCTCACCGGACTGCTAGCCGGTCCACTTCCTCCCCCTCCTCCGCTTGAACCCCCAGTCCCAGAAGCCCCTCCCACTCCTCTAGCGGCAGCTGTTCCAGGCGAAAGATGGGACATGTGTGACGTATCGGAGGCAAAGCCGTGCATCTCTTGCATGCGTGCTCCTGCCGGCTCTGCGGAAGAAGCCGACAGTGCCACTACGTCATTCGGCATCAGTGAGGTGGTGATCTGTCGACCGTCGCCAGTTTCGTCAATGCAGACCCAGCTTTGAAGCACCTCGTCGTTCAGCCCCGTGAGGCTCTGGATCGAAGAGTGGTGGGAGACCGGAGTGAATGTGCCCCTCTGGTACTTGCTCGCTTTGCTGGTGAAGATGGTCTCCTTGTTATTGAGCCAGTGAACGACAAACGGGAGATTGTCGAGCGGCATCGTCGTGCGGAATGGGATATCGGCAACGGGATCGATGGAAGCTACGATGTAGAATCGGAAATGGTTTTTGTGCTCACCGGAGAGGCTGTGGCTCCAGAGTCGACAGATGTTGTCCTTGCAGTAGGTGAGCAGCACATTAGCAACACAACCTCTGTGGATTTAGACATATACATGTAAAGTATACATACCGTATAGTTGGAAAATTTGGCGGTTTGGCAGTCTATATTACAACCGCCAAATTAAAATCCGCCAAAATTTCCTACTCGCATATATATGTATGGCGATCCCGTACAGAACCGCCAAATTTAAATCCGCCAATACTCTTGCAATAGTGACTTTGGTCTCAACCGCCAAATATATTTCCAGCTATACGGTAATAATAATATTATAACACTGAGAATGCTACCACAGTTACGTAGCCACATGTACAAGGCCAGTAGTGGATGACGCACAAGTACTGACAAACTGACAACAGAACACCCTGTTGGCTGTATACATGATATGTTAGTATTTTCTGCATTACGGTATCCACATACCGTATAGCCAGAAATATTGATGGGAACTAAATTTCGCAGTTGAGCCCAAAATCGCTATTGCAAGAATATTGCTGGATTTAAATTTGGCGGTTTGGTATGGGATCGCCATACCTGTACGTACATGTATATATGCAAGTAGGAAATTTTGGCAGATTTTAATCAAACTGCCAAATTTACATGTAATTCCCCACCAAATTTTCCGGCTATACAGTAATAATATATTATATGGACAGTGGGGAGCACGGAGATTTCCAACCCCTGAGGTTGATTTCCCCCGCTATTATATTATTATAGTAGGCCGGGATGGGAACTTTCCACTCTCTTCACCTTCTCGTGCACACACACACACACACACACACAATCACATAGTCACAACACTACGAAGCGATCAAGCACACTATTGGAACAACAGCTGCCCCATATTAGCAGCTGAGCACGGCAACTTACTTTGGCATGCACGGACTGGTCCTTCGCCAAACGAACCCGGTCACGGCTCTTGGGTGAGCGATGTAGGTGAAAGAGAACATCCTCGACGTGCCAAGGCTGCAGCTGGTACCCCCAGCGGTAGAGGAGGAGGAGGAGGAGAGAGGGGCCGGCTGGTACCACAGCTTCACCAATCTGTCGTTCTGAAGAGGAGAAGAAAAAAAAATTTCATTCTAAAAAAATTTGTAGGCTAGCCATTGGCACCCACAAAAAAAAATTATTTTGCAAAGAGCAGCTGCACAGTTTGGCCCAACAAAACTAGGCTGCATTGCTGTACACTTTTGGCCCAATAGTACTAGAGGGGGGATGCCATAAGCTACATATAATTATGTAAACTGAACCTGAAAATTTAAACTGTAAAGCCAGCTGTTTGTGATAACCATACACACAGGAGTATACAAGGAAACTCCAGCAGTCAAAAGCTAGGTAGTCACAACTGATCCAATTTATGAGGGATTGATAAGAAATCACATGACTGTATACAAGTTCAGGTAGAGGAAGTACACAGTCCTGAAGTACTATAATACTATAATACTATTATACATAGCATAAACAACAGCCAGTACTGGGCAAATGGATGGATGAAGGCCACAGCATTTGAAATACACAATATTCACATTTCAAGCATACAAGACAACTAGCTACAATGTACCTATTAGCTTTAGTGCATACTCAGTATCACATATTTTGTTTATTTCCTAGCCACCGGTATGCAAATATTATATTATGGAATAATATTATGGATTTTATTATTATGTATATAAAGCAGGTCAAACCACCTTATATGTACATACAGTTATTACTTACCTCCCCAGCGGTTGCAAACAGTGTACTATCAGGAGAGAACTTCAAGTGGACCACTGGTATCGCCACCTCACATCTCCATACCTCATTCCACGTTCCCATTCCACTCGCACCTCCCATTCCCATCATTCCCCCTTCACCACCCGTGTCTCCACCCATCATCTCTCTCTCGGGGAGGACTTCGGCTGCCAGTGACTGAGGAGGGAGCTCTAGCGTCCATAGGGAGATGCTCTTGCCTCCGACCAGAAGCTGGGTCCCTTCTCTGTTCCAACAGAGGCTGTCGACAGGGTGCTTGAGATGGAGGGTGTGGCAGACACGCCACTCACCTGGGAACTGGATAATGAGAAAAAAAGTGACATAAATGTACATGTACATGCGTAGCAGGAAATTTTGGAGAGCATTAATGTGGTGAAAAAGCCATCGGAATGCATTGGTGGGTTTTTAAATCTGGCAATATGTAAGGCACTGGGGTTATTTCCCTGAATTGAGTAGAAAGAATGGTAGAGTTGAAATTGATACTTCCACTGACTAACCGACACACTGCATACATCAAGCAGTGAAAAACGAAGAGTACATCACAGCAGATGCTCGTTTATAAGCTTAGCTTAATGCCGGCAACACACACGCATCACAAGACCGCATTTGTTTGGAAACACACACGTGTACTATAAATACACACACAAACAACAAAAGTGAGTAGTTTTCCTACACACTATTGTCACGCTGGACCATCACTGCCTCCCAGAAAGAACTACAATGGAGCACATCTTTGTATTTTGTACTTTGTGCGATGTACAAGTATATTATTAGCTACTATGGCGTTTCACACTTAAAGGAGAGAATCAGTGACTGTAGTCTGTCAGTGTTAGCAAGTTGCTGTCTGATTTATGCGTCTACACGCTATGCTTTTTTGTAGGTATACATAATATTATTATGAATATGCTTACATAATTTCAGTTCATTGGCGCATAATCCAATGCTCATTGTTTGACAAATTTCACATGATGGGAGCACTCTCATTGATCATGGAGCCATTGTGACTTACATAGTGACAGCTTCATGCACATGTATAATATAATATTATATTTTATTGCTTGCATGGATTAATACAGGATTATAAATAATTGCAGATTCTTCAGAAGGGGGGGGGGATCAGACACATTCCAATACTTTAGCGCTACTCTCTCTATGCACTCTATATACATGTAGGGAGGGAAAATCAATCTCACCCTGTGCTTCCCACCTATAAGAAATTTTAATAAATCCCTGATTAAACTAATTTTGACATCACATACATACATGTACTCACCACACTTGTGACGGGAGTGGACAGGTCGGCTGATGACGCTTCACTCGACTCCTCGTGCGGTTCAGGGTTGAAAATCACCACGTCCGTCTCCCAGGCAACGGCGATCTTGCCCGTCCCCTCGGAGCAGTGGAGGGCCCTGATGGCCACGTCCCCCTGCACCGTCTGGATGTGCGTCAGGTGACCGTCGACTATTACAACATCCTTGCCCGAGGCATAGACCTAAACGACATTGTACATGTATGCATGCATGGTGAATAATGATATTATGTGTACGAGCATGAGGGGTCATTAAAGCTAGCAAAAAGGGTTAAGTGTAGCTACCCTCCTACTTCAGCTGTTCAATGTTACAAGTGGAGTGCCTGAGGGCAAGGCCAAGGTATAATAAGTATTACATATGTGTAGGTGCATGCAGACAAGAGTGACCTATGACCCAATCACAACAAGTGATTAGTGAAAGTATGGCTCCAGCTTCCCATTAGGTTTGACATTAAGTCACGACATCGGTCATGATCCCTGGTCTTTTCAACCTCGCAGTTTTCAGCATGCAATACTGACCTACGTAGGAACGAGACTACATACACATTCACTTAATAGGGATAGGAGGCTGCAACGGACAGTGAGCTCTGTAGACGCATGGTTGTTTGCTGAATCCTGCTGAATACGTTTATATTGCATCATCTGACTCTTTGAGTCAATAACATCGCAGTGTTTACATAATGGCCTCCCAGTTGCTATAGCCACCAGAACGTACACTGCTCAGTATAATAATATTATTACGATCAACCATAAACTTCTATACACCTCATTTAGCCCGCCAGTTTGGTCTGGCATGGCTTCTGACCTTCGACCTTTTAGACATAGCTACTCAACAACCACCTTCCAAGCTGCTTTTCCCATATTTTTACTATTACAAAGCGACTTACGATGAACGGGTTGTCGCAGTAGTAGCCAGTAGCGACGGAGCAGGGTCCAGGGTTGACTGCTCCAGGTAGTACCTGGCTGCAGTCCATTCTCGATCAATCTTGTTCAGTTTCTCACTGTCTCGGCTAGTGAGGTCTTCTCTTCACGCGGCGCCACCGATCTTCGATCTGCTCTGGAGATCAAAGCGAGAGCGCTATGCAGCATCGATAGAGAAGACGGTATATCCGATGTATCAACACGGCATGCAAGCTCAAACAAAGAGCCAAGCATCCACCTACTTTACACTGAAAGCATGCTAGCTGCACTTTCGGATATTTCTCTATCTAGTCAGCATTTTCGCATAATTAGAGAAAACCTCGTGGACTGCACTGACCATGTTGATGGCTCCCTTCCTGCAGCTCCCTCTGTGGAGCAGATGTAGATGCTGGCATTTGCATCTTTCAACAATCAAAGATATCATATACAGCAAGACATTTTGCAGGGAGCTCAGTTCATCTTCACCACATCTGCAGCGCGATGCTGCAACTTCAACTGGTGCCACGGACTCTGAAGAGTCCTGCCCCGCGAACGATGATCTTCAACGGATGAGCTTGCTTAACATCCAGATGCTCTCCAGACCTCTCCATCAGCAGATATTCGGTGGTAGAGAATCTTCCGTAAGGAAATCTGCCATAGATCGTTGCCGAAAGCACCTCAAGTCTCAGGATCTGTGGGGAAAGAAAGGCTCCACTTTGCCTGATATCGACGTAGAGCTACCCCGTTTGACGGGGGAAAACATCGATGCCCACTTTAGAAACATAGCTGAGGTGCAAAGTAGGCCGTACCTTGATCTGGCCGTGGAGCTAATGCGTACTCCTCTTCCCTCGATGCCAACAGAGTGGTCCTTCAATCCGGGATGGACCAAATATGATCCAAGCACGGGGGAAGCTATCTCAGTAGATTATCCCGAGGATTCTGGACTCGTATTTGACGTGGAAGTGTGTACGATGGAGAGTCCGAGACCGATTCTGGCAACAGCCGCCTCTCAGAGGTGTTGGTACTCCTGGGTCAGTAAACGTCTCACATCGAGTGAAGATTTTTATGCAAATATGCAACGTAGGACTGTTTTAGGTGATCTCATACCATTTGAGATGGCAAAAGATGGTGGAGTAGAGTCGGCTACATCCAACAATCATCGGTTAATCGTTGGCCATAATGTTAGCTTTGACAGAGCAAGAATTAGGGAGCAGTATTATATTAAGGTGAGAGAGTGGGAGTTGAAAAATCAGAGAGAGAGAACAAAAGTGAGAATGAGAGTGGGTGAGTGAATGTGTGTATGAGAGAGAGAGAGAGAGAGAGAGAGAGAGAGAGAGAGAAAGAGATTGATTTCTTAGTGATGGTAATTTATTTAATCAGGGTTCCAAGACGAAGTTTCTGGACACTCTGAGCCTGCATGCTTGTACTTCCGGTCAAACCACTCGACAGAAGGTTCTCTGGAAGTCAAAGATGAGTAAAGTCTCCTCCCAGTCGAGGTCACGCCCGTGGTTCAACGTAAGCAGTCCAAACGGCCTGGCTGAAGTTCACTGGCTTCATATCAGCCAGGGAGGAAGAAGGAGAGTTAGTAAAGACAGAAGAGATGTGTTCATGAAAGGAACTGTACAGGATGTCAGAGGTGATTTCCAAGTGAGCACAAAATCGATTCATGGGCACCCATAATTTTTTGTACACATGGATATTATTTTGGGGGGGGTGGAGGCAGGGGGAGCCAATGATCAGTTGTTGAGCTTATTCTAGTAAGATAATGTTAAAAGAGCTACTACGGCATATATTGGGCATCAGCCCCAAAGTGCTATAACTTCCTTCGCCTATGTTACAGAAATGGAGAACTAGGATTGGATGGCAGTATGGGTACACAAATGCTGTTCAGAACCTTTTTGTTAATTTTTCTAGAATTTGATGCAGTACTGTGCCGAGGATGTGTTCTACACCCACGAGGTGTTGCAGAGGGTCCTCCCTCTCTTCCTCGACCGCTGCCCCCATCCTGTCACCCTCGCAGGAATGCTAGAGATGGGCTCCGCCTACCTTCCAGTCAACGACAGCTGGGAGGAGTTTATTGGTAAGTTTAAAAATTATTAGCCATTAGTTTACCCAACTACATGTACTTCTGTCACACATCTATGATTGTAGGCCTCTGGTTGGTTAAGGCATATAACGTATAAAAACTTTAAATATTATACACATGCATTATTATTATTATTGTAACTTGCTCCGTAGCTAATGCTGAATACTACTATGAGGAAATACAGAATGAGATTAAAACACACCTGATGGCTCTTGCCAATGATGCCTGCTCCTACAGTCATAACAAGAGGTGAGGAGACACATCTTTCTTTTATCACAGAGACTTTGATGCAATAATGATAGCAGATGTGTAGCTCAATTAAAAAAAGGGGTTTGGTTATAATTATTCGCTTTCTTTGCATGGATCAGGTACAATAATAGTCCATGGCTGTGCAATCTTGACTGGAGCACAAAGAAGTTTCGAGGTAGATCCATGAAGAAGGCAGATATGAATAAGGTGCTAGAAAAGATAGAGGACTACTATGATAGAAACGAGCAGCTGTTCCTGGAGAGCAGTGAGGAGAAGTCCAGTGAAACGAGCGAAAAACAAACCGAAGAAGAGGATAAGAAAGAACTAGAGTTTTTGATCAGTTCACTGGGAAGTCAGAAAGCTTCAAGACCTGTTCACATGCCTGGATATCCTGAGTGAGTGCCGTGTTTTTGACAATTATTGATGCAAAAAATGATTGATTGGCGGTACATGTGTATAATAATATATGCCAGACTGGAGAAAAAGAGGCATAGTCTAATCCGCATAGCAAGTACGCTTGTTCTTGTTACACCAATTCTATTCTGCCAGTGTTGGTGTAACAAGAACAAGCGTACTTGCTATGCGGATTAGTATCTATATTACCCAACCAAGAACCTTGATGTCTTAAGAGCATAGTCTATTATATTCAGTACATATTGAATTGGCTGTATGCTTTAGCCTATTAATTTTGTTATTGTGATAATATGTGTATATATAGGTGGTATCGCGCGTTGTGTATGAAGCGTACTGCCCCAGACTGGAAGTATGGAGCTGTAAACCTTTCTGCTCAGTCCAGAGTCACTCCTTACCTCCTGCGTATGAAGTGGAAGGGCCACCCTTTGTATTGTCACCCAAAGCTGAAGTGGGGTTACATCATTTCGCCCGATTTGAAGCCAGGAGAGGTACCGCAATTCAAAGATGATAACATTGATTTAAGGTGAGATTTAGCTAGAGTTTGAGGGATCAGCATGTGGTGACAGTCTTAGGAGCTATATACAGTTGATTTCACTTTATGCATAGCTGTAGTATCAACGTATTTCTGTATGAACCTCTAAGTTTATATCAGAGAAGTCTGATTTAATATAAAGTTACTTAATAATTATTGCAACATGGTATGTAGTGGCCTCACTATTGAAGAAGCAGATGAGCTGAGTGTGGAGGATATGATTGAGGAGCACTGTGAAGAACTACAGGATGAAGAGCTGCTGGACACGAGCCTTGGAAACAACAATAGCGCTGACTCAGCAACAGCAGAGCCCAAGAAGACGAAGAAGACACCAGCTGCCAAACGGACAAAGAATAAGAAATCCACTGTGTCAGATGAAGATCAAGGTTCATCAGAAGCGACAAAGGAGGAGAACGAGAAGTGGAGGCCTCAGTCCATACTGACAGATTGGGGTAGAACAGATGATGTCGTTACCATTGGTAATGGAGACCGATACTACTACTTCAAAATACCTCACAAGGTAAGACATGATTTCCTCAGTATATATAACATGATTATAATTATGTAATGGTGATGTAATGTTCTTTCTATAGGATGGGCCGACTGCAAACTGTGGTAATCCTTTATCCAAAGACTACTTACCAAAGATGGAGGATGGTACACTGAGCTCAGCCAGTGGCCATCTTGGGAAGAGAATCCTCACCCTCAACTCGATGCTATCCTTCTGGAGGAGTGCAAGAAGCAGGGTCATGTAAGTTAATTAATGCAAATGCTAATTCTCGAACGTTCTGAAAAAAAATTGGTGGTGTTAAATTTTGTGTAGTGATCAGTTTGTTGTGTGGTCTGGGAGAGATGATCCAGCAGCAGTGGTTGGAGAGGGTGCTGAAGATGGTCCCCTCAGTGATGACACCGCAGTGGAAAAGAAGGGGAAGGAGAATGGAGACGTACATGTACATCCAACGGGCCCTTCTTTAGACTGTGGTGCTATTCTCCCCATGGTCCAAGTGGCAGGCACAGCCACTAGGAGAGCTGTGGAGGCTACCTGGCTCACCGCCAGCAATCCAAAGGTAATCATGGTTCATTATATGCGAGCATGCGCTATTATATATGAAGGGCTGAGAGCCATAGTGGGCTAACCCACAAATGTTGACTTAGCCCCCCCGAATCTTGAAAATATGTTTAAAATGTGTTTCATGAGCTACAGAAAATTCACATTTCTGAAATTTTCAATAACTTGATAGAGTACAATGTATGGTTTTTAGTCCATTTTTGTGCTTTTTAGACAATTCCCCACATTTAATTTGGGGTTAGCCCACTATGGTTCTCGGCCCTTCATATTAGCATCAACTTTTAGCTTCTAACAATGATAGGATCTACCTACAATGTAGGCAGTGCATACTGCCTGTAAGTTAATGAACCCTTGACCATCTCCCCAGTAGCTGCATAGTGTAATGTGCACGTGGTAAAAGGTCGTCAATAGAATGCGTACACATCGATCGATGCTTGCCCCAGAAATCATGGAGATGGCGTCTAAGATCGACTCTCAGCATTGACAGCGACAAGTTTCGATGCTTCAATCACAGAGACGAACTCGACAGTACAGTATTCCTTCCGAACTTCAGGTTGGTCACGCTGCTGTAGTCGCGCGCGGGACAGCCCCTTGTGACAGTGCGTGCTATATATAGCGCAAGGCTAGCTTTATTTATCCACGGCATTACGTAAGCCAAGAAAACACGTGAAGTTCAACCAACAGTACTTCTCAGAGAAAGTAGCGCTCAGCTTGTAATGTATTCGCCGGATACACGCGTAAGATACTCTACATATTTACTGATTTTCAAGTCCCAGAAAGGCTCCAGCGAGGCCCTGAATTTTCTCATAATTACCTCATAGATTACCTAAGAGATTACACCATAGGTTTCATCATAATTACACCATAATTACCTCATAACCACAGAAAAGTAAATTGCTACTGGGGAGATAATAATCCATACGTGCTTGTATTAAATCACTGATCAGTTACCCAGTGCAGTTACCATGACTCATGGCATTGTGCATGTATAGTGTTTCTGGACCAATATTTTTAATATTAAGTTTCAGTGTTATACTTTTCAGTCGTATGCTTAATTGTCCTCTCTAAACCTAGGATACTAGAGTTGGTTCTGAGCTGAAGGCGATGGTTCGTGCTCCTCCTGGGTATCACATTGTGGGGGCAGATGTGGACAGCCAGGAGCTGTGGATAGCTGCTGTTCTCGGAGACATGCACTTTGCTGGCATCCACGGTTAGTTTGTCCTAATGTCGTCTTTGTTGCATGTATTCACATCCGTGATTACCTAATGCTTGCTTTTGTTTGTTGTATTGCTAAAACTTAAAATATAAGTATATGTATGGCTATACTATGGCTTATACCATATTGGCTTACTGAGTACACATGCATACAGTTTATCACCTTATATGCTAGCATAAGGATAAATTTAATAGTTAAGAAATTACTAAGAAGGTGTTAGAAAAAGATAGATATGCACCTTTGTTTACTTTTATCAGTTTCATGAATACATTATGCTACAGCGAAGTTCACATCAGTGCATAGTGGTATTCGTTTGTAGAGTCTTCCGGTCTCCTTCTAGGACCAACTTCATCATTGACGTAGTAGTGTATAGATTCTTCAACGAGTCTTTGGTTCAAACCGTGATAGCCCAAGTTAGGCTTCATTATAATACTATCATCACCTGTCAAGTGAAAGGAAATACCATAAAATAAAACGTTAATTTTATCGTGAAAATTCTGTATGTTTATCAATTCCAAACCTAAGGGGCAACATTAACCATCCTATGGCCTGCTCAGGAAAACTAATCCCAGCAAAAGGCAGAGCTACTTATTACCGTAAATCTGGAAATTTTCGTTGTAAAAATGTTTTCGTAGTCGATGGCGGCTACGAAAATTAATCTTACGAAAATTAGCATGCACTATTAACGCTAGTGCGGTAAGGGGTCATTCCTACGAAAATAGTTTTACACGAAAATTTATCACACGAAAGTTTCTTTACACGAAAATTTCCAGATCTACGGTAAGTGCCTATCCTTGAGAACTATAGGTGTGGTATACATGTAACCTCGGGCTCTTATCTAAATTTCGGCCATCAATCCGATGTTCCATGACTCTAGCTCTGTGCACGTGTCATGGTGCTATTTCAAATGGCCTACAGTGTGATCCCTAATCACTTGTGTTGGCACAGTCAAGTCAAAATCTTCTGCTTCTGTGTCAATAATTCCTCTTAGGGTACACTTTATACCACCAGTACCAGCTTTTGCAAAAATCATTATTTGCCTCAAAATTATAAATTTTTAGTGTTTCATGCAAATTTTTTTTAGAAGAAATACGGTATTTACGTGCCTCCTTGATAGCCTCCTATCTCTTTTGTTGATGTTGTCCTTTTGGAGATGCATGTGCACTGCACTATGACCACAATGAAGAGGATGATGTTCATGGCCACGGACAGGATAGATACTCCTCCAATGGACGCCAGTCTGATCAGACTAGCTGAACCTGAATGATTAAATAAGTGCAATAATAATAGTAGCTGTGGTAGCCTCGTCTCCAGGCCACTCAAAACGTGGGAGTGGTCTGGGGACGAGGCTAAGCTGTGGAGCTTTTATTATTATTATGATAAAGATACTGTAGCTATCTATAGATCTATAGTCCACATACTCAGTTCGCAATTGCAAGTATCGCAGTTCTTCCCGCTGAAATCTGCTGGACAAGAACACTGGTAATCTGCCAATAGTTCCTGCATCATAATTATTATCATACATCACCACTTTAATAATTATATTCACTATGGATACTTTGCTATTGTATAGCCGGAAGAATTTTACCATCTGCTATAGGAGAAAATCTTTGGCTATACGAGTATAACTACCATGCTTATGCTAATAGAACGCAAGCTAAAAAAATTACGATTTTTAATTTTGCACGATTTTATGGTAAAGGTCGTCACACGCTCATTAAGATACACTATGAAAGCCCTAGAACGTGAATTTTCTTGCGCTAATTAGATCACGTGTTTTATTAGCATAAACATGGTATTAATAATTGTACTGTGCAAGTGCCGTTGTTGAGGCAGGGATTAGATAGACACTCATTGATCTCCTCTGTACAGTTGATGCCCTCATATCCAATATCACAGCGGCACTGATAGTCTCCAGTGGTAGCATTGGCAGTGCAGATACCATATTCACATGGATTCAAGTCATCCTGGCAAGGATCTGCGTAATAATTAATGCTTATTAAGACACGGTTAGCCTGTAAAATGCAAAACGAAAACATTCAGGGAATTTATTGTGATGAGACGCAAGAATGCAACACAAAAGAATCGCTTTGCAGTAGTAATATTATGCATCACACTATTGTGAACCAAGCTTTTGTAGCAATAGTGAGGTATTAGCCTAGCTCTCAGACTCCTTGATCTTTTCCACATAGTATGCATCGTTGAAAGCTAGGAATAGTGCTTGGGAGGTGTTATACCATAGATGCATACTTCTTACCAGGAATGTCACAGTTCTCTCCGAGAAAAGTTTGCAAGCAAGTGGAACAGTTAGTTGATGGATCACGATTACTTTGAACACAGACAACTCCTTCCTGATTGTTGCACATATTCACTCCCTTCAGTGGTCTGCAGTAAGCGTTGCAGTCACTACTGTAGTAGTTGGTGGAGCACTGCACTCCGAAGCCCATATCTAATGCTTGTTGTGATAATATTGTGTTGAAAGTCCCATTGTAGGTTGCTCTTGGAGTAAGGTTCGGTCCAAGTTCCAACTCAAGGTTGACTGCAAATCGGTTGATGATATCGAGTGTCTCTGTTGGTCCAACTGCCCTGTCTATAGCATCAATAAAGAACTGTATTCTTCCCTGCATGGAAGAAAAACAAGGACTGTGTTTTATCATGCATGCATATCACAACAGGCTAGCTACTTGAAGTAGTTTAACAATGGCCCGGCCCCCTCCCCTCCTCCCAGTTCAAGCTCTAGGATTGTAGTTGTTATCAGACTTGGAGAGGTCTAGTATTCAGAGTCTTGCTATATTATAGTACCTCAGGCACAATCGTTAATATCTTACGTTCCATTTGTCCGTACTAGTCAGAGTGAAGGGGTTCGATAGTCTCAGGAATGCACGTGAGCCCCTCTCAAATTCAATCCTATGGCTACCATCAGTGGCTGGAGTGATGTGGAGAAAGTCCTCATTTCTTGTTGGTGCTGTTTCCACTGGGGCCTCATATGGTCTCAACATGAACCTAAATCCAGTCTCACAGGAGTTGATGCAGCTGACGTTGCTCTCTGGATTATCACAGCAGGCTGGCTGCCCTCCATTCAAACACTGACTACACTGAAGTCTAAGCTGGTTGCGAAACTCATAGAAACGAACAGTGAAGTCATAGTTTGCCCTCACAGTGACCTGTAAAGGAACACATGGATAATATAGTATATCAAGAGTCGTAAGCTAGTTCTAGCTATGTTGACTTGACTTACCAGACACAAAATGAGATAGATGCTCACTATTTGCAGCCACGTAGCCATGTTAACATTATTAAGTATTACGCTGCATGTGGGGCATTGTTTGATCCTCCATATGAATGGAATATATTATGGTAATATTATTGTGCTATGATTTCTAATCTTGTCATTGTTGTGATGTACATTGTAGTAGGGTATTGTGACCTATACAAACTTGGATTGCTAGGCAGTGGCCAATAAATAGCTGTATAGTTTGCCTGAACACACTGATTAAATAACCACACAGGCTACTGACTTGGAATGTCCATAGTCTCTACCTCACTGTTAACTATCTTTGACAATCAATTTCACAGATAGATGATCCAATAGCCTCATGTCCAGCCTTAGACCCTATTCCCAGCTGTTCAACATTACTAACATCAAAAAGCTGTTCAAGTTATAGGGCGCTATGATCCAACACACGTAGATTTTGTGCCACATGCTATTTCTATTGCTATTTCTATTCAGGTTGCTCAGCAATTGGTTGGATGACTCTACAGGGCAAGAAGGCTGATGGCACTGACGTCCACAGTGTGACGGCAAAGACCATCGGCATCAGCAGAGACCAGGCTAAGATACTGAACTATGGCAGGATCTACGGCGCCGGGAAGCCATTTATCGAACTACTCCTTCGGAAGTTCAATCCATCGCTCAACTCAAACGAAGTGCAGCGGAAAGCAGAAACTCTGTATAGTGCAACTAAGGGAATTAGAATGTATGTGAAATTGCATGTTTGATAGCTTTCTCAAATTGTTCTTTATTTATTAATTTTAGGTATAAACTGACCCGAAATGGGCAAGAGTTGGCCAAAGCAATGGACATTCCTCTCCATGAGGGAGCATGTGTCAATCCAGACGACTGGAAACTAATATGCAGCGGTCTTGGCTACTACGAGTGAGCTCGTTACAGAAAATTGACTTTATAGATACCATATTCATTCTCTTCTTCCCACCCCCCCCCCCCCCAACACACACACATAATGTATGCTCGCTTGCTCACACACATGCATACTGTAGGGCAGTAAAGCTGTGTTCTGATCGCTTATGGGTGGGAGGTAGTGAGTCACACCTCTTCAATAAGCTCGAGAGCATTGCCATGTCTGACTTACCCAAGACTCCAGTACTTGGCTGCTGCATCACCAGAGCTCTCGAGAAACAGTACGTTGGCAACGATGTAAGTGAGAATACTATGCTTCTATAATAATATTACTATTGGTTACAGTATGTGTATGGTTTTGAGGTTATTTATGGTATATTTTCAATTACTCATAAGTTTGGCGAGCTAGCCCCTCCTCTCTTCTTGTAGAAGAGGGGCTAGCTCGCCAGACTAATAATGAACAAGCTTCTAGGCCTGTTAGGTAAAGTGTTGTCACTAGCAGGGGCTGATTTTCCCCAAGATCAATTTTCTGATTCAGTGCACAATAAAGATCTCAATTTCTTCCTCATTAATTTTGTATTATTATTATACCCCTCTTCTATCTTCTTTGATGATCTTTCCCCTCTATTTCATGTTCGTTCAGTATCAGCCGAGTCGGGTGAACTGGGTGGTGCAGTCCTCGGCAGTAGACTACCTTCACCTGTTGCTGGTCAACACTCGGTGGCTCTTTGACACATACAACATCGACGGCCGCTTCTGTATCAGCATTCATGACGAGGTCAGCAGATTTTTTGGATACAAACATGAATACATAACTATGCCTTGCACTGTGTTGTATGTACCTACGCATGCTAGAAAATAATAATATTATTATGGTACGTAAAAATGTGACTGTAGGTTCGGTACCTGGTGAAAAGTGAGGATCGTTACAGAGCTGCTCTGGCACTGCAGTTCACCAATCTCTTCACTAGGGCCATGTTCGCCCATCAGCTCAACATGCAGGACCTGCCTCAAGTAAGCTTCGTGTGAGCGTGTCTAGCCTCATCCTATAGGCCATTTACATGCATTGGGAGACCTAGGACAAGGCTATAATATAATATATTTATTATACATATTATAGCCATATTATACTGCCTTGTATACTGTGACATAAGTTTATAGTGGATTACCGTAGAAACTGGTTGTTAAGCGCATGCGCTTATAACACGCGGCAGCAAGAAAATATGCGCTTAACAAAAAGTATGCGCTTAACAGGAAGCATGTGCTTAATTAAAAGTGCTAAAACACGGTAGGTGGGGCGTGCGTAAAGAGGGTAGATAGGCCTACAACGGTGGCCAAGAAGCGACCAGAGAGCATAATTCTCGACGTTTTCTTCTCCAGCCTACTTCTAGCCTTCTTTCTGGGCTCATATAACCGATCGCTCGTCGTTCAGCTGGCTTGCTGGGCATATGCGCCTAACAAAGAGCGGTAAAGCTCGCACAAAACTATGCGCTTAATAAAAAGTATGCGCTTAACAGCGAGCAGCGCTTAACAACCAGTTTCTACGGTAATATTGTTATCAATGTTTGCCACAGTCTGTGGCTTTCTTTAGTGCTGTTGATATCGACCTAGTGCTGCGCAAGGAGCCCACGGAGGATTGCAAGACACCGTCGAACCCTCTCGGCCTCGAGAAAGGACACGCCATTCCACATGGTATGTTTAAACATGACTGTACGATAATTATAATATTATTATTGTGTAGCTATATATCGTGTGGAGTTTTTCATTGATTCATATCATGTTGTATTCTTCCGCATGCAGGTGAGGTGCTGGACATTTACCAGATCTTGGAGAAGACAGGTGGCACATTGTTTAATCAAAATCCGGCTTTCCCTAGTTAATGACCACATTAAAATTAATGACATTTCAATTCCAGGTTTACAATCATAATGCAATATTATACCCCCAGCCAGCCCTTAATATTATATCATAGTATTCATCGATCATTGTGGATTATTTTTATGTATTAGGCCATAATTATTGTGCATCATCAGCTCACAGTCCATTCTTCATGAAAGTAACAATAATAATTATTAAAAAGAACAATGACCGTGTCATTGAATTATTATGGACTTGAGAGTATAATAATAATATAAAGTGATCGGTTTGCCATCTATAATTCATGATCATCCTTCTCCTATCAACGTGTCCACAAGCATATCCAGACTCCTCTTCAGTTTAGCTTCGTCCTTGCAGCTGCACCCTGCCACCACGTGCTTTCTCCTGTCCAGCACTTCAGTGAGATGGAGCTTTTCCTTCAGCTAAAACAAGAAAATGACCAATAATATACCGTACCCTCGCGAAAGAGGGCCCACTACGGAATATCAGTCCCCCCCCCCCCCCCCCCCCACTTTGGGCCTGCTAATTATAAGGTCTAATGTTTACTTGAATATGCACCCATATGTGTAGCTGCCCTTGAAAATGCAGCTCAATGGCTAGCTAGTAATAATATTATAGTCACTGTATATAGAGGAACTCAGAGAACCAAAAATATTGTATAGTGTCCCAGGCAAGTGCCCACTTCTAGATAATTAGTGTCCCATTAAAAAGCTATTTAGAGCTAATGAGTTGCATTCAGAATATTTTTGTCCAATTAATAATTCGTGGTTTTTAGTTACATAGGCCACCTATCACCCTAAGAGGTGACCATAATCCATGAGGCGACATATATAACATACCTGATCGACTGTTTGTGCAGACGGTAGGTCCTGTTTGTTGCATAGCAGCAGCAGTGGGAGCCCCCTTAGGGTCGGATCACTCAGACACTTCTCCAGTGATAGCCGCACCTCGTTGATTTCATCATCGGAAGAGCAGCTGTCCACAACAAACATCTACAAGAAACAAGTCATGCAGTTTGTACCGTAAAGTCATATACAACCCATAGCTTCACAAGCCACAATGTCATGCACAACACAAAAATCAGTTAACTTTATATAAACAATGCTTGTGTTAGTATTGCACAATTTACCATGCTCTGTACATTGATTTAAGTATGTGCACATGTACCATCAGTATTATATGATGTTGCCATGGCAACTAAATATAGTACACACGGCTAGATATTACAAACATGCGTGTATATACTCACCACTGCTTCATGACCATCATAGTACTTATCCCAGTAAGGTCTGATCCTATCGCTTCCTCCCAGTTCCTTGACATTGAGTATGCCCCTGCTCGTTAAGACGGCCTTAATGGCAAACCCCAAGGTCGGCTGGAGATCATCTGTTGGCTCTCCCGCCAAAACTGACAGTAGAGTCGATTTCCCTGCCCCACTGAATCCCAGACAGAGCACAGAGAATTCTGGCTTGGGTTCTGGAGCAGGCTTACAGCATAATCTTCGACAGCACTACAGATACAAAGAAAAAAATTGAGGATGGCAGAGTGGCTACATCTTAGCAGCACAACTATAGATCTAGACTAGAAAAAGTTTTAGAATAAATATTATACCAATGATAGATGATACTACTCACGGAGAAGCATAATATCTTGAAAACACCACAGGCAAGGGAGCAACAAGTACAAGAACACCTCCCATCAGTAGCCATCACGAATATAAGGCGTGGTCAAGAAGATTTGTTGGGCGTGGCCGATCGTGTCAAGGGGCGGGGTTCAGGTACTTGGTATGACCTTTAAACCGCCATGCTCAACACGTGATTCGATGAATATCGTTATAAACATCAACTTGATCGGGCGGCCATTGTTTGGAATTTGCTGATCGGCGACGCTTATCGAGCACTAGCAACGCATCGCATAGAGGAGTTGAAACGGCCGACCAGGTGAGTTATTCACTACACTTTACTTCAAATAGCTGGTTTTGCAGTCATTGTGATTGTGTTCGCCGGTTTCAAGTGCCTTTGTTTCTGACAAGGAAGTACAGGTAGCTAGCTATCGACCCCTGTACCCAGTTCTGTTCATGTACGAGTTACTATAAATTTTTTGCGCGTCTCTTGAATGTTATAAGGTTACACAAACGTACATACACTTACACTATAACTTTTTTTGCTCAGACGAAAGTAGTGTGGTCAAGATGTCGCTTGGAGGAATGAAAAAGCAGTACAATAAATTCACTCAGGTATATATGCCTGTCATTTCTACACAGCACTGATACTTTACTTTATCAGCTGGTAATACTTGTTGCCTATGTATTAACATGAATGAAATTTAATATGGGTGCTGTATAAACAACAAGCAACGCCAGCACTCTACAGACCCAGTTTTTAGCCTTGAATCCAGGCTCCCTTTCTCCTTTCTTCCCCACAAAAGAGAGCCTGGGTTTGAGGGATAGGCTACTGTGGAATACTACAATCTTTGTGTACTTGCTAGTAAGCTTATGATTTGTGGAGTACTATACCCCCCCCCCCCCCCCCCCCCCAAAGCTAATTTCAACAAATGATATCATTGTCCAGTTATGTGGATTTGGTAGTAGTACAGATACTTGACTTCCCCTTGCCCCTGGATAATATGGATCTGGTCTGAGCAGGCTAGCTACAGTAGTATCTTTAGAGGTTGCACCAATGAAGCAAAGTCTTGGATTTGCATTAAAAATTTTGGACGCTAGTATTTTCTATGCTTACTGTTTATTGGAGCTTGTCGTCAACACTCGAACATCTCCCTGTGAAGTTGCACAGCGACAAAACACATGATCTAATGTACACTGTAGTTATAGCAATATTATCATAGTCCCCCACTGGCATTTGTACCGTGTTTCAGTGGTACGTACAGGTTATCTTAATCTCTCTTTGACTATAAACATTTACATGTACTTCATCCAGGATCTGTTGTATGTGTATGTATATGCCTTTAGGGATTAGCATTCAGCTACCTAGCTTTCATGGCAAATAAAGCCTTTGTGCTCAAGCCTCCGGCCATGCTCCGGCCATGCCTCGTGTGGGTTGGGTCGTTGCGGGGACAGGGTTCACTGCCAAGTGAAACTTTGTACGTCTGATAATGAGCCTGTGTATGGCTGTATCCTGGACAATGAATGTTTCATAATGTTTGCAAGCATGTGCTGGCAGCCAGGACTGCAGTGTGTATAGATTAACGAATTGCACTTATGAGCTAATTAGTATATAGCTGCTTATTTTACTATCTCACTCCTCCCTCCTTCCCTTTTTGTACTCTCTCCTTTGCTCTGTCCCCTCCCCCCTCTCTTTCTCTCTCTCTCTCCCCTCTCTCTCACCAGTAGTAAACAGAAAGTGTGTCCCCTCCTCTCTCTCCCTCTCTCTCTCCCCCCTCTCTCTCTCTCACACGTAATAAACAGAAAATTTGTCCCCTTCCCCTCCTCTCTTTCCCTCTCTCTCTCTCTCTCTCTCTCTCTCTCTCTTTCTCTCTCTCACGCAGTAAACAGAAAATGTGTCATAAACAAACAATATTCACATACACACGTACACCTACTGAATTTTCATGTACACACATTTGCAGTTTATGACTGAGAAAATAGGGAAAGATGAGGGAACTCGGCTGGAGGACAGCTACAAGGAGCTAGAAAGAGTAAGCTATAACTACACACAAACATCTCTCGAGTACCATTAGCAGTCGCCACATTTTTCTCAAACGGTATTTATTGGTGCTAATAGTCGTCCCATTTGCTGCCTCTTTATGGGCAAACTGCAAGCACCGGTTCCATTACATCATTGCTTATTCATAGCACACGTACACACACACACGCATGAAACGCATGAACACACCCACTTGAAGTGCGTGCAGTGTGTGTGAGTATGACCATATATGGCATATCAGTGTGCCCACACAGTGAGGTTGCTGGTCCCAAAAGAGGTTTGTCACATGATGCATGATGGGGGGATTGGATTATTCATTTAGGCCAGTGCTGCTATCATAATAGTACCAACTGACAATGGAAACCATAGATTATAGTACACGACATATATCTGATACATTTTTTGTTGTGTATAATAATATTACAAGTAAGCATTGAGGTACATGTATACGATAGTTCTCATTCTCTCTGAGCTATTGTCACATGACTGGAACCTGAACCTATGGACCATGGCTTAGTAATGCAGTTACAGCATAATTTCTGACATGACACACACGATTGACACCTGAGATGTAGCGTGACAGCTCATGATTGAGACAAGAGGAAAAGATTATGTTATTAACTAGTGCAGTTGTTGATCCGAGCCAAAGTTGACTGTTAAGTAATCTCCTGTATAGCATGGTATGTACATGTAGTTCATTCACCACAGTATTGAAGTGAGAGAGTGGAGCTCTACTGGGGGTTCCCGAAGCTTACAAAATCTTGTAGTTTTCCCAAATGACTTGGGCAATGTTGATCTCAGAAATACGTAGGTTATAAACAAAGGTGACAATGGTTACCCAGACTAATGGCCGATAGTATTATGGCTAATATGGCTAGTATGGCTAATTTGGTCAGCGTGTGGGGAACCCCACATCATTAGCTGCCCATACTAATAAGATTATAGATTTGAACTGACTATAATTTTACCTTAAATGTACATTAATTGTAGAGTGTGTCTGGCTTTGTGGGTGGGGTGGGGGGTGGGGGGTTATTAATTTTAGCCAGAAGGACTCTAATATCAAAAAACTGTGCAGTAAAGGAAGCACTTGTACACGCTTGGCTCTGGAATTCATGGCTCTTTCCTCCCCTCTGCGTTTTGTGAGATGATCATGTTCTCCACATGCACTGTATTAAGAATGGAAGGATATTAATTTTGTTCTGCTGCATTGACTTTCTTCTCGTGCATATTATTGTAGAATTATCAAATGGATAGGTGGAATTTCTAACATGGCATGAAATTAGCCTTAGCATGCTTGACCGCTTCAGAGCGTGTGTGTGGTTGCATATTAACTTACTATCTGTGCAAGGTGAACTATGTATTCCTTGTACTGGCAGATGTACAAGTGTGGGCCACATGTGCTTGTATGTATATAATAATAATATTATTATTATACATTCGTAGTATAGTATAGTATAGTATAGTCATCACTGTGCATGTACATGTACTACTGCGAGTACGAAGTGAAAACTACAAAGCTATGCCAGAACTGTCTATAAAACTTCAGGTGTACTGTTAGACACACAATTCCTTGACTCAAATAAATACATGCACATGTACAATAGTGCTATAGTACTCACCTTTATAATATTATGTACACCTACGTGTATAGGCAACAGACGCCACTACTTCTGCAATAGATGTAATTCAATCAAAGACCAAGGAATTTCTACAACCTAATCCTAGTACGTTGTTTGAAGCCTTATCCATCCGATTACAAATATGATTCCTCTCTCTCCCTCTCTCCCTCCTCTCTCTCTTTCCCTCTCTCTCTCTCCCTCTCTCTCTCTCTCTCTCTCTCTCTCTTTCCCTCTCTCTCTCTCCCTCCCTCCCTTTCATCTTCTCTTTCTCATCAGCTGCTCGTCTTCGAATGTCCTTAAAGAGTAAGACGGCTAGCTACCCGCAGCCTGAGTCAAACCTTGGGGAAGTCATGATCAAGGGAGGCACTGACCTTGGTGAAGACTCTACATTCGGTAAGTGAACTCAGATGACTTAAATTCAGTCTTAAGCATAATAATATGGGAGGAGGGATGCCGCTTCTCTGCCTGCTTAGAAATATCGTTACCTTAAGAATCTGTGGTGGGGTGGGGGAGGACTATGTGACATTATAGTGTGTGTATGTGTGTGTGTGTGTGAGTTGGTAAGCAATTGCATACGTGAGCATGCATGCGTATGTGCATGATTGATCGACCCAATGTTTGGAGTTGCCAGCAGTTGATCACATATTGGCTATACATCTTCCCTTTCTAACATCAATTGTATGTACACATACGTACACTGTGTGTAGGCGTGGCCCTACTGGATGTTGGTGAGGGAATGAAGCAGCTTGGAGATATCAAAGACGGCCTGGTAAGACAACATCACTACTACCAAGTACTCTTGTAGTGATAGACAATGATTGACTTTGCTTGTTTACATGACCATGCCTGAACAGTAATACCGTCCCCTCCCCCGCGAATGATAGTACCCTATTTACCTTACACTCCTGAGAGGCAAAACATCTTTTTTTGTGTTAAAAAACTGAGGGAGTCTGGAGATGAGGCTAGTTTTAGCCACGGTGTGTATTACCGGTAGTTCTATAGATGCATAGCTACATGTAGCTGCACTGCATGATAATATTATACTGACCTACTGTATGCGTGCATGCTTCATTGTAAGTGTCGAGTTTAGTGTTTGTAAACTTCAGAAGGAATTGTTGCTTCTAGATCCTTAAAAATGCTATCCTTTCTCTTGATCTACATGTACATGCATGTATACGTATCATAATATGGTATGTACATGTATGGTACTCATATAATATGCAGGATTTGAATGTGAAAGCCAATTTCCTGGATCCACTGAATCAACTACAAACGAAGGATATCAAGGAGATCCAGGTAAAGTTATCATGTATTACAGGTGACAAAGTGATGATAATAAATTGGGTATGTCAGTGAAAGTGGCTCGTTTAGATAAATATTTGACTGATTTTCATAATGCACCCCTTCCCCCTCGGCTAGCTAATACACATCTGACTATTGTGCATCCATAACTGGGGAGAACCCTCTTAATGGAACACATAATAATTATAATACATGTGATCACCTTATTCCTAGTACCTGACTATTCTGGGGAAAAATCCTTAAATTAGGCACAACCACCTGACCCTTATCAGGGACATATGCTGCTTGTCCCAAGTTAAGACCACTCACTGTCGATCTGATAATGATAACAAAAGCACATGATGTAGTTGTGCCTACAAACGTATCAGACTCGAGTTCTTTCAATGTTTTTCTTATGAAAAACCTGAAAATGTCCTGAATGTAGGTCGCTAATAGTTTTTGTTACGTGTAAATTTGTGTGGTAAATCACAAGTGGTTAAAAAAACTATTGAGTGAGAGCTACAGTGTTATTTAGTAAACTACATCGTGTACATAAGTGTGTGTTCTCTCTCTCTCTGTCTTCCTCCTTCTCTCTCTCTCCCTCAGCATCACCGTAAGAAGATGAGTGGTCGTAGACTTGACTACGATGCCAAGAAGCGACGGCAGTCAAAGGGAGCCAACATCACAGAGGATGAGATCAGCTTAGCTCTGGAGAAATTTGAGGAGTCTAAGGAACTAGCTGAGAATGGCATGATCAACCTACTGGATAGCGATGTTAGTTAGTACACATACATAATTATCATGTGAACATCATTACTGGTACGAGCACATGATCATTAATTTTATCTCCCACGTATTAATTTTAGGTTGAGCAAGTGACACAGCTTGATGCCTTTGTCGATGCCCTGTTGGAGTACCACCGCCAGTGTGCGGATGTGCTGGAGGGACTCCACTCCACGCTACAGGACAGGATCGCACAGGCCTCCTCAAAGGCACCGAGGGAAAGGTCCTCGCGCCCCATCGCCAAGTCAAGGTGAACCATTCAGCAGAAGTTAGTTAGCTAGACTGCTGCTATATTATGCGTATGGCCTATATACATGCATGTATGCACTATTGGGACCATGCACGCACATGGCCATGACAGTTGTACTTAATGTGAGCATTATACCTGATTCGAAAATATGACCTACATGTATGCTTCTTTTTCTTTTTCTCTCCCCCCTCTCCCTCCCATCCTCTCTCTCACCAGGTATGCACCAGACTCAGATGATGAGGACGTCAACCCTCCTCCCTCGTACAGTGCTCCTAAGCCCAGCGGAGGAGGTGGGGGTGGTCCTTGTGCTCGAGCTCTCTACGACTTTGAGCCCGAGAACGAGGGTGAGCTTGGTTTCAACGAGGGGGACATGATTACCCTGACGAACGAGATTGACGATAATTGGATGGAGGGAGAGGTGAACGGGCAGGCTGGTTTCTTCCCGAAAAACTACGTTGAGATCGTTGTACCATTGTGAGAATTTACGTAGACTAAAAAAAAACTCCATTTATTGCTCACCCACTGTTTAGTTAATTAGCACGCTGATTATAACCAGCGTGCTAGCATACACTATGCACAGCGGATAAGTAAGTAAATATTATTATTTTGTTACATGGTTACTTTATGTATGTATGTATGTATGTACGTGCTTGAGCAAAAGTCAAGCTTTTTTTTTTTTTTTTGGAGTTTTGATCCAATATGTTATAACCAACTTATGAGATATTTAGTTTTTGAATTTTTCTTTGTGACATGCTCTTTGTTATGACAACGTGGCTTGTTTTAATAATGTTTTTTTGCACTGCACATGCACATTGTTAGGTCACAATAAATTAAATAATTAGGTTGGTCTTGTGTTGCATTTTTTTATCAGCTTGACTATGAAATTTTTTGGGCAATTAAAATTAAATCAGAGGGGGGAGGGATTCCCTATAATATTATTTACATTAGCCAAATTAGCCATTTACTGCATGCTGCATATGTGACATTCATTCTGTAATTAGCTGATTTTCAGAATGCCAAACCCTATTACCGTATAGCTGGAAATATTGGCGGCAATTAAATTTGGCGGTTGAGCCCAAAATTGCTATTGCAAGAATTTAAAGTAGGCAGTTTGGTACAGGATCACCATAATAATATGTATGATCAGGAGCAAACCGCCAAATTTTAATTCCCCACCAAATTTTCCGGCCATACAGTATAATAATTATAGTGTTAATAAATTCATTGAATTATCAATCTCTCCTGTGGGTTTTTGTTGTTCCTGAGAAAGAAGAGGCAGTTTTGGAGGAGTCCCTTGGCCTGGGAGTTGGAGGAGGGGGAGGCCTCCTCCCGCGACAGGATCTGACACAAGATCTCCAGAAGGTCTGGGATGTTGTACGTTATGGCCACCAGCCGAAGCTTGTTCAATTCCTATAATATTATTGTAAATAGGAGAGAAGAGTGTGAGACTCGGTAAGGGGTCGTCAGTACTTAGCTGTTTAGCTGTATACCTAACTTCTTGGTAGTCTACCTGTGTTTAATACTGTCACAGAACAAGCTATATTATTATAATACTACAGAGTCGCCTGGGGATGAGGTTATTACTATTTTATGTAGCCCTTGGCAAGGTCAACGGTCAAGTATTGTGTACACTCACCTTCACAAGAGACGACTCTTTATCGGGTAACTTCCTGCTGTACCTGACAACTTTAGACACATCTGCCTAAGGGAAAAAAAACACAACATACTAGTTATTGAACATACTAAAAAATGTCTTTTAGGCATAAAAACAGCGGGAGCGATCAAAATGGTTTGTATTGCATATTATACATGTACATGTAATACCTGGAGGACAGTTTCCTTTGCCCAGAGGAGGTTAGTGGGGGAGCTGAAACTAGGGGGGCGAGGGGGGCCAACGGGAAACATGTCCCCCGGGGTTGTCTGTTGGGCCACTCGGGGGTCAGCCATGACCGCCGGCTGCTTGGTCCCCAGATAGGAGATTGGACCAAGCCAGGGAACTTCAGAGTTGGGGTAAAAGACACAGAGAACCAGATTGGATTTCTTGCTGTTGAAAAGTTGTGAGAATAGAAGTCCATACCATTTTTCTCTGAATAAAAAAAAAATTTTTTTTGTGGTACCTGACATACAACTCAGCAACATAATTATGGCACCCCATACCCTCAGTTTATCCATGCATGTAACACTGAAAACATGAGGGAGCCTGGGGGCGAACAAGTTAAGCCTGTTACTCTATCAAGATCGACTCACCCTAGCTTGACTAGAGCTGCTTTGGACTCACACTTGAGACTGCCATGAAGCAGAACCCTAAATGATGGCTTCTGACTCTCCTCCTGCAGAGAGGTTGCCTCACTCTCCGACTTGGTTCTCCCGCCACTAGTTGCACTCCGACCTTCGGCCAAGCGACTCAGTCGTGCATCGTAAACTTTTTCGTCCATTTCCGGATCAAGGACAAAATGTCTAGCATAGTGGGGTGGGGCCGAGAGACAGCTGGTATCGAGAAAACCACATATCCTCAGTTCCTGGGGGTACTTCATCGCACCGAAGCTTTCGTCAAGTTTTGGAAACTTATGATCAGGACCAATGGATATATCGAATTTTGGTCTGTGCATGTAGGGTGAGGGAGTGAGAGAGACTTGCGAGTGTAAGTGGCCACACCTTAGGGTGCCTAGGTATGGTCTGAATGAGTTTTTCGCCAATTGAGCAAAAGCTCCAATCACGGAGTCTGCAGTGAGGGGGCCGTTTGGTACGTGAATCTCATTGAGAGACAAGCCCGTTGTATCGCACAGCTTCTGCATCTTGCTCGCCCACAGTGGCTGAGCTAGCTCCTCCCTCGTGGCTACACACACAACATGGACCTGGTAAGAGAATGGGATATTGGCCGTCGGCTTGCGCTGGGCTGCGTCCTGATGTCGCACACCTGGTGAGCCATCCGTAACCACCACAGCCTGACAAGGAGCAAAGGAACCCCACTCGGCAACTATGAGGTCTACCATGGACACAAGCGCAGAGCCAAGATCAGTGCGGTCCTGGACGGGGAGATCGATCAGTTTTTCCTTCAGTTGGTCGTAGTCTCTGGTGAAAGGCACCAAGATCTCGCACTCGGAGGAGAAAGAAAAGAGAGAGGTGTACTCGAGGGAGTAGTACTCGTGCATGTAGCTGAAGAACCATTCCAACCCCTTGCAGGCGAGGCTGTGCAGAGTCTCCTCATCCTGGTCGCTGTCTTTTGATGCGCCGCTGTTGCCTCCTCCAGCGCTAGCCGGCCTGCGCATGGACAGCGATCGATCGAGAAGAACAACGGTAGGCATCTTTTTATTCCAAATAGAGCACACCACACATGAAATAATATCTGTAACCCCACCCATTAATGTAACATACCAGCTGTATATGCTGTGGTCCACAACTAAAAAAATAACTTGATATCTGATGCACAAAAGGTCACAGAATGTTACATATAATATATTATACAAACATACAGATACAACAGTGATATTCTTGTGCATAATTATTATATTACAGATCTCATGCAGAAAAAAAGATGATCCAATTAAAATTTGGGACAGGACTACAATACATACATATACGGGTACTTTTGGACAAAGAAAAATGACTATAATAAACATTTACTAGTGTACTTCACCATATACGTCAGGCAGTATAATTATTATGATGATATTAACAATAATTAATTCACACACACCAGTCTGGTATGGCTGGGATACTCCTTCATCATGATGTGTCGGCCGCAGCGCCGATTTCTTCGTTGATAAATTTCCGTAGTCGATCGAGGTACGGTCTAAAAAGCTCTACATCATTATGGCCCGCTCCTTCGACCCACAGCGGCTCCACAGTGTTGGGGGCTCTGTCGTGAATGGCTAGGCCGTGACGAAAGTCTATGACATCATCGTCAGTACCGTGAATCACTAGGACCTTCGAACGAACATTGACTATCTTCTCAATACTGTGATGGGAGGGAGAGAGAGAGGAGGGGGGAGAGAGAGAGAAAGAGGAGGGGGAGAGAGGGAGGGAGAGAGAGATGAAGCATATATATTATGGCAAACAGCATGTACATGTACATGTACACACACACACACACACACACACACACACACACACACACACACAATTTTGTGATCCTAAAGAGAACTAAAAGTCAGTAACAGCAATGCACTGTTGTCCATTTATCAGCTTCCCATGACGATTCCAAATTTAGTGGTATCACTGTTACAACACTTGAACACTTAAGCAACGACAGATGGTGTGAAGCAGATTTCAACACACTATCCGATATCCTAAGCTGAGCATCATAAACACGCATAATTACAGGTACATGTACACTGAATGTTGCACTACCTCGCTGCTACTATGCTACGTGTTACCGATGCCAAGTGAGCGTACACCACCATATTATTCTACACACGCTGTACATCCATTGAACATTACACAAATACACCCAGATGCGCACACACCAAATGCAAGCAGATGACTTGCTAGGGTGGAGTAATGGTAGAGTACATTTCGAACAGCAGCAAATTAATCACAAACATTGGGAGGAAACTATTGGCTAATGATGGTGGACATTGTGTATAGCTACAATAATATGCAAGCACACCATATATAAAATGTACTGAGCATGTGTAAATCAAATTTGGGTGTATTTCTGTGAGGTAAAGTATAGCTGTGGTTCCCGACACTGTCACAAGGTGATGCAGTTTATTCAGCCATTGTTGAAATGTGCGAGGGAGAAGAGAGAAGGGGGGGGGGGAATAACTTATGGTGCACTTCCTTATAGGATAAACTATTGTTGATACTGCAGAAAATAGGATCAGTTGCTATTCACTAACTGTTAATTTTCTGTCTGACAGCACGCCATGCTTCTACAAGGCTTTGTTTAACGTGAGGATGTGAATCGAAGGAAATCGCTCAGCCCATTCAGCCGCAACATTGCTACGTTGTAGGCTATCAAATTGAAAATATTATTCTCCCTCCCTCCCTCCCTCTCCCCCTCTCTCTTCCTATACAAAATATCTAGTCTATACTAGTGGTTAGTGTCTCTAGACTGGTCTCACAGGTATATACACCCTGGCCATCGAGGTTGTGCCACCACCAGAATGGGTATCCACAACCCAACTGTGTACACGCATGTACATAATATACATGCACAAAAACATGCATGTACATGCACACAACATGCACGTACATGCACAGATGTACATACACACACACCTGAACTTCGCACAAATAACAAAAAACGTACACACAGGATATGCTGACATGATCAATTACTATGCACATCCACGTGGGACACCTAGAATACCCCAGCATCCGCCACTCCACTGCACAAAGGGACGCACATTGTTGCGAATGTTGGCATAATTGTGCAGAAGCAGCATCAGGCAATACGTCTGTACCAGTCACAAGGAGTGTGGACATACCGCTATAGTACTAGTACGACATGCAAGCTTTGCGCCATATGTTCCTACTACATGGCATTGAGTGGTACACACACAAAAAAACTTGATCAACTGAGCATGGAAAATAAAAGTTTATTTTTCTGCCAATGGAACTGAAAATTAGTCTGTCTATAGCACAGGAACAAGGAAATGATCGGTAAATACTCATATCCATGTCTCATGGATTTGTCATTCACGAGGTTGGTATAACAACACTTCTTTAGACACAGGAATAGAGTAACGAGAGTGCGATACAAGATAGTTCTGATTGTAAAGGCTTACAATTTGTTTGGAAGCAGGCTACCACAAAATCACATTTTTCTACTTGTAGTATACTTGCATACTGAGTAGTAGGGGGATAAATGCATGTTTGTAACAACTAGTATCAGGTACAGTCAATAGTGGTTTCACATTCAGCATGCTAGCATCCCTTGTGTTTAAATCTCACAACCTCACACACTTGATACTGTCATGGATGTCCAACTGATAGTATTTGATCTCTCAAGCTCTCATGAAGTGATAATATGGCACTCGTGGAATGTTATATTATATACAGCCAGCCATACACTTCATTTGTTTAATGGTCAGAATTTTACAAATGTTCTGACTTCCCATACGACGGTAAAACTATACGCACAGATAATTCGCAGTACTGAGGTACAAATGGATACCCAATCATAACACATTCCTGCTCACATGCTGCGTACATGCTGAACTAATCCATGAATACCAAATTTTTTTAAAGGCTACTACGAATCCCATTCATTAAACTATACAAACAATGTACAATGTATGCAGGCCAGTACAACATGTCATGGATTCATTTGTACAATACTTATATCGACAGGGTAGCATAATACTCGTATCTTACACAAGGGCACCCGCCACTCTCACAATATACTTGGTCTTAAGAGCAATAATAATTGTTTATACCAGTGGAAGGAAGTACATGTAGGCTTCATTAGTATCTATGGGGCACAGACAGTACACATACACGTACACACCCACACGTACTGGGGGGAAGAAAAAACTTCAAAGCAGTGCCACTCTCCAAAAGATGAAACTATTATGGCAATTTAAGGTAAATGTAGGAGGGGGAGGGGGGATGGGTACAGGCATCAGTTTTTGTATACTTTTCACGAAATTGTGTGCTCGAAAAAAAAACCCTAAATTTTTTTTACAAAGTGGGGGTTCTACACTAGTATCATCACTTTTCTGTAACGTTTTCACTCACTTTTGGAAGGGATCAAAGAACCATGTTCTCCGAGTCTCCGGGAATGCCACCCTCATCCCGGACATCAGTGGAGAATGAAGGACGACTCCGGCCACATCGTACCTCGTCGCCAGGTGTATCGCTGCCACTGTACCTATGCTCTGGCCGTAGAGAATGATCTGATTCGGGGCAAGGTTGTATCTTGTTCTTAGCACGTTCCAGGCTGCTTCTGCATCAGAGTAGACATTCTTCTCTGAAGGCTTGCCAGTACTTACCCCGTAGCCAGAATAGTCGAAGGCAAAGATGTTACAGTTTATTCTTGAGCCTAGACCGACGAAAAAGCTTGACATTTGACCCAGATCGACAGCGTTTCCGTGTGTGAAAAGGATGGTATACTTCGGGTTGTCCGTGTTCTTGACATGCATACACGCCACCGAGTTATTCCGTCTCGTCCGCGTCTTGAAAACCTCGATACCTTCTAGCTCTCTGTGAGTGTACTGCCACTCTGATCTCTCCGTGAGGTGAAGAGTACAGCTGCTATTAACGTCTCCCCCGGCGCGCGAAGGGTTTTCCTCTTCTATCTCGTAGGTGGGCGCTGGAGGCAAGAAGGCGAGCTTGGCGGCTATCCGCGAGGGAAGTGGCGGACAGCAGAACAAGTAACAGAGTTCTGGGACCGACAGACTATTCATGATTGACTTTACGAAGGAGATAGTTGTTCTGTTGAATAGTCTCTGTGATGTAGAAGTATTTTCTTGTTGACAATAATTATAGTTTTTGAACTTCGACTCTCTTGAGTCGAAGTATAGTTAAATATACACTTCTGTTTGAATCTTCTTGGACTTTCAAGACGACTAGAAAAGTTACAAAATTGTGAACTTCTGATGAATTTGCCAATCAACAACTTTACCGCAAAAAGATTACATCACACCCCAGCCAGCTTGTGAGTGGGTGTGGCTAACTATGTGGTAGGCGTGGTCTGGACCATGGATCAACATACATGTACCTGCAAAGAGGGATACATAATCTGATTCTAACAATGGAAAGAGTTCTCCAAATTGTGGAAGGGACCAGAAAGAGCAATCAAAAGGTCCTAAACTTGAGCCATCGGGATTTAAAGGTAGTCCCGGCTGAACTTGCATATCTTTCATCTGTCCGCACACTGCTTCTCAACGACAACCAAATTATCATGCCCCCAGAGGAAATCTCCCATCTACAGAATTTAGAGTACCTCTCATTGGAACACAATCAACTGACACTGCTGCCTTCTTTGTTCTCCTCTCTTGCAGATAGCCTCCAATTTCTCAATTTGAGCCATAACCCATTCACTTATCTCCCTCCTGTTGTTAATCAGCTGATTAATCTTAGGAGTCTATGGTTGGAAAATGTTGGACTTACGAGCTTTCCCTCTGATATTTGTGGCATAGCGAGCCTTGAAAAACTATCGCTTGCTGGGAATGGCATTTCAGAAATTGGTGAGGAGATTGGAAATTTGGTGAATTTGAGATGGCTCTCTCTCACTAAGAATAAATTATTGCACCTGGGGCACTCTGGGGACAGTGAGAATAGTGCACACTTTTCTAAACTGGTTAAGTTGGAAGTTCTACTTTTGCAGGAGAATCTGTTCAGTGAATTTCCACTAGTACTCTGTTCTCTCCAAAGCCTGGCCAGTGTGAATTTGAAAAGGAACAAGATAATCTCTCTATCGTCGGATGCCCTTGCTCACATAATGAGCTCTTATGTACTCGTGAAACTTGATCTTAGGGAAAACCCCTTTAATTTACAGCTCGAGTCCGTCAATAAGGACTACAAGCCTTGTAGTGTATTGGATGATCCTAGAATCATTCTTACTTGATTTTATATTATACAATTTTTATCCTGCTGATGATACGATTATACCTCCGACATGCCTGCATACAGGAGAGGTATGTCTGAACACTCCCCTTTTTACATAATTACTGCTGTACGTACTTACGAGTAAATTCAATTAGCCAATGTAGTTATTACGGAGTACATGACATTGTGGTTTGCATGCTGCCCTTGTTTCCAATGATACATTGCAATGTCGTGCTTTTTTCAATCCACTTACTAATTACATGGGATATGTAACAGGCTTTGTTGGCCATTGCCATGCACCCCGAGTAATTATAATGTCTTGCAACTACACAATCGTGCAATAATAATATTATTATTATGATAATCGAATCGTGCAATAATCGCTACAGTAAAGGAGTATTTTGAGAAACAAAACAGGAGCTGCCAATTCGAAATTGGGATTTACAAGCTGGTGGTGAAATGAAGAAAGATAGTGTGAAATCGATAATAATAATAATATTATTATGTGCACAAGAATAACGATGTTAATACTTTAGATTTGTACATGCAGGTGTGAGATACATAGAGTGACTTCAAATAATAATTATTATGACAAAAACAAGGCAGCTTACACATAATACTATACGTAGCCACACACACACAAAGCATAATTTAAGTGGTAGTTATGCTACAGTAGAATCTGACAAACAATGTGAGAAGATAAGTAAAAAGTAAGAGAGAAATTAGTAGTATAACTGTAAGGCATTTTCGCATGTAGAGTCTGAGAGCAAAAAACTAGAAATTAATAGAGCATTCATGCATGGGAGGAAATGCGTTTTAAACGGTTATATGGATTTTTCTTTCCTTATTATGGCACTAGAACTATTCTGGTTTTGCTTGAAAAACAAAAAAAAGACTTAAACTTTCTCAGGTTCGACAAACTTAACTAGCTTGTTCAGGGTAGTGTCATCGAGTTTACACAAGTCAAAATCGAACGTTGTGGATGTCAGATTAAACAGGCCGGTCTGTTCAATGATGTTGACGATCTCCTGCAGCTGTTGGGGGTCTTGTAGGTCGTTGAGCTGCCTATGCAATCTCTTCAGGGCTCCCGTGTCCCAGCTATTCGGTGCACTCTTCTTCCCTCCTCCCCCGCCACCCTTTTTCATCGTCATTGGGGCTTCATCTCCACTCTCGCTATCACTACTCGAATCCGACTCGCTCGATTCACTGCTACTCATCCCACCTTTCTTCTTTTTACTCTTGCTCTTGCCGCTGTCCATTTTCTTCTTTTTCTTCGGTGGCTCACTATCAGCGCTGGCAGCCTGCCGCTTCTTTTGCATTCCCCCCTTATCGGGTGCGACTGGGGGGCCACCACTCGATACCCCTCCAGCTTTGAGCAGCTTTTGTCTGAATTCCTCACTTGGGTTTTGGAACGTCAGGCACTCGCTTCGAATCTGGTTGATGGGAGGATCGTTGAGGTTTGGTAGGAGGAGATCGTATTCGAATCTGACTTTCTTGGGTTCGTCTTTATTCCGGAAAAACACCTCCACCGGTAACATGAAGCTTCCATATCCCGACTCAGAGACTTGGTAGGGTGGCTCCTTTACAACTGTACATTTGGAGCATAATACATACATGACATTGTAGGTACTTTGTAAACGAATATGCAAGAAACCACAAGTATTCATTGAACCTAGCCCCCCCCCCCCCCAGGGGAACACGCCCACATGTGATCAAAAGTGTGGACCATTTGTCAACAGACACACTGAATACTTTCCGTATGGTATGTATTGTGTATGCAAACGTCTCATCCCTTAACAAGATAAATTTTGTCAATTTCCTTACCTCTTTTCGGCTTGGGGAAGCTTTCATGCAAGAAGAAGACTACTTTCTCCACAAAATGTCTGATGTCTTGGCCGTCTTCGCCTCTAACCAGCACCGTCCAGTCGTGAGTGTAGCCCTCCGAAGTTGGTCTCTTTCGCCACGACGCAGAGTGGCCCAAAACAAGCTTCACTTGAACAGACTAGTTATAAAAGTGTAGTAGAAACATATATGTATGTGTACGTGTGTGAGTGTGTGTACAGATAAAGTTACCAGGAAGGTACAGTCAGTATACTACCTCACTCTTCCATGAAACCACCCAACCAAAATTCAAAACCTTCAGGCTCAGGTGATCCCCAAGCTATGAATAAGTGTAATTTTTGGTCACCTCCCTCCAAATTAAAAAAACTGGGGTAAAACACTTAGCACAAAAAAGCTTTCAAAACTTCTAAAACATTGGCAATGGACACAGGGGAGAAGTTTTTGAACAGGAAGTATGAGGTAGCTAGGTCTTTCCCCCTCGCTACGGTCTCACCTGTCCCGCCATTTGTCTGTTTGAACTGAAACCTTGAGTATCTCACGCGCGCAGAGGAATTTTAAGCTTTCAGCGAGTTTGGTGGTGTCTTGGCGATTTTTTACGGGTAAGCGACGAAGAACTGGCTGCTTTCTCCTTCCAATAAGCTTCAAATAGTGCTCGGTTTCTCTCTCCAATCGCACTCGATTATAAAGGCGCCATTTTCTCATGCACTCTTCCGTATACGGGATCCGTAAACTATCGTTTATTACTTGGGGCGTATCCTGTATACTCAGTATCCCCAATTCGTAACATGTCCGTAAATTTAAGGATTTTTTTTAGTGACAAAGAAGTCACAATACAAAGTGATTGGGTTGCCGTTCTTTTATACATTATCATGGATAGATGCTAAATATTTGTTCACTGATATTGATAGCAGTCTGTTCAGTATCTTGAGAGAACATGGCTGACAAACTAGTCTTCTTGGAGAACTCTTCAATAAACTGTAGTCTCTCCTATAATTTGCAAAAGAAAGAACATCATACCAACTTAGCTAGTGGCCAGGCTGGTAGTTAGTTACCTTTTCATTCTTTTCATCAGCCCAGATCAGGTCAGGGAAGGAGGGTGAGTGCAGAAGGGGGTATGTACGAAGTAGAAGGATGGACTCCAGGAGGCTTGAAGCAAACTCAAGGCTTTGCTGAAAAGTTATAAAGAGCGCAGTACAGTTAGGCTTAGCCAGTTGAAGCTATAATGGAATATGATACCTTGTCTGTGCGTTTTGCTAATCTCATTTTATCATAATAGAGTCCCTATACATGTAGATCATAAAGTTACAGTACATACTGAAAATTAACGTTTATGACACTGTTGTATACTTACGAGAGTGAAGTCCATGACATCTGGCTGATCAAGAGCTTTGAGAAAAACATTTAATGCAGTTTTATTGACAAAATCTGAGGGGAGAGAGAGGGAGGGGGGAGGGAGAATGGCAGAGAGAGAGAGAGAGAGAGAGAGAGAGAGAGAGATCACAAAAATATCAAAACTTATTGTCCATATTGTCCATGTAGGCATATATAGCTCACTGGGAAGTGCCAGTCCTAGTCTTCCTCTGAGGAAAGCTCCACCCACTAGTTGTCGAAAGCAGCCAATGGTGTGCACGTAGAGTGAGCATGTGACCAAGGTGAGTGGGAGGAGGGTGAGGGCAGCCTTGATATTCCGTGAAGGGTTCAACAGACGGACATACAGACGAGGGGTCTGATTGGCTCGAAGCACAGACGGTAGCAGACCTCCAGTTACTACGGTACAAAACAGTGGGAGATTATGAGTCACTGAAAATGGAAACACTTTTGTAATTTCAATTCCACGGTCACATTTTTTATTTTTATTTTCACATGATATTGTATATTATAGCAAACCTCGATCAATGCACAAATCTACCCTCACAAGTCTGTTACAAAAAGTACAATGTCATATAATATTATGTTTATTTTTAGCGTGACCTCTTCCCCAGACTCCTCAGTCTTTTCAGCACATGTGGCATACCTTTTATTCTGCTGGCAGAGTCAACCTCCACGCCGCTCTCAAAGGGGGTTCCCCCATGAACCTTGAGTTCAAAGGTCTTGTTGGGGGTGGGATTACCGCTGTGCTCGAACAGTGGCAGAGAGCTCCACCCACAACTCAGCTCACCTATCTCACCAGTTTTCTGGAGAAGAAAATTATGATATTATTATAGAATCAGTACGAAGCGCTACATACACCACCATTAGCTAGATAATGAAGGTCAATGGTAGCCATCACCCCCCAGGCTACTCCCCATTTTTCTGCATGCAACATTTGAAAAGTGGGAGCGTCCAGAGGCCGGGACAAATGGATAGAAATTTCCTGACTTTACATGACAATGACAATAATAAGTACTGTACCTCTCGTTTGAATGTAACTCCAAGTTCAAACAGTAGTTCTGAATAGAAATTTAAATATTACTACACCATTCACATAATTAGATAGGGTGTACCAATATTTGGGTCAGTGGAGTCCATTCTGACGACACACGTCTGGTGGAAGAGGCTGTTGTTGGTCGTCTGTGCCTTGGAGGCAAACTTCCACGTCTTCTCCTCCTGGGGGTTCCACGTTGCCCTCACCGTGTGAATGTTGCTCAGCATCTACAAAAGTGGTAAACTCTCGACTATTCTAGTTCTATACTATCAGTATATACAGTGCACTCGTGTATTTATGATTACTTAGATATCGAGGTTCTTGATTGGGTAAATAGATACTAATCCGCATAGCAAGTACGCTCCTTCTTGTTATACCAACACTGGCAGAATAGAATAATAATAATATTGTTGGCGTAACAAGAACGAGCGTACTTGCTATGCGGATTATGATTACTTGTAGAGGATTTTCATACTTACGTCATTTTTGTTGAACACTGATACTCGAACATGTCTTGATAGAACGGTCACACCTACATGTACATGTACACCACAAGCAGTAGCAGAATTCTAGTTATGTTTTGTATATATAGAGCTCACCTTTGCCTGGCAGTGGAATCATCCTTGCAGCAATGATGGAAAACTCTCGCGTGATCTTAACCACTTTTGGCTGCAACTGGGGATTTGGATAACAGAACACATGTTTCGTTATCAAGTAGCTCACGATATCCCAATAAGACTGAACATGAAGTTATGGCTGATTACCTGGTCCCTGGCGTGGTTCCATTTGAGATCCTTGAATGCAATACCAGTAGGCGAAGGTTTGGGAAAAACCCAAGTAGAAGTATGATAGGCAGCTTTGAGGGTGAGAGTGAGAGGGGGGGGGGGGGGGTGGGGGGAGTGGGGGGAGAAAGAGAGTATAGTGTACTGCTTCAAGCTTGAAGGAATACGCTTACTAGAGTTCTTGATTAACTTGGCTAAGGTGGAGTCCCTAAATCCAGAGGGAATGGCTCCCAGTGCACTGAGTACGTCGGCTAGGCTGCTCTGCTTCACCGTTTGTCTCAGCTTGGCCCAGAGGTCCCTGCCCCTCCGTGGGGTCACAGAAACAGCAGCTGTATGCAAATTAATCCATGTAGTCACTCTCTAGCCTCATACCCCAATAATTCCATTAAGTTGTACACCAACACATGGTCCCAGCTGCATAGAAAAGCGCAAAGCTACGTATATTATACCCGGTACCCTTGAAATGCAGACGCCTTCGTTAATTTGGATACTTTAAGCTATTCCAAAGGGTGTCAAAGGCGGAATGGCCTCGGGTGAGAGCTGGCCCAGGAATGAGCTGGGTAGGCAGGCCATTCACATTGTGGTACTAATGGTATTGTTTATCCACTTATAGTACATGCACTAGGTGTGCTCACTTGTAGGACTTTGCGCTCTGGATGGCTCATCAGGAAGTCGCTATGGCAACAATCATTAGTAAACAAAGCAGAAGTATAGTGTAGGTACTAGGTGGCATATACATGTACATGTATACCTGGACGTAATTGCTGGGGACATAGCCTCTTTCACCCAGTGCATTCTCAGCCAAGAGCCAGCCATCATCTCGGCTATCATCCATCATAATAACATTACAAAATTTGTGTTAGAATTTTGAGCATGGATCAACAGCTCAAGTTATGGTATACCTTGACTCTAGTATGGTCAGAATCTCTCTGTCTTTAAAGCCCAAGTCCTCGTCCTCCTCTCCAGGGAAATCCCCCAGAGCTTGCACCTCAAACAATACCTGCATAGTTTCCGCACATAAGCTCATGATCAGTTATCCTAATTCAGAGATATTTTGGCGTACACGAGCTAGTCACCATCAGACACCGTGCCAGTGGTGATGCATGCAATACTGTATAGTGGAACTATACGTAAGAGGATCGATTCACTACACAAAAGTTGAATTAAACTTACATTTCTACTCTGCACACTCTCCACGTCCTCTTCTTCATAAGGAGTAGCATTTCTCAATCTGAAAAAGAAAAAAGATTAATAGCCATGTGCAGCAATTCCCCCCACTCCCCTGCATGCCATATTCACCGATCCAATTTTCTCTGCTGCATAGATCTACTAATTCTTAAGATATCCAGCCACTTACAGTTCATCTTCATCATCTTCACTGTCCTCCTCTTCGCTGTAGAACGTGGCCTCTTCTTCATCACGCTGTCCTAGTACAGAGTCAGCGGCCTCTCGAGAGCGCGGGCCGCCCCCGCTACGGAGAGGAGTGTCGATTGACCGGCTGGTGGTGGAGGTTGGTCGTTGGTCCTGCCTTTCGGTAGCTGCTTTCATCAGCTGGGAAAGCCTTGAGGCCCTTCCCTGGCTGCTCCGGCCGCCAGCTCCCCACACCGATGCCATAGCTACTAGGCTTGTCGTGGAAAATTCCAATGAACGCCCACCAACGTAACATCATTTCTATTTGACGACCCCTTACCATTAGGCTGCAAGCTAGTGTGCTTGCACTGTACTTAATAAGACCGCATGTTAAGTAGTTGATTTTTCATTACGCTGCCATTTTCAACATGGTGTGGCTATCAATTACACTCCATTTGCATGCACTTAGCCTTATCATAGTCTCAGATACTTGCTACATCAGTGCAATGGGCACTGATTTTGTGGGGTTACTACAGTATGACGCAACTTGATCAAAGAAACCGACCATGTTGAAAGAATAACATGCTGCCTGGACTAAAGGGCCAGGTGGATAAATTGCAAACTTGTGATTATGCATCTAATCATGTCCCGGCAGCAATCTGGGATAAGGGTCACAGGCACCAGATAGCTATAAATAGATCACCATCGCATATGCGACGAATACGCAATTCAAGTTACTCTCCAAGACACTTAAAGTGGTCACATAATGAAGAACTTCACTGCTGCCATAGCACTCTTGCTATTCTTTGGTATCCAACAATCTAGTGCTGTGTTTGAATTGCAGGACACCACATGTGGCCTGGAGTACCAGCACACCCTCACAGAGGCCATTGAGCTACGCAAGCAGTGCAACAATGCTGCATTTCGAGACTGCTGTCAGGTATACCAACTAATTTCTAGCTCAGTGATGATAATGCACTAGCTATTGCATTCGTACCATGTCATGCTAATTTGCAGATAAAGGAACTCAACCCTGCTGCCATTACCAATGCTTATGAAGTCTTCCACCTGTGCACATCCAAGCCGCTCAACTTTGGAGTGACCAAGATCTATGCTGCATGTGATATGGTCACCGATGGAGGTGGCTGGATGGTGGTCATGCAGAGGAGCACAGGACGGGTAGACTTCAACCGCTCCATGGAGGAATATGAATTCGGCTTTGGTGACCTAAGTGGCGAGTTCTGGTATGGACTGAAGAACATCCACTGCCTCTCAGAAAGAGAGCCACTGGAGCTGAGAATCGAGATTGGGAATGGGACCTTACCATCCATTGTGTGGGTCTACCAGACCTTTCTAGTGGATTCTGCACCTTCCTATACCTTGCACATCGGAGATGGAGTTGGAACGGGGGATACAAATGATGCTATGCTGCTACACAATGAGAAGGAGTTCTACACTTACGATCGTGATAAGGGTACATGTGCTCGTGACCATGGCGCTGGGTGGTGGTACTATTCGACCAATGACAAGAACTGTCACACAGCCAATCTCAATGGACCTTATCAGCTGACTACAAATAACATTGGAGATGTACTCTCATGGAATTCTACGGCTGGATATGTTCATTATACTCACGTTTCAATGAAAGTGAGGCCCAAGATTTGCACTCCATGTAAGGAGTTTTCATTGGACTCCTAATGCTCATCTGTTGAGACATTTGAACTCACAAGTTAGATAAACTGTGTAGTCTTACATAACTATAAGCTTATAATGTCATTTGAACTCTTGAGATAGTATAGCAACAGTTATATAATAGCTAGTGTGTTTATTCTGTTAGTTTACATTATTTTACATATTATATGAGATTAATCAAAATTTCATTGTTATTATGACAATCACAGAATTTAATAGCAATAAAAGCATAAATTAAATGCATGTGGACATGCTGCATTCAATAGAGATATTTCGGACACCCTTGGGACAGCTTAAAGTGTCCGGACTAAAGGAGGTGTCCTCATTTCAGGGGTAGTTTTGTGCACTTTTGTATATGTACTAGCTGGGACTATGCATGGTGTCCTGATTAAGGGAGCTTGAAGTGTCTTGGTTCCACTGTACCATCATACTGCATGAGCAGATGATTAACGTAATGTTTTGCAAGTGCAGACAAAATAAATTATGTTACACACCACTAGCTGAATCTTGGCATAGCTACCAGTATCTGACTACAGTGCATCATTATAGTGGGCAGTTCAAAAGGTTTTTATGTATCTTCTGCATGGGCCAAGGCTCAAGAAAATCACGCTAGTATTGCAGTAGGCACACCTATTCCAAGCGAGAGCACACAATTGAAGGGCTCAGAACCAGATCAGTGGCCTAACCCACAAATGTTGAGTTAGCCCCCCTAATCTTGAAAACATGTTTAAAATGCATTTCATAAGCAACAGAAAATTCACATTTTTGAAAATTTGAGCGATTTGGCAGAGTAGGGTGTTTGGTTTTTCATCCATTTTTGAGCTTTTTAGACAATTTCCCGCATTCAATTTGGGGTTAGGCCACTCTGGTTCTCGACCCTTCAATTATTAATAGCCTTGAGAACTTCACTAGGAACTACTATGATGTCGCGATACACTGCTTCATCTTTGTGTCTAGAGTATATGCATGAAATACTGTTTGTGATGGAATTCAGGATCACTGGCAAGAATGAATTCACCAACTAAAGCACTAGCTAGCATGAACCCTCTAAGATGGTACGGGAACATATCAACTTCAAAATTATCTTCCTGTGTAGAAAATGTGCATCATTATCTGATACATATCTATATTATATATCTTGTTGAAAATGCAGTTGTTCAAAGGTGCCAGTCGACGAAGTGTTGTTGAAAATAGCTGCCCCTTTTGTGATAAGATGAACCCCATTTAAGTAGTAGATACTGATCAAACATTGCATGGTTAAACTATGGCAATATTCAGTATCTTGTGTTGAAAATGGATAGTGTAATAAGACAACCCACAATCAAAGGGCTAAAACATTTTGCTAAGTGACATCCAATGTAGCTGTGGGGCAGATGATAACTTCAAACATTAATATCTCGTGTTGAAAATAGCTTGCATGATAAACTCTCCAATGTCAAACGAGGAAGACATTTTGCAAAGTGAAATCCATTTTGTACGTAGATGCATGCAGTTGGTGGAATGCAGCAGAATGAAGTTATGTGACTATATAAAGAGTGGCCCTAGGCTATAAGGTATAACTAGCTGTCATGAGGGGACTTGTTCAGAAATGCTAACCTTAATAATCTGCATTACAGCTGTCGTGCTCGACTTTGGCCAGCATACTGTCGAGGCTCAAGAAGCTACATGTGGTTTGGTCTACCAAGACATTCTAAAAGAAACTGTTAATCTGAAAAAGCGCTGTGATAATGCAGCATATCGAGACTGCTGTCAAGTAATCTTCACTATTATTTTTATGAGATTGCATGCGGTACTAAGCTATTAGTGATGGTCATTTTTCTCCTACAGGCAAAGCACTTTGATCCAGCTGCCATAAGTGGACCATACGAACTCTTTCATGTCTGTGAATCAAGGCCCCTCAACTTTGGTGCGACCAAGGTCTATGCCTCATGTGATATGGAAGCTGATGAAGGAGGTTGGGTGGTCATCATGCGGAGATTCAATGGATCGGTAGATTTCAACCGCACCCTGGAAGAATACGAGTTTGGATTTGGAGACATCACTGGTGAATTCTGGTACGGACTGAAAAACATCCACTGCCTCACTAAACGAGAGCCAGTACAGCTACGGGTAGAGATTGGTAATGGAACCGAACCCATGATTGTTTGGGAGTATCAGACATTTAGTGTTGGTACTGCACCATACTATGGATTGACAATTGGTGCAGGAAAAGGCACAGGAGATACTTACGATGCACTCTATCAGCATAGAAGCCAATCTTTTTATACATACGACCGAGATGTAGCTGGTCTCTGTGCTAAAACTTATGGAGCAGGATGGTGGTACATATATAATCGTAACTATGGTTGTCGGCACTATAGCAACCTCAATGGGAAATACGAGCCAGCTGGTGCTCCTGCTAATAGAAAGCTGTCGTGGTACACAACCACTCCAGGTGGATATGTACACTACACTCACGTAGAGATGAAAGTGAGGCCGAAATCTTGTGCACCATGCGTGGTGTAACTGATAAAGAAGAGAGAGGGACAATGACAAAGTTATGCACCAGCTACACAAAACTTAATTTTAGCTCATGCAGTCAGTAGAAAGTATTCATTATAGTGTCCTGTAAAGATTATATTTTTATCATTGTAACCTCAATTTAATAGCTAGATATCTTACATTTTGAGAGATAATTACTCATTATTGTTACAATGTCATAGAATTCTATAATGCATGCAGTGGCTAGTAGTCTAAGAGGCAAGGCCATGCATGCGAGACTAAAACATAATTACATGCATGACTGTGAATGCATGGCATTGCATCTGAATGTGGAGGCCATAATACTCAGTGTGCGCATGCATGTGTATGCACATACTATGACATAGTGAGTAACTTGGTGCAGTCAATCTATGAGTTCTAATTCCACCTATTGTGACGTATAGAGCAAATCAGTGCCAAGCAAGATGGTTCATAATATAGTGCCCTCCATACATAGCGCCCAGAGGGTCCTAGTTCTTAGAGAGAGGTACGATAACGTTACTCATAATTCACTATTGTGACTGTCAGCAATGTACTTATAATAGTAATTTGCATTTATAATTGTGTTGGCTACTAATGTCATGCTAATTAATAATATTACGATTCTAAAAATTAATAGTTATTGTTGCTGTGTTCAAGTATATAGTGGTGTACACTAAATTTAATTGCTTTCAGAACTGTCATCATGCCCACTTTCAACAGAATGCAACAATTTGTCACGATCATCATCAATGGTTGATTCTTCTTCCATTTCATCAACCTCAAAGCGACGTAATTTTTTAAAGCAGGAGAATTTAAGTACTGTGGTTTTCAGTTTATAAAGAGGGATAAGGTTAGCACAAATAATTAGAAGTGGAAGATATGCACTGATCAATAAAATCCATGTATAAAAGCTACTATACCAATCAAGATCAAGAAGTATGTAGCTGTGTAGGGTCAAGAGACTAAGGATAAACCCATCAGTATTGTGCATAAAGGACTTCTTGCATGGCTTAGCAAGAGAGACCAAAACGCAGCATATACCAAATAAAATGGTTGGAGAAATCCATATACCTACTAGCAGGGCTAATAGCCTAATAAAAAGGTGTAGTGATGCAAAGCTTCTCATGTCCCTCCCTCCATCCAGACCATCTCTGTAGCAACTGTAGAATTTCTCCATGAAGATGTTGAGTGCAGCATTCGAGCGACCACCAAGACGATCTAATAAAAGCAAGGACCGCAGCCTTCGACTTGGATATGCAGCTAAAAGCAGGGCTGGTAACAATCCAAATACAAACAAAACAAGAGCACCAACGACCATATAGGGAGCATGTTCCTTGCTAAAGTATTGAATATTTGATTGAATATATACAGCCATGCTTGGTCTAGTTACTGTTGTGTTCGCCGGATAAACATAATTAGAAGAAAGCATAGTCGCAGAAGTGAAGCACACTTTTGTATAGGAGAGAAAGAAGAATGTAGCAAAAGTGTCAACAATTTTAGGTTTGGCACTTCTGTTAGGTATTAGACAGCAGAGTCTCTTCCACAGCCAGACAAAGGGTTGACAATCACGAGAATAGAGCTGTATGCATACCCACGTGAAGAAAATCAACAAAACAGGATATACAGCTGAAACGTATCCCAGAAAAGCAACATGAACGTTATTTAGATTTGGAGAAACACAAAATGGAGGCAAAATGCTGCGAAAAAAGTCCAAGTTCCATATGCCATGAAACATCACTAACATTTTCACAAATGTGTAAACATGACTTGATTTGAGAACGACTATGGATGAATTTCCCGCAAAAGAATATACCAGCAGTTGACTGTACATCACACAGGTAGTCAAAGGAGACGAAATAACACTAATCTGAAAGACAAGAACAGCCAGATAAAAGAGAGTTATTGGAACAAACTCCAGGAACAAGTAGAGTGGTATTCCATACCAAGCACCAGTACAGTTGGCACACTGATACCAAGGAGTAATCACTGAAGGGGCAAATCCATCAATGCACTCACTGCACACTCGACCTTTCCTGTTCATTGGTCCACACATGAAGTCATTGAGCTCTGAAATGTTGTTTGGTAGTTGAATATATATCCCATTCACCGCTGAGACATTGACCTTTGGGGTATAGGCTGCACAATTATACTGAAATAAAATGTTCCCAGTTGTTCAGTAGTCATACAATGTCCAATATAAGATGTCTTTCTTTCTGAACACTCTGTTAAGCTAATCAGTCTAATAACGTGATCTTGCACTGATTCATAACACTGGCAACGTTGGAGTGTGTCATTGTAAAAGGACCAAGGATGACACTCATCATGTTCTGCAGCTTGTACTGAAACTGAACTGGTCACATTAATCCACAGAGTAAACAACCAACACAGAGCTAAGAACATGATGCTATTAATTTTATATGCTGTCCATTTATAGTACACAAGCAACGGCTATTCCAGTTAATTTATAGTTATAACTTTCATATAGTACGTACTATGTGACTTAACTGAGCTTCTCTGTCTGTGTGTATGCAATTTATAGCTACGTACTTGCTCGACAGGAAGTGTCTATAGCATCATACATAATATGCGTCTTAGCAAAAACAGTTGGATCACATTCAAGTGACACTGTCCTCAGTTACACACAATACCTATACCCATTATTGTTACAACTCAGTACTATCTATAATATTATTATACAATAATTTGTTCTGCCTTCATTGTACTTGTTGGACCATTGACAAAAAATTCAAAATGGTCCCTGTCTCTACTATATACACTTCATAGTATCATAATTATAGTGATAAATTGTATAGATTGAACAAGTACATGTATACTATACACGCAACTAGCTACATTTGTAGGAAAAAAATGTTGGATATTGTCATATTTGGTTCTATGCAAATCAATTTTTATCATAACAATGCCCAACCTGTTTTCTACAAAATTAATGTATAGTAGTGAGTATCTAGTGTATAGGCATAAACAGAGCAGATTACACTACAGTACATTACTCCATTCATACAATAAGCTACATATGTATATGCTACACACTATAAAGAATATCATAATCAGCTCTTGAAAGCCTATAGCTATAGTAACATTTTCGTGTCTCAAGCAGTTTGGCACAGGATTTGAGTCCATGCCATGTGCTACAGAAACACAAAATTTAAATATTAATTAATCCAGTGTACAATGGGATGTATTTAAAATTCTAAGTTCATATTTGAAACTATGTCCACAGATTATCCACATTCCTAGATAGCTATCCCTCTCCCCTGACCCACCGTACTACTGGGTGAAAAGAGTAAATCCCATCTTCTACTGGCTGGACCAGTAAGAGCAAATCATGTAAGATGAATTACACTAAGAGCAATAAAAAAGAATAGAAACAAGTGTAGCGAATTCAGCTATTGATTGGTTCTTATTGAGACACTAAATGTTATGGTTCATATTATTTGCACCCCCTTACATGTCCTGTTGATATAGAGCAGCCCTGATTCTTGTCCCTTTTGGTATAAATATCCCTAGTACTGTTAGGATGGTGTGTCTTTGTATACCCAATTAATACTAGTGCATTATTGAAGCTATGTGCTAGGCTCTAGAAGCGCTTGCTCGCTGTTAGAAGGGATACTGCTAACTTGTGACTCCTGGTACCTGGCTTTTTTGAAGCCCGCAAAATCGTTCCACAAGTATAAAAAAACAAATTGAAGGATAAAGTAGGGATGGCAGGGTCAAAAAGTACACAAACAAGATTGTAGGAATAATCACATGCATCCACTATACATCGGATCCCTAGGCTTGCTTTTTGAGTATATAGCTATACGCAATGAGGTGCAAAAGTAATGCGACTGAATCAAAACTGACTATCCTGAGCCATCAGTGGCAGGGACATTTCTCCCATGCACATACCTGGCCCAAGTCAAGCACTCAAAGCCTAGCTATATATAGCACGAGCAAGTCAATACATGATTATTAATCGAGAAAAGCAAGCGTGGGGATGTATAGTGGATGTGATTATTCCTGTGGTATTATCCTAATTATGCTTACTGTCACTATGGCAACCTCAATGGGAAATACGAACCAGCTGGTGCTCCTGCTAATAGAAAGCTGTCGTGGTACATGTTACGACACAAATGCGATCTAACGCAAAATTAATGCGATCCAACACAAATGCGATCATCACTGAACACTTAGAAAAATTCGACAGGGAAAAAAAAGAAAAAAGTCAAAGTGTATACGGCAAGATTCGAACCCGCTCTGTTCCGTCCCATACATAAGAGCCTAATCGTGGGCCACTCGGCCACCACCGTTGTTGCTGCCGGCAGCCTTTATTTCAACTATTTTATAGACAAACCCTACACAACCCAGCCCCTCCCACACTAACCCTGCTAACCATTCACAACCCAGCCCCTCCAGTCCACGTATACGCAAACCCTAGAGACTAACCCTGCTAACCATTCACTACCCATCCCCAGACCTCCCACACTAACCCTGCTAATCATTCGCAACCCATCCCCTGACCTCCCAGCCCCTCCCATCCATATCGTCCAGCGATCGCAGCAGCGTACGTACCGGCGTATCGCGAACGGGTCGGGATCGCATTTGCGTCGTAACATGCAATTGTGTAAAGTATACCCGTATGCAGCAGTATCATCATAATAATACAGCAGTGCCACACCAAGTCATCAGTCTATCATTAAAAAGCCATTGTTTTCATTATGACACTAAGTTTGAGAGAAGATCACTCATTACAGTGTATACTCTGCTTCTGCTTAGCATGCACGCGTTTGTGCTTGAGAATGTCAATAGTTGTCAGTCTAAGTACTTCATCACAGTCCCTACAGTGGTACTCTTTGATCAGTGCCTCAGAACTGGGTCCAGCCTGCTGGCCAGCACTGCTAGCAGCCGCCTCCATCTCTTCCAGGTGCTTCTTACACTCAGCCTGATGTTGCAGCTGCTCAGCTAGGGTCACTGCCATCTTTTGCTGGCAGGCTGGGCAGGTCCAGACTCTTGCTCTATGTCACAATAGGTGGAAATAGCTATAGAACTCATAGGTTGTGACTGCACCAAGTTCCTCACTATGTCATGGTACCGGTATGTGCATAGCTACACGTGCGCACAATTTATGGCCTCCACATTTAGATGCAATGCCATGCCATGCATTCACAGTCATGCATGTATGCAAGCATAATATGTTTTATAGTCTTGCATGCAATGGCCTTGACTCTTAGACTAGCTGCATGTACTGCATGTATTATAGAATTCTACGTAATAATGTGATATTTTTGCAGCATATTAGAAGGTGTGGAAGCAGAATCACAACAAGCTCAGTCCAGCTCAAGTCAGTACATCCAAACAAGTCAGTGCCAAGCAAGCTGGCTCATAATAACTAGTAATATTATTATTATTAATAGTGCCCCTCTACATAGCACCAAGAGGGTACCAGTCCTTAGAGAGAGGTACGATAACGTTATAGTGGCAGTTCTAAAATTCACTTTTGTGACTGTCAGCAATGTTACAGTACTAATTGTACGTACATTGTACTTACATACTCCTGCATGCAGTAGGCTACGAGTATTAGTTTGCCAATTTGCATTAATTGTGTTGGCTACTAATGTCATGCTAGTTAAACAGTGATAATTATAATATTATTATGATTCTAAAATAATTATTGTTTGCTGTGTTCAAGTATAGTGGTATAATATACTAAATTTAATTGTTTTCAGAACTGTCATCCAGCCCACTTTCAACAGAATGCAATAATTTGTCCCGATCATCATCAATGGCTGATTCTTCTTCCATTTCATCGACCTCAAAGCGACGTAATTTCTTACAGCAGGAGAATTTAAGTACTGTGGCTTTCAGCTTATGAAGAGGGATAAGATTAGCACAGATAATTAGAAGTGGAAGATATGCACCTATATATACAACCCACAGAAAAAAGCTATTATACCAGTCAAGATCAAGAAGTATGTAGCTGTGTAGAGTCAAGAGACCAAGGATAAATCCATCAGTGTTGTGCATATAGGACTTTTTGCATGGCTTAGCAAGAAACACCAAAACGCAGCATATACCATACAAAACGGTTGGATACACCCAGGTAGTTACTAGCAGGGTCAATAGTCTAATAAAAAGGTGTAGTGATGCAAAGCTTCTCATGTCCCTCCCTCCATCCAGACCATCTCTGTAGCAACTGTAGAATTTCTCCATGAAGATATTGAGTGCAGCATTTGAACGACCACCTAGACGATGTATACAAAGCAATGATCGCAGCCTTCGACTAGGATATGCAGCTAACAGCAAGGCTGGTAATAATCCAAATACAAATAAAACAAGGGCACCAATGATCGCATAAGGAGCATGTTCCTTGCTAAAGTATCGAATATTTGGTTGAATATACACAACAAAGCTATCAGCCTCAGCATAGATACTCCTGTCCTCAGTAGTGTTTGACCGATAAACATAACTAGGGGTGAACATTATTGCAGAAATGAAGCAAACTTTGGTATAGGAGAGAAAGAAGAATGTAGCAAAAGTGTCAACAATTTTAGGTTTGGCACTCTTGTTAGGTATTAGACAGCAGAGTCTCTTCCACAGCCAGACAAAGGGTTGATAATCACGTGAATAAAGCTGTATGGACACCCATGTGAAGCAAATCAACAAAACGGGATATAGAGCTGAAATATATCCCAGAAAAGCAACATGAATGTTATTTAGATTTGGAGAAACACAAAATGGAGGCAAAATGCTGCGAAAAAAGTCCATGTTCCATATGCCATGAAACATCACTAAGATCTCCGCAAATGTGTAAGCATGACTTGATTTGAGAATGGTTGGGGGTGCATTCATTGTACAACAAAACACTAGTAGTTGACTATACATCACACAGGTAGTCAAAGGAGACGAAATTACACTAATCTGAAAGACAAGAACAGCCAAATAAAAGAGAGTTATTGGGACTAACTCCAGGAATAAGTAAAGTGGTATTCCATACCAAGCACCAGTGCAGTTAGCACACTGATACCTAAGGGAAATCACTGAAGGGGCAAATCCATCAATGCACTCACTGCACACTCGACCTTTCCTGTTCATTGGTCCACACATGAAGTCATTGAGCTCTGAAATGTTGTTTGGTAGTTGAATATACATCCCATTCACCACTGAGACATTTACCTTTGGGGAATATGGTGCACAATAACTAAGAAATGTTCCCAGTTCTTCAGTAGTCATGCAATATCCAATATAAATCGATGCTTTTCTATCTGAACACTTCGTTATCTCAATCGGTCTACAATAGAAAACTGGTACTGATTCATAACACTGGCAATGATGAAGTGTATCATTGTAAAAGGACCAAGGATGACACTCATCATGTTCCGCAGCTTGTACTAAAAAAGAACTGATCCACAGTATAAAAATCCAACACAGAGCTAAGAACATGATGCTATTTGTATTGTACTGTCAATAATTATAGCTATTTATAATACTTTATATACACTGCAGCACTGATAAGACTGAATGGCTATATTTCTAGTTAGCTCTTATATAAGAATTGAACTTCTCTGCATGTCTGTGCATGGATATGCAATTTTAATATAGCTACAAGTTCGACAGGAAGTGTAACATTATCACTACCAATAATATCGGTATAGTGCATGGCCTGCATGGGGACAAGCTATAGCCTTTCATTGCTCTTGTGTGAGTCTCTATGTAACATAACACAAGCGTATGTGGTACCACATTAAAGTATAACGTGGGCTGCCTCGCACTAATCTAATTGATTAGAACTAATCTCAGTGAATGATAAACATACTAGTTTGTGAATATCAAACTGGGATATTTGCACGCACTACTTGGTCCATGCATGTGCATGATTACGGTATTATAATACTATACTGTATATATATAGTATTCAATTTCCCAGCTCCTCTATAATAATAATTATTATATAGCACTGCAGCCTTAATTTGTACTGCTGCATGCATGTGCATGTATATATAGAGCCTACACAGATACTGCAACTATCATGAGACAAATTTAACATTATGATATACTGCATGATAATCAACTGGATTATCATCGATCGGACAAGCTCAGACAGGTAGTGCATATGTGCAACTGAGGCAACATTATCTTAACAGTGTGAGTCATTTGATTTGACTATATGCGGCATGGATTATAATATTCATGATATTCACATTACGTGTAATTACCATGCAGCAGTGAGAAAAGGGACCATTTGGGATTTTTTGTTTCAAATTGTAATATTATATCAGTGTATAGACACAAACAAGAGCAAATTAAATGTGTGGCATGCAGTCACAGGTATATAATAATTATAGAAAATGTACATTCAATTGGCTTAATTAAATTGGCCTGCTGGCAGTATATATATACTTCGCAATTTCAGGACTGAATTTGGTGCACTTTTAGCACATAGATAGGAGTTACTGAAATTCAATTTTGAGCTTGCAGTGCATGGCAGGTGGCACTTGAAGTACATGTATACCGTGGCACCCATATATATATTATACTAAAATTAATTAATACGATTGTTCTCTGCATCTATTTAGTTTATACTATACTGCTGGACTCGCCCACACATGTATAGTTAAAATTTAATGGTACTAGTTTAAGTTAGGGTGCACTATCCCATCATAGTTTTATAATTCAGTTGATTATTATAATAATTACTCTCTGATTACTGTAGTGTCCATAACATTTGCACGCACTATACTATAGCTACTTCAAGTTGTCTTATGAGAATTTTTATGATACATGCAGTATATAACTGTGTATAGACTCTATATATTATGTGCACAGTATTATTATTACATATCTATAAGGCTGCACTACATAGAGGAGGAACACTATGTATACAGTACAGTAACCATAAATTAAAACATGCATGCATGCCATGGGACAAGTATAGTGCATGCATGCGTGCAGCTACACCAGTTTGGTATTCATAAACTGGCATGTTTGATAGATACTGAGTTATAACAACTATGATGGGACAGGTAATATAGACAGCCCACATTTACTTTTAATTACAGCTAGTTTTTGCCAGTCCCATGCAGTATTATAATAATAATATACTCACACATGTACAAGGGCAATTGCATGAAAGCTATGTAGCTAATTGCCTATATTGCTATAGTGTTAATATGTGGTAGGATCTGAGAAAAGGGTAATTTCGCACGCTGGCCGAATTTTCGTTTTAAATCACGCGTATCTTCAAGGCTGTAGTAGCTACAATGGGCTCTTCCATTTAACCGATTATACGCGAGATGCGCCTTAAGGCGCATGCGCGTGCATGTCATTAAGCGCGAGAGACGCCTTAAGGCGCAAGCGCCATTATTGCTGTGCAATAGCCGCGCCCATCATTCCATAGTAGATTAGTTTGGGCTTGGCATCCTGTCTGAGGTTAGTACAGGAAATACCTTACTCCAGTGTGGCTTCGAGGTCACTTGTTGACCTTCAGAAAGGAAGTACTAACGAGATTACTTATCAAGATCGAGATGGCCACGATCAATTGGTCAAATTTAATTATGTCTAGGGGTGAAACGATCACTAATTGTGGTGTCCAGGGGGGCACTGTGCTCCTTTAGGTGATTTCCCTTCCATAAATTAACGCATTAATTTATGTCCAGGGGGAACAAAACTTGATTTGATTAATAATCCAGGGGGAGTAATAATGTTCTTAATTATGTCTTGGGGGAACAGTGACCTAATTAACGACTGTCTAGGGGGGATGATTGCTAGTTAATTATGTCCAGGGGTTAAATTTTCCTCACTAGTCATCCATAGGGGGTGTATGGATATTAAATGGAATAGCCCAATCTTCAAACCTGGTACAATGATTCTCCAATCATTGCTTTACGCTCGCTGAAAATTTCGCGCCCCGCCCACTTCCGGTATGGGCGTGGTGATCGTCGGTATCGCACGCGGTGGAAAATCGGCCGTTTTATGCCTCACTTTGGAGCTCCACCATTTCAGGTAAGAACATAGATAGGCTTTCTAACGTTGGATTTCTTTAGTAGAAGGGCTGGGGTGCGTATAAACCAAGAATAAAGCCTATGGCTCTTGGTACCTCTGAGTGGTGGCAACATGAAGAAAGTCAAAATTTAGCGTTTTGCGCGAAATTACCCCTTTTCTCAGATCCTATCACATATTACACTTCCTGTATAAATTGCATAGCTATTCATAGTCTGAGATAACTCAGTAAAGTCACATAATTATTACCGTATCCTCCCGAAAATAAGCCCCCCCCCCCCCCCCCCCCCCCCCCCCCCTTTTTCAGCAGTAGACATGACATAGACTGGGGAGGGGGCTTATTTTCGAATATGCACTTTCCCTCGAATATAAGCCCCCCTTGGCCCCCGTTTGCAGTCGCCGTGTGGAAGGACGACACCATCGTTGGTCACGTATCCAGAGTTTACTGATTTTTTTCTCCAAAAGAGCGGCAGCGAGATGGCCTATCAAGTAGACGGCAACAGACGACGATCGGCGGTGGAGAAAGGACTGGTTGTTCCATGTGTGTACGTCTTCAGAGGAGAGCAAAAGCATCTTGACCGGCTCATAAGTGTCTTCGCCAAGCTAGAAGTGCCATCATATCAAAACAGGCTTTTCTAAAAGCCACCACAGATTCTTCTTTGTACTCATCGTCAATTGAAGGGCGGGGTTACGTACGTACGTACACGCTCGTGTGCAGTCTACTTGGTGGGAGGGGGGGCTTATAATCGAGGCAAACATACCTGTGCAAGAACTTGAGGGTCAAAGAGGGGAGGGGGCTTATTTTCGAAGGGGGCTTATTTTCGGGAGGCCATGATACGGTATATGAATTAATATGATCAGTTTTATTAATATTAATAAGAGTAAAATTAATTGTAACTACTGTGTTTATATGCTAATAAAACGTAAGATTTAATTTAATTTAGCGCAAGAAAAGTTGCATTCTAGGATATTTCATCATAGAGTCGCTATAGACTCTATAAGTAGGGATGGCCTGGATATGCCATATTATATACAAGTATAAAAACAATTGAATAAAATTGAAGAATGAAATAGGGATGGCAGGATCAAAAAATACACAAACAAGAGATAATTGCATCTACTATACATCCCTACGCTTGCTTTTCTCGACTATTGTGCACCTGTTAATTATGGTTGACATGTTTGTTGAGCGCAGTATGTGGGAGACATTCGTGCAGGGTTGTTCCCTAGTTGTCACGATGGTTAGGATTTATCAGTTTTGATTCAATCGTATTATTACTGGTTGTTTTTGTATACCCCTCAAAAAGCAAGCGTATACTATAGGGATGTATAGTAGATGCAATTATCTCTCGTTTGTGTACTTTTTTATTCTTCCATCCCTACTTCATTCTTCATGCAATTTTATTCGATTGTTTTTATACTTGTTTCTGTTTTTTTTTATTGCACTTAGTGTAATTTATCAATGCCATCTTACATGGTATGCTGATTAAGTGGAAGATGGGAGGTGCGCAAAATTCTTTGCCACCCCTCATTAACTTGCGTTCATAATAATAATTCATTAATTTTATGACGATGAATAGGATGACAAACTTGGAAGGCTGCTTTAGGCGGCCCAAGTAGTAATGAGACTTTTCCGCTTAGGGAGAAACCAAGTTCTATGTTTTACTGTTGGCAGCAGCTAGCTACCCGGCATAATTTATGATCTGTACTACGCTGCTCGAGCCTTGTTCTTTCGTATGATGGTATATTAAATATCTATGACCGATCCAGCGTAGCACTAGCGCTGCAACTGAGCGCTAGCGAGTAGCCCGCCTATGCCTAGCGCGTTACCGCTCCTCGAGCCTTGAACCTTCATATCCATGATCGGTCCAGCGCGCCGTTGCACGCGCTAGCGATGTACGAGCTAGTAATTCATGTAATTGCTAGCTTCTAGGGCCATGCGCTGTCACATGACTTCACCATGGCAACATATTCCGAGCATGCGCATTATATCACAAAATGGCGTATTAGAATTAGACACACCCATTCGATAATGCACCCACTATTACGTAACTCGAGATAACGCCAAATTAGCATACCACTGCACTGCGCGCTACAAAATAGAGTGGATTTATGCTAAAAGTAAGATGAGCAGTGGAGGCAGTCTTGAGTTAGCCCTGGAAATGAGAAAGAAAGAAGAAAGATTGATAAATGGCCTATTTTTTGAACATCTGGTTCTGCAATTGTTTTGATGAATGATCTTGGTCTTGATAGATGCATAATTTGCTGGAGATTCTGATTTTCACACTTAGAAATTTCACAAAATTACCTATTTTGAGATATTTGGGTATTTGTAATGTATTATCATAGAGTCGGTAGACTCTATAAGTAGGCCCGGATGGCCCAGATATGCCATATGTAATACATTACAAATACCCAAATATCTCAAAATAGGTAATTTTGTGAAATTTCTAAGTGTGAAAATCAGAATCTCCAGCAAATTATGCATCTAACAAGACCAAGATCATTCATCAAAATAATTGTACACGTCAGATTCTGAACCAGATGTTCAAAAAATAGGCCATTTCTCATTCTTTCTTTCTCATTTCCAGGGCTACCTCAAGACTGCTTGGATCACTCACCTTAATAATCCACTCTATTTTATAGCGCACAGTGCAGTGGCACGCTAGTTTGGCGTTATCTCGACAGTTACGTAATAGTGGGTATGTACTGCGCATTATCGAATGGGTGTGTCTGATACGCCATTTTATGATATAATGCGCATGCTCAGAATATGTTTCCATGGTGAAGTCATGATACAGCGCCTGGCCCTATATAGGCGCTAGGATAGGCGAGCTAGCTATTACTAGCTCGTACATCGCTAGCGCATGCAACGGCGCGCTGGACCGACCATGGATATGAAGGTTCAAGGCTCGAGGAGCGGTAAGGTGCTAGGTGCTAGGCATAGGCGACCTACTCGCTAGCGCACTGTAATGTACCATCAACTATTTTGCTTTACAGAGAAGCCGTTCTCAATATCAAGTCATGTTTACACATTAAGTTTGTGAAAATCTTATAGTGATGTTCATGGCATACGGAACTTGGAATCGATTTTTTTCGCAGCATTTTGCCTCCATTCTGTGTTTTTCCAGCTGCTACAAATTTAAGCTAGCACCAAGCATGACTTGTTATCAAGATGAGGAGGGGTCTACGCTTAACATTACTATGATGTTTAGCATACAATACAATAATAATATACGATATAAATTTTGTAGTAGTACATGAAATAAGCAAATATGTCAGTTTGTTATTCATAAAAAACTAGCATGCTTGCTTGACAATGATAGCAGTATTGTAGAATAATAATATAATATGATGATGGAACTGTGTGGAAAATTTCATGGAGCAGGATGGTGGTATACATTGTGAGTAACTTGGTGCAGTCAACCTACGAGTTCTAATCCCATCTATAATATTATTGTGATACAGAGCAAGTCAGTGCCAAGCAATTAAGCTGGCTCATAGTGCCCCTCTACGTATAGTGTCCACAGGGTAGTATTATAGAGAGGTGCGACAACGTTAGTGGTAGCTCCTAATTCACTTTTATGACAGTGTACTTACATAACATACCGTAGTGTCCCGGGTAAACGCCATGATGGGTACTTAAACATAACTCGTGATTTTGGCCCATGTGGGCACTTATCCGGGATATAAAATTGCACATGTTTGTATAGAAGCTGTTAGGGGGCTTGTCCAAAGTCCTTGTGGAAAAATTAACGTCATTATGACGTTAACTTTTTACCCCCCTCCCCCCCCTCTCTTAACGTCACAGCATTTCAGCATAGATTCAACACTGAAACTCTGATTCTGCTCTATTCAGCCTATAAATTTGGTATTCACTTGTATTCTACAGTGTTAGCTATGTCTTCATGGATTCATTGCATACCTGTGCTTCTTTGACAGTTCTTGTTTGCCTGTAGCTACGTGTACACTTTTAGCTACATAGTGCTTGACACAGTTGTCACTAAAATGCAAATTTTGACACTGCTGGAGGTGTGTCTAGACTTGTTCAACCACAAGAATGCATAATCACAACTAAAGCTCAAGTCTGCTGACAGTGCAGTTGTAAAACGTCATGGGCCAAGACCCCCTCCCCCCCTAACATCATAATGACGTTAATTTTTCCACAAGGACTTTGGACAAGCCCCCTTACATTGACCCCTTGATATTATGTGCCGTACATGCATGGGCACTTACCCAGTGAGTGAGCACTTGCCCAGGACACTATCATTATGGTATAATATAATATTATTATTATGCATATAATATTGCATACTCCTGCATGCAGTAGGCTGCAAGTAATAGTTAGCCAATTGTGTTGGATACTAATATTATGCTAATTAAACAGCGATAATTACATTATGACTCTATTAATTGTTGCTGTGTTTACATATAGTGGTATACACTAAATTTAATTGCTTTCAGAACTGTCATCCAGCCCACTTTCGACAGAATGCAACAATTTGTCACGATCATCATCAATGGCTGATTCTTCTTCCATTTCATCAACCTCAAAGCGACATAATTTCTTACAGCAGGAGAATTTAAGTACTGTGGCTTTCAGCTTATAAAGAGGGATAAGGTTAGCACAGATAATTAGAAGTGGAAGATACCCACTGATCAATACAGTCCATATATAAAAGCTACTATACCAGTCAAGATCAAGAATCAGATAGCTGTGTAGGGTCAAGAGACCAAGGATGAACCCATCTGTATTGTGCATAAAGGACTCTTTGCATGGCTTAACAAGAAGGACCAAAACGCAGCATATACCATACAAAATGGTTGGAGAACTCCACCTACCTAATAGTAGGGTTATTAGCCTAATAAAAAGGTGTAGTGATGCAAAGCTTCTCATATCCCTCCCTCCATCCAGACCATCTCTGTAGCAACTGTAGAATTTCTCCATGAAGATGTTGAGTGCAGCATTTGAGTGACCACCAAGACGATGTAATAGAAGCAATGATCGCAGCCTTCGACTAGGATATGCAGCTAAAAGCAGAGCTGGTAGCAATCCAAATACAAATACAACAAAAGCACCAATGATCGCATAGGGAGCATGTTCCTTGCTAAAGTATCGAATATTTGGTTGAATATACACAACAAAACTATAAATCTCAGTAGTATTTGCACGATAAACAGAATTAGGCAAAAGTAGAGCCGCAGAAATGAAGCAAACTTTTGTATAGGAAAGAAAGAAGAATGTAGCAAAAGTGTCAACAATTTTAGGTTTGGCATTTCTGTTAGGTATTAGACAGCAGAGTCTGTTCCACAGCCAGACAAAGGGTTGACAATCACGAGAATAAAGCTGTATACATACCCACGTGAAGCAAATCAACAAAACAGGATATAGAGCTGAAACATATCCCAGAAAAGCAACATGAATGTTATTTAGATTTGGAAAAACACAAAATGGAGGCAAAATGCTGCAAAAAAAATCCAAGTTCCATATGCCATGAAACATCACTAAGATTTTCACAATTGTGTAAACATGACTTGATTTGAGAATGAGTTCGGGTGAATTTCCCGTAAAAGAATACATTAGTAGTTGACTATACATCACACAGGTAGTCAAAGGAGACGAAATAACACTAACCTGAAAGATAAGAACAGCCAGGTAAAAGAGACTTATTGGGACAAACTCCAGGAACAAGTAAAGCGGTATTCCATACCAAGCACTAGTGCAGTTAGCACACTCATACCCAGTGGAAATTACTGAAGGAGCAAATCCATCAATGCACTCAAAGCACCCTCGACCTTTCCTGTTCATTGGTCCACACATGAAATTATTGAGCTCCGAAATATTGGTCGGTAGTTGAATATACATCCCATTCACCACTGAGACATTAACCTTCAGGAAATAGGCTGCACAATCACTAATAAATGTTCCCAGTTCTTCAGTTGTCATGCAATATCCAATCCTAATTGATATTTTTCTTTCTGAACACTCTGTTAAGCTAATCTGTTTAAGAATGTAATCTGGCACTGATTCATAACACTGGCAATGATGAAGTGTATCATTGTAAAAGGACCAAGGATGACACTCATCATGTTCTGCAGCTTGTACTGAAACTGAACTAATCCACTTGAATGTTAACAACCAACACAGAGCTAAGAACATGATGCTATTTGTGCTATCCATTTATAATATGCAAGCAATCAATAAGACAGGCTATTTTCCAATATTTAACTCTCATATGTGACTTATTAAACTGCCGGAGCTTCTCTATCAGTGTGTACTTAACAGGAAGTGGAATATCATGCGCTTGGGGGCAAGCTAGCCCTTTGTATGAGTCCACTATGCACAAGTATGGAACTCCCATAATATAGTAGCAGGCATAACGTAGTAAGGAAACCTATCATAGTATGATTGTGCATGCCTATAGGTACAACAAAAAGGCTACCTGTATAGTACTCACTAACCAATGTGATTCACTGCCTAATATAATATAGTATACTTTAAGTTGTGAGAAACTGAGGAACATGGTTCCATTAAAGCTTCACAGTACCGTATTATGATAGCTTTGATTATAGGCAGCCAGATCATCATAGTAATTATAAATATAACTCACTGTTTTCAATTTCAAGTTATGCCACTTGAAAACATTTGATGATTACATAACATTACATAACTTAAGTATACTACTTACATACATAGTGACCCTTTACCATAATACAATGGCGTTACTCGTTTCATTACATCCCGAGTCCCAACCAACAAAAAAAATTCGTTACGTCCTCAGTAACAATTTACTTTTTTGCGGTTATTAGGTAATTATGATGTAACCTATGAGGTAATCATGCAAAGATTCAGTGCCTTGATATACGCGATGGAGCCTTTCTGAGACTTGAAATTCGGTGAACATGTAGAGTATCTTACGCGTGTATCCAGCGAATACCTTACAAGCAGCATGTTGCATGCCTTCTCTGATGAGTAGCGATGGCCGAACTTCACGTGTTCTCTTGGCTGATGTAATCCCGTGGATATAGATTCTATTTATAGATAGCGCTGCGCTATATATAGTAGTGATGTCAAACATTGGCTGGATTCGCTAAAATTTTTCTCCTCATATTTATATCAGTGACATGGCACAAATGAGTTTGCGCATGCTGTAGATCCAATGGTGAGGTACCCAGACCACTTATAGGGTAAGTTTGGGTGCTGAACATGATGGTTTACATAGTTTTTCTCTTCAAAGACAAGTTTTTCTGACTTTGTGCAATGTGGACTTTCAGAACTACCATTACTTGTAATAGACCAATTATGCCATTTTTTGTATTGCTTATATACTCCGGAGAATGTTGACATGAATTGACCCAGAATTGAGACATAAAATTTTAATATGGAATTAATATAGGTCATATACATATCAGAGTGATCAGCTATACCTACTCTACACACTGGTGCAGAGTAATAATGCTAATGATGAAGTGAATTTTTTGCCCTGACATCCCTATATATAGCACGCACCATGAGCAGCGTGCCACCGGATCGATCTGAAGCTGTACTGCACTATCGAATTCTTCTCTGCTTCGAAACTTGTCACTATCGACGTCGAGAGCCACTCTTGGACTCCCAATGTAGAATGTGTACCAACGATAACCTTTACCACATACACCACTTCTGCTATGCAACTACATGTACTGAGGACATGGTCAAGCTTTCATAATAACAATGATGCTGCACTATACTAGTTAGAGCTCTGTAGAGCACAAAACCCTTGGTGCATTGCATGGCATTTTAATATACCTGCACAAGCAGGCAATGATAATACAATGTTATAGTAGCCTCGTCCTTAGCCTTTACCCACGTATCAATGTTGCGGCATGCAGAAAAGGGGGTAAAGGGTTGGGGATGAGGCAAATGTTATAGTAGTGTTGTTCAAGGTTCAATGGTTCACAGCAGCAACAAGCCTGGTGTGTTGTATTGAACTCTGCACTGTAGTGCAGACATCAAGTCAGCTTCCCTCATAATAGCCTCCTTGGGGACGTTGACATTAGCTAGCTTCTTCAAAACATCTTGAAGCACTATGGTGGCAAATCCTTGGTGCAAATGCACTGAGCAGTATTGTTCAATATTATCACTGCAAGTTGCTCACTTGGGTCCAAGCACTGCATGCATGCATACAAGTTTAGCTAGTGAGAGTCAAAGGGCCCGGGTACCACAAGAGTACACATGCATATGGCATGCAATTGTGTAAACTATACCCGTATGCAGCAGTATCATCATAATAATACAGCAGTGCCACACCAAGTCATCAGTCTATCATTAAAAAGCCATTGTTTTCATTATGACACTAAGTTTGAGAGAAGATCATTTATTACAGTGTATACTCTGCTTCTGCTTAGCATGCACGCGTTTGTGCTTGAGAATGTCAATAGTTGTCAGTCTAAGTACCTCATCACAGTCCTTACAGTGGTACTCTTTGATCAGTGCCTCAGAACTGGGTCCAGCCTGCTGGCCAGCACCGCTAGCAGCTGCCTCCATCTCTTCCAGGTGCTTCTTACACTCAGCCTGATGTTGCAGCTGCTCAGCTAGGGTCACTGCCATCTTTTGCTGGCAGGCTGGGCAGGTCCAGACTCTTTGGATGTACTGACTTGAGCTGGACTGAGCTTGTTGTAATTCTGCTCCCGCATCTTCTAATAAGCTGCAAAAAAATGTTGAAATTTATTATGACATTGTAGAATTCTATAATATACATGCAGTATATATAGCTAGTCTAAGAGTCAAGGCCATTGCATGTGAGACTAAAACCTAATATTATGCATGGCATTGCATCTAAATGTGGAGGCCATAATACTTGTGCGCATATATGTATGCACATGCATACTACGACATAGTGAGTAACTTGGTGCAGTCAACCTATGAGTTCTATTCCCACCTATTATGACATAGAGCAAATCAGTGCCAAGCAAGCTGGCTCATAATAATATTATAGTGCCCCTCTACATAGCACCGAGAGGGTACCAGTCCTTAGAGAGAGGTACGATAACATTTTAATAGTGGCAGTTCTTATAAATTAAATTCACTTTTGTGACTGTCAGCAATGTTACAGTACTTATAATAATAATTGTGCATGCAGTAGGCTACAAGTATGAGTTTGCTAATTTGCATTAATTGTGTTGGCTACTAATGTCATGCTAATTAAATAGTGATAATTATAAAATAATTGTTGTTTGCTGTGTTCATGTATAGTGGTATATTAGAAAAAATTTAATTGTTTTCAGAACTGTCATCCAGCCCACTTTCAACAGAATGCAATAATTTGTCCCGATCATCATCAATGGCTGATTCTTCTTCCATTTCATCGACCTCAAAGCGATGTAATTTCTTACAGCAGGAGAATTTAAGTACTGTGGCTTTCAGCTTATGAAGAGGGATAAGGTTAGCACAGATAATTAGAAGTGGAAGATATGCACCAATATATGTAACCCACAGAAAAAAGCTATTATACCAGTCAAGATCAAGAAGTATGTAGCTGTGTAGAGTCAAGAGACCAAGGATAAACCCATCAGTGTTGTGCATATAGGACTTTTTGCATGGCTTAGCAAGAGAGACCAAAACGCAGCATATACCAAATAAAATGGTTGGAGAAGTCCTTATACTTACTAGCAAGGTTAATAGCCTAATAAAAAGGTGTAGTGATGCAAAGCTTCTCATGTCCCTCCCTCCATCCAGACCATCTCTGTAGCAACAGTAGAATTTCTCCATGAAGATATTGAGTGCAGCATTTGAACGACCACCTAGACGATGTATACAAAGCAATGATCGCAGCCTTCGACTAGGATATGCAGCTAACAGCAGGGCTGGTAACAATCCAAATACAAGAAAAACAAGAGCACCAATGATCGCATAAGGAGCATGTTCCTTGCTAAAGTATCGAATGTTTGGTTGAACATACACAACTGTGACAAAGCTATCAGCCTCAGCATAGATACTCCTGTCCTCAGTAGTACGATAATTTAAAACATAACTGGGGGTGAACATTGATGCAGAAATGAAGCAAACTTTTGTATAGGAGAGAAAGAAGAATGTAGCAAAAGTGTCAACAAGTTTAGGTTTGGTACTCTTGTTAGGTATTAGACAGCAGAGTCTCTTCCACAGCCAGACAAAGGGTTGACAATCACGAGAATAAAGCTGTATGGACACCCATGTGAAGCAAATCAACAAAACAGGATATAGAGCTGAAATGTATCCCAGAAAAGTAACATGAATGTTATTTAGATTTGGAGAAACGCAGAATGGAGGCAAAATACTGCGAAAAAAGTCCAAGTTCCATATGCCATGAAACATCACTAAGATCTCCGCAAATGTGTAAGCATGACTTGATTTGAGAATGGTTGTGGGTGTATTCATTGTACAACAATATGCTACTAGTTGACTATACATCACACAGGTAGTCAAAGGAGACGAAATTAAACTAATCTGAAAGACAAGAACAGCCAAATAAAAGAGAGTTATTGGGACTAACTCCAGGAATAAGTAAAGTGGTATTCCATACCAAGCACCAGTGCAGTTAGCACACTGATACCTAAGGGAAATCACTGAAGGGGCAAATCCATCAATGCACTCACTGCACACTCGACCTTTCCTGTTCATTGGTCTACACATGAAGTCATTGAGCTCTGAAATGTTGTTTGGTAGTTGAATATACATCCCATTCACCGCTGAGACATTTACCTTTAGGGAATAGGCTGCACAATAACCAATAGATGTTCCCAGTTCTTCAGTAGTCATGCAATATCCAATATAAATCGATGCTTTTCTATCTGAACACTCTATTAACTCAATCGGTCTAATATTGAAAACTTGTACTGATTCATAACACTGGCAATGATGAAGTGTATCATTGTAAAAGGACCAAGGATGACACTCATCGTGTTCCGCAGCTTGTACTAAAAAAAAACTGATCCGCAGTATAAAAATCCAACACAGAGCTAAGAACATGATGCTATTTGTATATATAATATTATACTACTAATAATTATAGCAATTTATAATAATTTATATACACTGCAGCACTGATAATACTGAATGGCTATATTTCTAGTTAGTTCTTATAAGAATTGAACTTCTCTGCATGTCTGTGCATGGATATGCAACTTTAATATAGCTATACAAGTTCGACAGGAAGTGTAACATTATCACTGTATATAGCTATAATATTATAGCAATAATATACCGGTATATAGTGGCCTGCATGGGGACAAGCTAGCCTTTAGGTTTGGGTTTGGGAAGCTTTAAAGGGAAAAAGCCTTTTACGATTTTTGCGATTTTATAGCCATCTGTGAAATTTATTTTGGGGGGAGGGGGGGTCACTGATCATTAAGTAAAATAATTGATGAATTTGTAAATTTTATGGAGTGTCTCCATAACAGTATCATAATATGCTAAACATCATAGCAATGTTAAGCGTAGACCCGCTCCTCTAATTGACAACATGATATTATGCTTGAATTTTCAGCAGCCAACACTTGCTCCTCAGTGGAGTATCTATAGGCCCTGCCATAACCTCCATTACCACAATGAGAGGCACCACCTGGACTAGCTATTTGGGACTTGGGTAGTGTACATATGTAGCTTATTACATTTATATGAATGGAGTTATACTGTAATGTTACAGTCAGTAGTATAGTGTAGTGCACTCGGCTCTGTTTGTGCCTATACATGCACTGATACTCACTACTATAATAATATATAATTATGTTAATTTTGTCGAAAGCAAGTTGGGCATTATCATGATAATTAAAAGATCATGGCAATATCCGATTTTGTTTTCTACAAATGTAGCTATAGTAGTGCAGACAATGTGTATGCATGCACTTGTATCAGTGTATAGACACCAACATAGATACAGTACTGTTTCATTCATATAATAATAACAATCTACAAGTTTATATAATACTATGAATTAGAATGTAGAGTCAATGCAGGGACCATTGTGCACTTTCTATTTGTATAGTATGTCATGTGTACAAATAAAAGCTAGTCTAAAATGGTCCATGAAGTCTAAAAATTAATGGTCCCTGATGCATTACTTTATAGTTATAAATAAAGGCTGCATTAGCTACATGTATATTATAGAGGAGGGAGTATCATATAACGGGAAGCTTTTGTGGGAGAAAACTTTCACTGATTGGTAGGAATTTAAGGGAGCATTTCATGGAGAAAACTTTCGCGGAATGTTATATTGATTGCATAAAATAATGGGTGTGGCATGCCTAAAATTTCATGGAGAAAACTGGTGATGTACATTAGTTGACTTACCAGTCGTACGTGAGGTATTCTGTGATACACTGTCCACCCTTTGTTGGATGAATCTTCAAGTCTTTACCTTTCTCAACTAATATAGGTGCCACACGGTGACCTTTCTTTTTGCCACCACCTATAAAATATTACTGCTACATAATTTTAAGAGCACTTACCCACTATGGAGTGGGCACCCAGGATACTACGGTACCAGCAAATGCAAATGAATTAACTCCATGCAGGTATGAAAACTACCTGAAGCTGGAGCTGAGGGTCCTCTGTAGAGGTGACCCTTCATGGCAGAGGGGATGAGGTGTAGTGTGTAAGGAAAAGAACTGTCCAGGAATTCGGCAAGTTTTGAAGCGAGCGTCTCTTCCAGGAAGGATATCTTTGCTGAGTCATCTGAATCACTGTCGTAAGAATCATGGCAAGCTGCAGAAAATTTTTTTTATAGATTTCATGAACATAATAATAATGTAGTGTTGGATGCACCATCTAACAAAGAAAGCTTACAGTCATAGAATCACTACACGTAGCTATCATAATATGCTCAGTCCCACAGTATGCAGTATTGATTGATGTATTAGTATACTCTCACATTGTGATGCCTGTAGCTTCATCTCCAGCAAGTGTGACCACATGGACCTCAGGGTCTGCACAGCAGAGAGCACGCCTTGACCCGTTTCAGGACCCGGAAACTTCAACTCCAGCCACTCATCAACTACCAACCTATAGTATATTATTATAGTATTATATTAATTTTGCTGCATGAGGCTCATATATTATCACAAGTGTTAAGACACTGAGCACTAAGTTATACCTGGTGCAGTCCGAGTTTGTATCTAGGCTTGGGGAATAGAGAGCGATGGTTTGAAGGGCAGGAACGCGCATCACATTGGTAAGATACGGCTTGTTTGTTTCCAAAAGATCTCTGAACAAGTGCAAGAGAGCAAGCGAGAAAATAATATTACTGGTCTATGAATTAATGAAATACAAATTAATGGTTGGCTTACACATATGCTAGCATCTCACAGCCACTCTTACTCGTTCCAGCTTCTTTTCCCTGTGACCAAATTCATGTAGTAAACTGATATGATATTATATAGGGTGAATAAACTCTGCTGGACTAACCTGAGGTTGTAGGTACTCAGGGTTTGTGGCAAATACGCTTGTTGGATGGAGAAGCACGAAAGATTTGGACTGAAATTTGTGCAAAAATGTACATAAACACATATTAAAGTTCAAAGTATTCATCATCTTCTATAATATACTTAACATCTCTGCTCAGAGGTGCTCTGCCTTGAAAAAAAAAATTACATGTAAATGTAGTACAATGACTACCCTAGTGTGAAAGACTTGGTCTGAGTCTCTGCGATAAGAGTTACAATCATCAGCCACCGCCAGCTGAGGGTAGAGTCCACTGCATGCAATCATTTGTGTACATTTTTAATAAGACAGTTCAACACCTATTTCTGCTCTGGTATACCTGCACAGCACTATTTTTAGGACATTGATGTCTCTTAAAGTGAAGCTACGTCTTACATTAGAAGCTTCCTACGGTGAGAAAGTATGCAAATTACAAATTCAATGACATCAAAACTAATAATCACATAATAATAATTATGTACCTGAAACTGGGATAGGTCATGAAGCAGCTTGAACTCCAGATCTTTGAGGTCAGAGGTGACTGATTCCTCCTCACTGTCACTCTGGGCACCCTGCATGCAAAATATCATGAAAATGAAATCGACTGACACTAAGACAACTGTAATCCTAACATGGCAGATCGTAAGTTGACAATCAGGCAATAAACTCACCCCTTCTTCGTCAAGCTTGAGGATCTTCCTTTTCCTGTGCTCTGCTCTTTGTCTCTTTCTCATCTGCCTCAGCTCCTTCCTCTGGTCCTCAGTCAGTCTCTCCCTTCTCTGTCTCCCTCCTCCAGACTCCAGGAACCCTCGGGGAAGAAGCTCATGATCCTAATGGTATCCACCAAGAAGTTAAAATCCCTGCTTCCCTGCTCTTTTAGAAAGTTGATGGCTGTTTGGCTGTTCAGTGATGATAATGCACTAGCTATTGCATTTGTACAATGTCATGCTAATTTACAGATAAAGGAATTCAACCCTGCTGCCATCACCAATGCTTATGAAGTCTTCCACCTGCATGTGCACATCCAAGCCACTCAACTTCAGAGTGATCAAAATCTACGCTGCATGTGATATGGTCACCGATGGAGGTGGCTGGATGGTGATCATGCAGAGGAGCACAGGACGGGTAGACGTCAACCACTCCATGGAGGAATATGAATTCGGCTTTGGTGACCTAACTGGCGAATTCTGGTATGGGCTGAAGAACATCCACTGCATGCCTCTCAGAAAGAGAGCCACTGGAGCGGAGAATCGAGATTGGGAATGGGACTTTACCATCCATCGTGTGGGTCTACCAGACCTTTCTAGTAAACTCTGCACCTTCCTATACCTTGCACATTGGAGATGGAGTTGGAACGGGGGATACAAATGATGCTATGCTGCTACATAACGAGAAAGAGTTCTACACCTACGATCGTGATAAGGGTACATGTGCTCATGACCATGGCGCTGGGTGGTGGTAATATTGAACTACCATACTACGCATTGACAATTGGTACAGGAAGAGGCACAGGAGATACTTATGATGCACTCTATCAGCATAGAAAATCGCTATTTTCATACATATATAACCGAGATGTGACAGGGCGAGCGAGGCTGTGCTAAAACTTATGGAGCAGGATGGTGGTATTATCCTAATGCTTACTGTCACTATGGCAACCTCAATGGAAATATGAGCCAGCTGGTGCTCCAAAGCTGTTGTGGTACACAACCACTCCAGGTGGATATGTACACTACACTCACGTAGAGATGAAAGTGAGACTGAAATCTTGTGCACCATGCGTGGTGTAACTGATGAAGAAGAGAGAGGGACAATGACAAAATTATGCACTATAGCCATACAAAATTTAATGATAGCTCATGCACATAGTAGAAAGTATTAATTATAGTGTCCTGTGAATATTATAGTTTTATCATTGGAACCACAAGTTTAATAACTAGATGTCTTACATTTTGAGAGATAATTACTCATTACAGTGTATACTCTGCTTCTGCTTAGCATGCATGCGTTTGTGCTTGAGAATGTCAATAGTTGTTAGTCTAAGTACCTCAGCACAGTCCTTACAGTGGTACTCTTTGAGCAGTGCCTCAGAACTGGGTCCAGCCTGCTGGCCAGCACCGCTAGCAGCTGCCTCCATCTCTTCCAGGTGCTTCTTACACTCGGCCTGATGTTGTAGCTGCTCGGCTAGGGTCACTGCCATCTTTCTCTGGCAGGCTGGGCAGGCCCAGACTCTTTGGATGTACTGACTTGAGCTGGACTGAGCTTGTTGTGATTCTGCTTCCGCACCTTCTAATAAGCTGCAAAAAAATGTTGAAATTTATTATGACATTGTAGAATTCTATAATATACATGCAGTATATATAGCTAGTCTAAGAGTCAAGGCCATTGCATGTGAGACTAAAACCTAATATTATGCATGGCATTGCATCTAAATGTGGAGGCCATAATACTTGTGCGCATATATGTATGCATATGCATACTACGACATAGTGAGTAACTTGGTGCAGTCAACCTATGAGTTCTATTCCCACCTATTATGACATAGAGCAAATCAGTGCCAAGCAAGCTGGCTCATAATAATATTATAGTGCCCCTCTACATAGCACCGAGAGGGTACCAGTCCTTAGAGAGAGGTACGATAACATTTTAATAGTGGCAGTTCTTATAAATTAAATTCACTTTTGTGACTGTCAGCAATGTTACAGTACTTATAATAATAATTGTGCATGCAGTAGGCTACAAGTATGAGTTTGCTAATTTGCATTAATTGTGTTGGCTACTAATGTCATGCTAATTAAATAGTGATAATTATAAAATAATTATTGTTTGCTGTGTTCATGTATAGTGGTATATTAGAAAAAATTTAATTGTTTTCAGAACTGTCATCCAGCCCACTTTCAACAGAATGCAATAATTTGTCCCGATCATCATCAATGGCTGATTCTTCTTCCATTTCATCGACCTCAAAGCGATGTAATTTCTTACAGCAGGAGAATTTAAGTACTGTGGCTTTCAGCTTATGAAGAGGGATAAGGTTAGCACAGATAATTAGAAGTGGAAGATATGCACCAATATATGTAACCCACAGAAAAAAGCTATTATACCAGTCAAGATCAAGAAGTATGTAGCTGTGTAGAGTCAAGAGACCAAGGATAAACCCATCAGTATTGTGCATATAGGACTTTTTGCATGGCTTAGCAAGAGAGACCAAAACGCAGCATATACCAAATAAAATGGTTGGAGAAGTCCTTATACTTACTAGCAAGGTTAATAGCCTAATAAAAAGGTGTAGTGATGCAAAGCTTCTCATGTCCCTCCCTCCATCCAGACCATCTCTGTAGCAACAGTAGAATTTCTCCATGAAGATATTGAGTGCAGCATTTGAACGACCACCTAGACGATGTATACAAAGCAATGATCGCAGCCTTCGACTAGGATATGCAGCTAACAGCAGGGCTGGTAACAATCCAAATACAAGAAAAACAAGAGCACCAATGATCGCATAAGGAGCATGTTCCTTGCTAAAGTATCGAATGTTTGGTTGAACATACACAACTGTGACAAAGCTATCAGCCTCAGCATAGATACTCCTGTCCTCAGTAGTACGATAATTTAAAACATAACTGGGGGTGAACATTGATGCAGAAATGAAGCAAACTTTTGTATAGGAGAGAAAGAAGAATGTAGCAAAAGTGTCAACAAGTTTAGGTTTGGTACTCTTGTTAGGTATTAGACAGCAGAGTCTCTTCCACAGCCAGACAAAGGGTTGATAATCACGAGAATAAAGCTGTATGGACACCCATGTGAAGCAAATCAACAAAACGGGATATAGAGCTGAAATGTATCCCAGAAAAGTAACATGAATGTTATTTAGATTTGGAGAAACGCAGAATGGAGGCAAAATACTGCGAAAAAAGTCCAAGTTCCATATGCCATGAAACATCACTAAGATCTCCGCAAATGTGTAAGCATGACTTGATTTGAGAATGGTTGTGGGTGTATTCATTGTACAACAATATGCTACTAGTTGACTATACATCACACAGGTAGTCAAAGGAGACGAAATTAAACTAATCTGAAAGACAAGAACAGCCAAATAAAAGAGAGTTATTGGGACTAACTCCAGGAATAAGTAAAGTGGTATTCCATACCAAGCACCAGTGCAGTTAGCACACTGATACCTAAGGGAAATCAGTGAAGGTGCAAATCCATCAATGCACTCACTGCACACTCGACCTTTCCTGTTCATTGGTCTACACATGAAGTCATTGAGCTCTGAAATGTTGTTTGGTAGTTGAATATACATCCCATTCACCGCTGAGACATTTACCTTTAGGGAATAGGCTGCACAATAACCAATAGATGTTCCCAGTTCTTCAGTAGTCATGCAATATCCAATATAAATCGATGCTTTTCTATCTGAACACTCTATTAACTCAATCGGTCTAATATTGAAAACTTGTACTGATTCATAACACTGGCAATGATGAAGTGTATCATTGTAAAAGGACCAAGGATGACACTCATCGTGTTCCGCAGCTTGTACTAAAAAAAAACTGATCCGCAGTATAAAAATCCAACACAGAGCTAAGAACATGATGCTATTTGTATATATAATATTATACTACTAATAATTATAGCAATTTATAATAATTTATATACACTGCAGCACTGATCATACTGAATGGCTATATTTCTAGTTAGTTCTTATAAGAATTGAACTTCTCTGCATGTCTGTGCATGGATATGCAACTTTAATATAGCTATACAAGTTCGACAGGAAGTGTAACATTATCACTGTATAGCTATATAGCAATAATATACCGGTATATAGTGGCCTGCATGGGGACAAGCTAGCCTTTAGGTTTGGGTTTGGGAAACTTTAAAGGGAAAAAGCCTTTTACAATTTTTGCGATTTTATAGCCATCTGTGAAATTTATTTTGGGGGGAGGGGGGGTCACTGATCATTAAGTAAAATAATTGATGAATTTGTAAATTTTATGGAGCGTCTCCATAACAGTATCATATGCTAAACATCATAGCAATGTTAAGCGTAGACCCGCTCCTCTAATTGACAACATGATATTATGCTTGAATTTTCAGCAGCCAACACTTGCTCCTCAGTGGAGTATCTATAGGCCCTGCCATAACCTAGCTCCATTACCACAATGAGAGGCACCACCTGGACTAGCTATTTGGGACTTGGGTAGTGTACATATGTAGCTTATTACATTTATATGAATGGAGTTATACTGTAATGTTACAGTAGTAGTGTAGTGCACTCGGCTCTGTTTGTGCCTATACATGCACTGATACTCACTACTATAATAATATAATTATGTTAATTTTGTCGAAAGCAAGTTGGGCATTATCATGATAATTAAAAGATCATGGCAATATCCGATTTTGTTTTCTACAAATGTAGCTATAGTAGTGCAGACAATGTGTATGCATGCACTTGTATCAGTGTATAGACACCAACATAGATACAGTACTGTTTCATTCATATAATAATAACAATCTACAAGTTTATATAATACTATATGAATTAGAATGTAGAGTCAATGCAGGGACCATTGTGCACTTTCTATTTGTATAGTATGTCATGTGTACAAATAAAAGCTAGTCTAAAATGGTCCATGAAGTCTAAAAATTAATGGTCCCTGATGCATTACTTTATAGTTATAAATAAAGGCTGCATTAGCTACATGTACAGTGCAACCAAGCAAGAGAGCAAAACTTTTTTATTTCAGAATTTGAGCCTATTTTGACTCATAAAATAAAATCTATTATAGACAAGAGTTTGAAATTTGGTACCAATCTTCTTCAACATAAACTCTACATAGAATTTAAATTATGGGATGTAACCATGATTACTTCCATTTTTATGGCTTCATAAGATAACATGGCTCTCCAAAATATGTTAGGCACATTAAATGAGTATTGTTTTCGGTTAAGGGTGTGCGCTCTACCCAGTCATGCACATCCATATGAAGTTAATTGGACATGAGTGTAGAGGCTGTGCAGTGCATTGCTAACCAGATATTGTCCTAAAATCCCTTTCGGAGGGCCAAATATGTTAGGCACATTTTTTCCTATTTAGTTCTAGTTAAGAAATTCCACTTGGTGGGCTGATAGCACTTGTAATAAAGTTACTAAATCCCAAATTTGAAGTCTTGACTCCTTACCACTTCCAAGATATAGCCACTTTTATCCAAAATCAGTGAAAAATCTATGAAAACTGGCCTGCACATATGTGGCTTCTGTATTAGCTATATATGGGAAATTTGCAATTTTGTAAAACACAATAAAAATGATTGTTGTGGCCATTTTGATATCAAGTAGGTCTGTCTGTATAGTTTTTAGCCCAAAAATATGGTTTTAAAAAGTTTTGCTCTCTTGCTTGGTTGCACTGTATATTATAGAGGAGGGAGTATCATATAACGGGAAGCTTTTGTGGGAGAAAACTTTCACTGATTGGTAGGAATTTAAGGGAGCATTTCATGGAGAAAACTTTCGCGGAATGTTATATTGATTGCATAAAATAATGGGTGTGGCATGCCTAAAATTTCATGGAGAAAACTGGTGATGTACATTAGTTGACTTACCAGTCGTACGTGAGGTATTCTGTGATACACTGTCCACCCTTTGTTGGATGAATCTTCAAGTCTTTACCTTTCTCAACTAATATAGGTGCCACACGGTGACCTTTCTTTTTGCCACCACCTATAAAATATTACTGCTACATAATTTTAAGAGCACTTACCCACTATGGAGTGGGCACCCAGGATACTACGGTACTAGCAAATGAATTCACTCCATGCAGGTAAGAAAACTACCTGAAGCTGGAGCTGAGGGGCCTTTGTAGAGGTGGCCCTTCATGGCAGAGGGTATGAGGTGTAGCGTGTATGGAAAAGAACTGTCCAGGAATTCGGCGAGTTTTGAAGCGAGCGTCTCTTCCAGGAAGGATATCTTTGCCGAGTCATCTGAATCACTGTCGTAAGAATCATGGCGAGCTGCAGAAAAAAGTTTGTAGATTGAACATACAATGTAGTATTGGATGCCCCATCCAACAAAGAAAGCTTACAGTCACAGAATCACTACATGTAGCTATCATATTATATCATATTATGCTCAGTCCCATAATATAGCAAGTACAATGTAATTCCTTGATTGATGGATTGACGTGTACTCTCACATTGTGATGCCTGTAGCTTCATCTCCAGCAAGTGTGACCACATGGACCTCAGGGTCTGCACGGCAGAGAGCACGCCTTGACCCGTTTCAGGACTGGGAAACTTCAACTCCAGCCACTCATCAACCACCAACCTATAGTATATATAATTAATGTAACATTATTATTTGCTGCATGAGGCTCATATTGTCACAAGTGTTAAGACACTGAGTACTAAGTTACATAATACCTGGTGCAGTCCGAGTTTGTATCCAGGCTTGGGGAATAGAGTGCGATGGTTTGAAGGGCAGGAACACGCATCACATTGGTAAGATACGGCTTGTTCGTTTCCAAAAGATCTCTAAACAAGAGCGAGAGCAAGCAAGAAAATATTACTGGTCTATGAATTAAGACACTGGATCACTTACACATACGCTAGCATCTCACAGCCACTCTTACTCGTTCCAGCTTCTTTTCCCTATAATAATATTATCATGTGACCGAATCCATATGGCAAAATGTTATGATATAGAGTGTCAGAATGTGAATGAATTCTGTTGGACTTACCTGAGGTTGTAGGTACTCAGGGTTTGTGGCAAATACGCTTGTTGGATGGAGAAGCACGAAAGATTTGGACTGAAATTTGTGCAAAAATGTAATAAGTCCAAATATTCATCAATTTTCTACATACAACCAATAACAAAATTAATTGTCTTTAACATCTCTGCTCAGAGGTGCCTTGCCTCGAAAAACAATTACATTGTACATGACAATGATTAATTACCCTAGTATGAAAGACTTGGTCTGAGTCTCTGCGATAAGAGTTACAATCATCAGCCACTGCCAGCTGAGGGTAGAGTCCGCTGCATGCAATCATTAATTTGTGAATAACTTTATAGTTCAACACTTATTTCTTCTCTGGTATACCTGCACAGCACTATTTTTAGGACATTGATGTCTCTTAAAGTGAAGCTACGTCTTACATTAGAAGCTTCCTATAGTGAGAAAGTATGCAAATTACAAGTTCAATGACATCAAAATTAACTCTTGAAATTAATAATCTCATAATAATAATTCGTACCTGAAGCTGGGATAAGTCGTGAAGCAGCTTGAACTCCAGATCTTTGAGGTCAGAGGTGACTGATTCCTCCTCACTGTCACTCTGGGCACCCTAAAAACATGTACAAAATATCATGAAAAAGCAGTCGACTGACACCAAGAAAACTGCAGTCCTATATAATATAGCGTAATATGTCCTAAGCTGACAGTTATAGGGAACAAACTCACCCCTTCTTCGTCAAGCTTGAGTATCTTCCTTTTCCTGTGCTCTGCTCTTTGTCTCTTTCTCATCTGCCTCAGCTCCTTCCTCTGGTCCTCAGTCAGTCTCTCCCTTCTCTGCCTCCCTCCTCCAGACTCTAGGAACCCTCGGGGAAGAAGCTCATGATCCTAATGGCATCCACAGAGAAACATAGTGAGTAGAAATCTCTGTCTCACCCTCCTTCCCTCTCTCTAGATCTCTCTCTCTCACTCTCTCTGTCCTCTCTCTCCCTCTCTACCTGGAGAATCTCTTGAAATTGTTCTCTGAGTTTTGTGATTTCATAAAACCTCTGCTGTTCCAAGCCCCTTCTCTTACACCAGCGATGGGCTGCGTTGCTGCCTTCTGACTTCATCTATAAGTGCAGCTGCATCTTATTAGCTAGTTCTAATGAAATTGTTGCTATATATTATATAGACAAACCTGTATCCACTCATCAAATGCATTCAGGAGCATAAATGGATCCCCATGTTCAGATTCCAGAGGCCTCCTAGCTGCCTACATAGAATATGAAAGAACCTTTATAAGATAAACCATTTCTGCATGCACGGCATCAAATTTGTGTATACTAGTATAATAATATCATACACTTATATCACTTTGTCCCAACATGACTCTACTGAAGGGGGACTGCACACTCAGGGCAGCTGCAATGGCCAACACTGGCTCAATCACCTACAGCCCAGAAACATACATGTAAGCATAAGCATAACTCAAGCTGCAATACATTGTGGAGAGATCATACATGAAATACTGTTCCCATGATCAGCATCTTTCCAATGACAATATCCACTGGTAGTTTCGCTAGCATCTGACCAATGGGAGTCAACGTCTCATTACTGTAGAGTGCTCCCTAATTGGAGGATGAAAACAACATAATTACACAGCACCAGTATATACATTATAATGTCATGCTATATAAATGCTGAAAGTATTAGGGAGCCTAATATGTACACATACATGTGTCACTATACGACACTCTCACCTGCTCTTTTAGAAAGTTGATGGCTGTTTCAATATTGGTCATAGAAGGTGGTTCCAGGAATGGGAATCTGACAGGGTATAAACATACACGTGTACCTGATAATATTCTATATTATCCTATAATATATAGGACACATACTTCCTGACATTGCCCAAGTTGAGAGCTGTGATCTGGAGGACTAGAGAGTCGAGAGGGACTCGCTGAATCTCAGCCGTAGAATATTCGCTGAAAGAGTCGTAGTCAGACTCGGCGTACATCCTGAAACACACCCCCGGTCCGGTACGCCCTGCCCTCCCCTTACGCTGCTCAGCGCTGGCTCGACTGATCCAAAACTCCTGCAGTCGCCTCATTTTCGCTGAGCTGTCATAGCTCATTTCTTTCACCTGAGGAAAAATAAGCAAAAAAGTCCCTTTCTTTTCAATTTATATCGTACTTAATCTAATACTACATATGGAAAAAAGAAAACGTGCACTTTTCTGATAAAGGTCGTCAATTGCTCCAGTTATGAGAATTCGTAAAATGCTAATTTCTTACGTTAAATTGGATCATAATATGTTAACTACGGTAATATTAATATTATGCAACACTGAAAAGCTAAGAATAATCATGATAATATTATATAACCTGGAAATGTGGCTACTTCTCACTGCAGTCAACAACAACAGCAGGCTAACCTTTCCTGAGTCCACTACGAATCGAACACCATCAATGGTGACTGAGGTTTCAGCAATATTGGTGGAGATGATGCACTTCCTCACTCCGTCAGGTGCCACGTCGAACACCCTGTCCTGTTCCTCGATCGAGAGGGCACTGTGAAGAGGAAGAATGATCCATCGCTGCGTCTGTGTGGCATAGTGCTTCGCCTCCTCCATGAGAGACGCTATCTCGTTCATCCCGCTCAGGAAGACAAGGAGGTCTCCACGCTCTGTGGCTGGGTACTGAATGAATGATGGAGAGAGAGATTAAATAATTAATTCGCAATTTTTGCTTAAGAAAGACATCAGTGCAAGCCTTGAACTGGTAAGAGTAACTTGGTCATCATTATTTTTTACAGGAAGGTGATATTTTTATGAACACTGTATCGTAAGGCCAAACAAACTTAATTACTAGTTTCTCAGGCTTTCAAATTTCAAAACCCATGCGGGAGGCGGCTTTTTATTTTATTTTTTAATGAAAATGGGCGTGGCGATAGTGACCACGCCCATTTTCGCTAGTGCTGCACGTGGTTGATACACAAGCTATAGCGCTAGTGCTGAAATACAAGTATTGAAGTCCAACCAGAGAGAATATCTAGCCTAACAATCAAGTTTAGCTTTCTATTTGTGACCGGCTATGAGAAAAGGGACCATTGGGGATTTTTCAAAAAAATTGAGTTTTTGGTATAGATTGATAGCCCTAAGTGTGCTGAATCCAATGGTGCAAGTTTCAAACAAAAATATTGATCACAAGTGGAGTTATGGCCATTTTTATGCACTCGGGTAGATACATTCGTTTTTCGGAAAACACGCATTTTTAATTAAATTTTGTATTAATTTGCATGTATCCGAGCTAATATTTGAGCCCGTAACTACAGTTCACATGTTCCAACTATATAAACATAATATATCAATATGAAGCAAAAAATTTATATTTTCTAATGGACTAAAAAACAGAAAATTGAGAAATCTTCATTTTTTCCACATTTTAGCCATTATTAGAAAATGAAAATTTATCCCCAATGGTCCCTTTTCTCATAGCGGGTCACATTTAGGTAGAGAAAAGTTTTATCAGTCGTACTAACCTTGTACAAGATGACAAGATTTAGCCTGCACCAGATGACGTCATCATATTTGAAGAAAATAGCTAGCTAGCTGCTGGCTAACTATCACTTTCACGGAGATTTCAGTTGTGAGATGTCAACCAAACTGTCTCGAGATGCCAGAAAACAGCTGGTTTCATGAACTCTTTACTGTATGTTTCAATTTTTGTCTGTTAATTAAATTAATTAGCACGTGACTGCTCACGTGAAAAATAAATAAAAAAGTCTTGCTTTCTCAAAATTTGATGCGGGCGGGCCTGAGAAACTATTAATTAACTTTGCTTGGCCTAATATATACTACATGTACCTTTGTATCAATTCTCTGCATGATTCGTAAATATGGTTTGGGATCCAGCTTTTCAGGTCTACTACGCTCCTGAGACACAGCAGCAATGACAATGGCAAGAAGTTATCATTATTATTATATATATTATGTATGTACATGTACCTGTGGTTGCAAGTATTGGATATTTGAGGTTGGGCAATACTCTAACTGAATTGGATACAACCTTCCTGGCACCTGTAGATGGTAGCCATGACAACAACGATGAAATAAACCTCACTGCTATCTAACTCACTCTAATGACAGGGGCCTGGTTGAAGTATGTGGAAAACAGCTGAATGTTGATAGTTGCTGACATCAGCACTAATTTCAGATCGGGTCTTCTTTCAATGAGGCTCCGCAGCACTCCCAAGAGGAAGTCTCCGTGGATGTGACGTTCGTGAACCTCGTCCACAATCACCACGTCATACCAAGAGAGGTCAGGGTCCGACGACAGCTGACGGAGGAGGAGACCCTCAGTGAGGAAGAGGATCTTGGTGACTGGAGTTCGACTTTTCTCAAAACGAACCTATAATTAGAAGGAGAGCATTGATCAGCATAATATCATTATACCCCTATACACCAGAGGAGGTTCGACAGGGTCAAAAGGTCAGCAATAACCCTCCGTTAACGAGCATTCTTGTACTTTGACCCCGAATTTAGACAGTCCTGATTTATCATGGTGACAGGCGCTGCTTTCTCCAAGGCGGATGACAGACATTTTAAAAGTAATCGGCGGCTTTTCTATGCCATCATTCTCGCTACAGCAGCTTGCCTTGCTGTTCAAGGTCACAAAGGTCAGTCATATGGTAACCTAGAAATTCGTTCACGAAGGGTACAGGGCTCGAACTAAGATAGCTGGGGTACAGCGGAGAAATTAATACTCCCATACAGACATATGGAAGCACGTGATTAGCTAATTGTGACCTTTTGACCCTGTCGAACCTCCTCTGCCTATACACTATTTCTAACAAATGTCCATGATTTATTGTGCCCGTCAGCCCCCGAGTGATATAATAGTGACATTGTTATTTCTTTTAGATCACCTGGTAGGCAATTTCAGTGCCGTATTCGTTCAAAGTCTCATACCCCACCCTCTTGGCTAAGGATATGCAAGCAATCCTCCTCGGCTGGGTGCACGCTATCTTACTGAAACCAGCTGCCATGAGATACTGAGGGACCTGGGTGGACTTCCCACAGCCCGTATCCCCGGCAACCAGCACAACCTGGTGGGATCGAACCGTGCTGACTATCTGTGACTTGTAGTGATGGATGGGTAGACTCTCCTGGTCGCGACGTATCTTTACCAACTTTTCAAACTAGACAAAGGAAACAAGAAAGTATATTCACTCTTCTTCCTTCCCTCTCTCTCTCTCTCCCCCTTCTCTCTTACCTTCCATTTCTGCATAAAATTGACATAATGTCTCAAAACAGTTCTAAATTCGGTGAGATGGTCCATAGTCAAGGGGGATTCCCCTCTACCTTCATCCTTCCTGCTGTCCTGAAGCTTCCTCAGCTTGTAGGCGAGATCCGGTGGGACCACCGAGAACCCTATCCGATATGAACGATCGTACACCCTCGGCAAATCAAACTTGGGAGTCGTGGATTTATCCCTACTACCTCTTGAACTTTCACCTGCATGTGGTGTAAATGGTCATGACATTGTGATACTTTATATTGTTAAGAAATTTGCAATAAGTGCCTAACCATCTGTAGAAGATTTCTTTCTGGCTTGAAATTGTTGATAGCGATCAAAAAATGTCCAAAAATCGGAGTGCTCCCGGCTACCCCTGCAGATCAAAGATCAACACAGCTTGTAATCAAATATGACAAATTAATTGCAATGGTTTATAGCTTTTTGAACAACAAAAGGTGGGGCGATGTGTGGGGGTATGGTATATCGGATCATACTTTTACATGTTTCATATGGTCTCTGCAGCTGTATGCAAACAATCAGAGGTTTCAGGCACCTGACACTGACCTTGGAACGAGAGGAAAGCTCTTGAAGAAGAGCCTGTCCAGCTCACTCTTGTGTTTCTTCCAGTCAAAGGACTTGATGGACGCCATAGCCACCACTCTAATTATGCGAAAACAGCAAACTGAAAATTTGAAATTCACCCACGTGGCCGAAAGATCGATCTGTATGGCGACATGGCCACTCCACCCTCCCAGCTGAAAAAGCGCAAAGTTAAGAAGCACGGAAGAGCAGTTTCAGAGTCTCCTAGTACCACTAGGCTCAAAGGTATCGGCACGGTGCTCTACTACGCTGTTGTTTGACGACCATTACCACACAGGTCACCAGAAATGGACACCCCATCCTCATTGCCCCCAGCTGCTTGTGCCCAGTGGAAAGGTGAACAGCTATCCAGCACTGGAAAGCATCAACGATAAAACAATACGCTCATTGCTAACTGGCAGCAGTGGTATGGAGTTGACGTCACAGCTGCCACCACCAGGGGGCGTGGTCAATACGGAAAGGAAGCTACTCTATGCGAGGGTATCTTCCATAGACAACTATGATGTTGGTACGTAGATGTCTACAGTAGTATTCCCAGTGCTGCCAAAGATTAGGATTTTATCCTAATAATATTAGGATTTTTGAGCATCAATTTTGCTTCATTAGCATAATTATGCAAATTAGGAATATTAGGATTTTTTTAGCCTTCTACTCCCACAAGGCGCAGTGTTTTCCATGATTATCTCAGGATTTGGGGTATATTTCATGGGATTTATTAATAAAAGATTATGGTAGAGTTTCCCACATCTTTGGCGCAATAATTTGAGCTTGGAGGCGAATACAAGCTGCATGTGCATAATATGCCCATTGATCACTTTTTTAAAATTGCACTAGGTGGGCACCTTCCACTGCGTTCTGATGGCATCCTGCTTCACCCCGACACCATGAGAGAGTGCGACATTGCCGTGGCCAGTCCAGTAGTGGTCAGACCGACATTTGGTGATGAAAATTCTGACAGCTCCCCTAGCTCTGGGCTGGTGGTGTGTAAGGCCTGGCCTCTGATGCAGCTGCCTCTGGATGGTGGGTACCGTAGTTAATCGAATACAATGCATGATCCAATCTAATGCAATAAATTAGCATTTTACGAATTCTCATAACGTTTATGCATGTATATGGAGTGATTGACGACCTTTACCAGAAAAATGTGCGTTTTTCAAAATTGAAATTATTTTTTTTCCATGCGTAGTATTAGATTAAGTACGGTACCTCTCTTGTACCCAGGGACCTAACCTTACTATTACAGTATACTTAATGGGTTCATGAATATAATATCATAGCGAAGTGCTATGGAAAGAGTGCGTGGAAACTTAAATGGTCTGGGGAATGAAAGTTTTGGAATAGTATGTGCCTTGGCTGGGTATGAAGAATGGGAATGTGCCCCAGGATTCAGGAATGAGGCTGTTAGTTGTTTCTAAAAAAACTTTGTTGCATAGCTTGAATTTTTTTGTACACACATTCCACAGTGGTTGCCATTGGTAACATGTCTCTCGACAGCTGTGGGGTCCAGGAGGGGGATTACGTAAGGGTCTGTAAATTACAGCAATCATCTCAAGTGCCAGTGGCTGGTGAAGTGTGGGTGGAGCCTCGGTAAGCTGCATCGGATTCGCAAACGCATGATTACAAAACAAAATAGTGCATGTAAAATCCAGTACCTGATCTATCATTGTGTAAGATTCTTGTATTTTACCTAGTGCAAAGTTGGACTTTCCTGTGAATGGCTCATTCCAAAATTACCTTCTTTACATGCACAGTAAGCTATTCCTGTGTATGCATGCTGTTCACCTAAATATAAGTTAGACACTGAAGCCAAGGGATCTACAGGATTTAGAATACTGAAGACACTGATATAAAATCCCGAAGGCGAAGCCTGAGGGTTTTATAAGTGTCTGAAGTATTCTAAAGACTGTAGATCCCATTGGCTGAGGTGTCTAACTTGTTTAGACTCTAGCATGCTGTTGCTTAGTAACACTTTGTATGTTATTGCCTAAGGAACTAGCTTTCTAAGTAGAGGGTTTCTAAGTAGAGGGATTCTAAGTAGAGGGTTTCTAAGTAACTTAGAACCCTTGTTTTTAACCAATCAAATCACAGTATTTGTGACAGCTAGAGTCTAATACATGTTTCAGTACCTTTTTATCGATGTTGTCAATAGATGGGCACTTCATCTGTGAAGGGAACATGGTTGGAGTGCAGTACTATGGAGAGTGGAGGACATTTCGTGTCGTTCAGATTCACCCACTCAAAAACTCTGATGAACTGGACCCCCTCTCTTCCTCCCCCGTCAAGCCACGCTCCCACCAATTTGACCAACGTCCTCCTGATGACATCATAAATAAACTCTCGGAGTTGGCACTTGATAATGATAGTTCCATGCAGGAGCATGGGCTGTCGAGAGAAAGTGCTGAGGTGGCAGATTCTACGCTATCATTGGAGGAGATCCCTGTACTTAAGATCACCGCCAAAAGTAGGATTGTAGTTGTTGATCCTTCTACAACCAATCGCATTCAGAATAAGGTACAAAAACGAGGTCTGCATAATAATTATATTATAGGCTAGCTATAAATTTTCTAGCACAAGGTAGAATTTTTTTATTGATTTTGGTTATTCAAGGTTGAAGGTCCTCCTCTTTCTAGCTTTGCTGGAGCCAGCAGGCAAGTGAAGTTGCTCAAGGAACTCGTTCTCTTTCCTCTGCAGTCTGTCAGTCACCAAGGTGAATGTGTACTTGTACATGTAACTACATACCGTATAGCGGGAAATTTTCGAGGGAGAAAACTTTCACGAATTTCGTGATTTTTCAGACATCCGCGAAGGTTTTCTCCACAAAATTCTAGGCATGCCACACCCATTATGCGACCAGTTTTAACGTTCCGCAAAAGTTTTCTCCGCGAAATGCTCCTTTCCTACCGATCCGCGAAAGTTTTCTCCCTCGAAAATTTCCCGCTATACGGTACAGCTAATAAATGCAATAATATCAGATATTGGTCATTAATTTTGTGTTCCACTGAAAGGTATATAGTAGTACACGTTTAGAAGTTGGGGGGCATGGGGTGGGGGAGCTACCAAATACATTTCATAATAGACCCCCATATCTCACAGACACATATTTATACATGTATCTCCTCCCCCTACAGGCATACTCTTTCCTCACGGTGTGATACTCTACGGTCCCCCAGGGGTTGGCAAAACACTGCTGGCTGGAGCACTGGCCCACGAGAGCTCCACTGGCACAACTGCAGCTGCTGATGATGGTGCTGGATATGGACATGTACACAGTGTGCAGCTGTCTGCCAATGAGCTACTGCTAGGGTCTGGGGGCCAGGAGGAGGGGGGAGAGGGAAGGATGAGGGAAGTCTTCAAGGAAGCGAGAGATAGGTCAGTGGTACGTTAGTCTATTGAGCTATATCCTTTCTTGACACTTGTATATCTACATGTATTATACTGGTTTTGCATGTATAGTAGCACAGAAAAGTACATGCACAGTATGGAAGCAGTGGCACATACATGTACATTAGCACAAGTGCTAGGAAGGTCTAGACTATTGGTCAGTGCTACCCAGGCCAGGAGCGCATCATTTTGTAGGATTATAGACTGGAACCACACCTCATTTAGATTGTCTCGATCATTAGTTTAGGTAGCCACTGGTTGGCTGATATGGACCTAGTCTATCTAGCCTAGTGCGCTATAATACTTACATGTCTGTCTTCCTGGTAGATGGCTATTGATGTTGTAGTAATAGTGTGACTCCAAAAGAATGACCATTTTGTTTTGTTTTTTTTCTGAAAGCACTCTGCTCATAACCTCATAGATAAAACAGTTTGTAAATAGTTCTCAAAACAAATGAACACACTCACTCCCTCCCTTCCTCCCACCGCAGGTGTCCCTCCCTAGTAGTGATTGATGATCTCCACATTCTCTGTCCTCGCTACGATTCTGGTCCGAGCGAGAACGAGAGAAAACTGACAGCCTCCCTCTGCTCTCAGCTGGACGGCCTGCACAGGACTCCGCCCCCAGCACATGTGGTCGTCATAGCAACAACCAATCAGATCGACGGGGTTGAGCCTAGTTTGCGTCGCCCGGGGAGATTCGATAAGGAGGTTGAGATTCCAGTCCCTACGGCTTCGGATAGGAGAGAGGTATGATCATTACCACGTTGACTATTTACGGTTGTATGCATGTAAATTGCACTCCAGTATTTACACAAAACCACCTCTCTTTAAATTATTAGAAATATTCTCCAGTATGTAATATTATTTTGGGGGGGGGGGGGGGGAGGAAGCAGTAGTTTATTATGAAACTAATGCTTGCGTAGCTACAAGTTAATAGTGCTCTTAGCATTTTCACTTAACTCATATCAGATTCTTCAAGTGCTCTTGGAGAGAGTGAAGAACGACCTCACAGCGGAGCAGCTCACTCAGTATGTGCTGAAATCATCTATAGACCCCTTTGCTTATCGTTTACCGTGATACATACATATATATACCAACAATCACACACAGTGCACGCAATATTACCCCTGAGGTAATTTTCTCCTTTTTTTTTGCCCCTTCAGAATTGCTGACTCAGCACATGGACATGTCGGTGCAGATCTCTACGCTGTCTCGTTGGAGGGTTAGTGAGTTGCATGTGCGTCTATTTGTAATCCCCTGGCCTGTACTGTGATGTCGTCATTATCACATAATAATTATGTACCTGTTTCATCAGTCTTGATGCTTATTATGATACCGTTGTTTGAGTGCTGTCTTGCTGACTACAGCATTAGTTATGCACTGTTGTATTCGAGAGCATAACAATAGTATACCTTTCACTTTCTGAATAATCAAAATCACCTGTGCAAGATTACTATTGTACGTACAATGTTAATGGTTCGTGATCAAAACTTTTCTATGTGAATTTGTGAATGGGCTAATTAACATTCAATGCTATATTATAGTTAGTGCTGCTGCAAATCCACAAAAGCATTTTTGTTCGTGAAATCTCTTAGTTTTATTGCTTCAAACATTCCCCTTTCGTATTTAAAAATTAACTCAGCAATTGTGAACATATTATCAAATAAAAATCAAAACTTCGTGACAGTTCAATATGGGAAATGGCCTAACTAGCAATAAAACCACCTCTATGGAAAGGTTTAAGAATGTGAATTTTCAAAATTCTTAGCTATTCCCAACTTGGGGGGGGGGGGGGGGGGGGACTGGTAAAGTGCACACTCAAACAGTTGATTTTTACATGACTACTGTATGTATCTCCCTCTTGTCACATAGCACAATACTTAGCAGTGCATAGACAGTTGGACAGCAAAGACGGCGATGACACCAGCGATAAGGGAGCAGGAGAAAGGGGCATGGCCTGTTGTCATGGAAACTACGAGGGAGTGACTGTGAGCTACGACGATGTACGTCTTGCCCTTAGGGCGGTGAGGCCCAGCGCCATGAGGGAAGTCGCCATTGAAGTACCAAAAGTAAGTGGGTATCACAGGAAAATTTTTTTATTAGTTTTCATTTTTCTACATGAAAACTGGGGAAAAAAATTTCCTTTTGTTATACAGTATATACAACAGCAGTATTAGTGGTGATCTGTTACTTGTGTGTGTGTGTACATACACCTTGAATGCAAACTGTTTGTAGTGAAGTGCCCATGCATAACAGAACTCCCACCCAAAGAGAAACATAATAGCCCCACTACTGATAATATGGGCTATAGTGTTAGAGTATGGCCAAAGAGGCATCATCTACATGTATTATCTCCACCTTGATAGACACAATTCAGTTATGGCCCTGCATTGGGATAAGGATGGTGTTCACAATGCATCCTGTTTATATTAGTGTGTAAGGACAAGCTGCCAATTTAACCACTCTAATTGAAATACTGGGTCACAAAATTAATAGGATCAAGGGCCAAGGGAGAGGCTGAGTTTAATGGGGGATATGGTTAAGTGGTGTGATGGTATGACATTAACTTAAACAGGTGTACTGGAGAGATATAGGGGGTCAAGAGGAGGTCAAAGAGAGAATGAAGGAGGCCATAGAGTGGCCATTGAAACATCCACAGGTAGGCTTCTCTTTCTCTCCCTCTCTCTCTCTCTCTTTCTCTCCCTCTGTCTTCCCCCTCCCTCTCCCTTTCTCCCTCCCCCACCCCCCACCACACACATACACACACCTCAGCACCACAATTCACTCTAACTCACACCCTGTGTGCCACTCCCCCTAACTAAGGTATTCTCCAGGCTTGGCATCAGCCCACCCAAAGGTGTTCTTCTCTATGGCCCGCCTGGATGCAGTAAGACAATGGTTGCTAGGGCGCTGGCTACAGAGAGTGGGCTCAACTTCATCGCTGTTAAGGTTCGTATGTATACAAAATCAATTCAGTGGTTGCTTATTTTGTGAGGGAGTCAATAATTATGGAAATCATAACTCACATATACATATATTTGGCAAGACTTATCTGCTCTAATTATCAGTGTGACTGTGTCTTGCTCATAATTTCAGGGTCCTGAATTGTTTAGCAAGTGGGTGGGAGACTCAGAGCGAGCGGTCCGTCAAATCTTCACCCGTGCCCGAGCAGCTGCCCCTGCAATCGTCTTCTTTGACGAGATGGACGCTCTTGCCGTGCAACGAAAGAAGGAGGGAGGGTCGTCAGTGGCCGATCGCGTTCTCGCCCAGCTCCTGACAGAGATGGACGGAGTTGAGAGCTTGAGAGATGTCCTCGTTGTTGCGGCAACCAACAGACCAGACATGATTGATAAGGTGAGCCTACATGTGTTTTGTGATGTGTACAGATTAGTAATTATTATTAAGTCTTAGGGTTTATTATTGTGTTGTATTGATATTATTTAGGCACTGTTGAGGCCAGGGAGGATTGACAGGCTGATCTACGTACCACTGCCTTCAGACGGCACTCGAAAAGAAATATTCAAGGTGAACTATAATATTATAAAAATTTAAATGATGACATTGAGGGCCTTATTAAGACCTGCGCTGTGTATGATGATTCGTTGCCCACTGACTTATTGTCATGTTAATTTGGTTGTGTTCATAGATTCAGTTTAGGAAGACGCCAGTTGCTGACGATGTTGATATTGATGTGCTGGCAACCCTCACAGCTGGCTACTCTGGGGCAGAGGTAAACAAAAGAAACAATGATTATTGAACGTAAAAACGTTGGGAGAAGCTTAGTTTCCATTCTGGAAAAATCTCCAGGGAATGATGATGATAATCGTAACATCTCTACTTACTCTTTCATTGTTTAATAATTTTGTTATATCAGTAATCTCTGATTAGGACTTTTATTTCCCAATACTACAATAATTATACAAACTAGAATAGCCACTATAATTAAACTTAAGATACTGTTTGTCTAGGATAAAAAAATTTTATTGTTTGTACATTCTTTGAAAATGTACGTATACTTCGTGGTCAGATAGACATGCAGGCTACCCATGTATAATATTATTATACCCAGAAGATTCCAGAGTTTGTAAATTTAGGGAGAGAGTAATGTATACACTATACCCATAATCACACCACTAAAACATGGGAGTGCTCCACAGTTATTTACTGTATGTGTGTCTACATTTGTGTGTGTGAGTGTGTGTGTGTGTATCGTAAGCTGGCTGGGGTTTGAACGCAGTCCAAGATGCCATTGTTATTTTGTCTCTTCTCTCTTGCTTTTATTATACAGGTTGTCTCTGTCTGCCAAGAGGCCGCCCTCTCTGCCATGCACGAGGACATCCAAGCTGAGCGTGTGACCTGGAAGCATTTCGAACAAGCTCTCAAGTCCGTCAAGCCTAGAACAGACATGACAATGATTCAATCTTATGAGCAATACAACATGAAGTGATAGAAAAATTAATCATGTATTGTGCGCATGCGCAGTATGGAGCTTACCTACACAATATCATGCATTCCTGTGCATGATGCACTATAATAATAATAATGATGATGGCGCCGACGACGCGACACAGTCAAGTTTACCCGCGCGCGCCTTCATTTGCATTCATTCCGTTCGTTCATTGGTTGAATTCCGCCGCGCCCACGAGGGACTTTGGCGCGCGCGCGTGTGGTTAATTGATCAAACTGTGCCACCAACAAAGAGAAGATTGTTGCTGATAATTATGAGGTAAACCATTTCCAACGTTCAACCAACAATCGTCGCTTAAAGCAAAGGTCGGCTTTAATACATTCTGGAGACGAGGAGTATCGAAAGTGTATCGTGAAAGAAGACACGGTTTACGTAGGCCACACGTGGCGTGTGCAAATAGTTTATACTACTGCAAATTGGAGTTACTCAAACGTTTGTGCTTCTAAATGGAGGCGGTTCTCGAGTCGCTGAGGTCGAACGTCGGCGACCAGGAGTTTCTCCGCCTCACTCGCACGGCGCTCAAGCTCGTGCAGAACATCTTGACCGACTCTGCTCAAGAAAAACACAAAAAGATCCGTGCAGCTTCCAAGGTATGCAAGTTTATTATTCCAGTCATTGAATCGAAAATTGATATCGCAAATCAGTGAAAATTTAATATAATATTATAAATATTTTACTCTATAATAAAACTATGCGTGTATTAAATATAATTTTGTTAAGGGGAAGCTAACTGTAGCTACCCATGCTCTGTGGTCAGCCTACACAGGTAGCTTTATGAAATTATCTGGTAGCTGGGTAAGCTGTTTCAAGCCTTTGCAAGCTGTCATAGTATGCCTACTATTAGAACCTCATATATATATATATTTTGCAGTATGCAAGCAAGCCATGGATACCAGAGCTCCTGCAAGCAATGGGCTTCCAACTCCAGGTGAAATTAAATTTTGCTTATTATTCTATTAAAGTGCATGCTAGTGGGTATTGTAGTGCCAATATTGGGTGTATTGAATACATGTACAGGTACATGTGCATGTGTTGGACATGTGCACTGCATATACATGTGGATGTCATTTACAACTTCCTAGGACAGTGTACTATACTATAGTAGACTCTGCATGCTGTAGTGGAGAGTTTCTGTAATGACTGGTGCTTTTGTCCCTTGATGAGTCTCTCGTACCAGAGGTACTGAAACAATGGGATTGAATTACAATCACTACAAGTTGAAAATATCCATGTTGAAGCGACTGGACATTTGTAATGTGGTCTTGAGGAACAAACGAGGGGTTATGTTGCATGTAAACACTGGCCTAGTGTACATAATATTATTGTACATGATTTAATATTATGGACCTTAAGGTTAGGTGTGGCCATATATAATTATATACGCGTATTCTTGTGCTATCCAAGTGATGGCCACATAAGTGTATGTCGTGAGGACAATGTCAGAGACTCTTCTCCTTCAAACTGTGCAAATTTGGATAAAATTTAATAAGACTGGTGTACGCGAGTCCCAAATGGAGGCATGCATGGATCTCCTTATTATGAGAAGTGCACATCCACAGTTGGCTAAGCCTGAAGGAAGGGGGAGGGGGGAGAGAGAGAGAGAGGAAAAGATGCTTAACTTGGGGGGGGGGGGGGGGGGGGCAATGGACGGACAAGAATGTATGAATCTCGAGGAGCATCTAGAATGTTTACATGGTGAATTGTATTCATGGAGATGTTAGTTTAGTCTGGAGTGAGCAAACAAAGATGAACCGCTTGATTACTCAACCGTCTCCAAACGTAAATGAGAATTTACTTTGGACTGGAGTCTCTGTTTATAGATTTTTCTGGCGAGATAACATAACTTGAAAACCTGATTGATTAATGAATTGCACACTGCTTTGTCTAAAGGATGCTGTGTGTGTGTGTGTGTGTGTGTGTGTGTGTGTGTGTGTGTGTGTGTGTGTGTGTGTGTGTGTGTGTGTGTGTGTGTGTGTGTGTGTGTAGTGCTCCCCACATGTGAGACTAACCATAAGGCGTGGCTATACAAATTAGGAGGTGGCTCTCAAGTACTTGTGTGTGCCTTTGAGTATGTAATTGAGTTACTGCAAACCCTCAAGAGATGTCAGCAGTACCTTAAGTGGAGTACCTGTGGAGCATGTGGTGTGTTTTACTAGTAATATTGGTGAAATGTTTGGGATTCTTTCAGTCACCCCACAATTTGACTTTCACTGACCCAGGCAGGACCTTTTTACTGTGATTGTTACGCCCTCCTCCACCTTCTTTTTTGAAGGGGGTACTGTTATGGTTTGTTTTGAAGTCCCTACCTACACATGTATACTGTGCTTTGCAGGTCAGTTGTCTAGGAAAGTTAGGGAATGGCACCTGTCTCTATCACTATACAAACTGAAAGCCTTTGTGACTTGTAGTGTAACTGAATTAAGCACTCGAGAGCCACTGCCTATTTACCCTTTCAACTGGACAGCTGACTTGCAGAGCACAGTAATACTATCGATGTTCAATTGAAAGTAGTGGGGTTAGATATAAATATAATTGAATTCTCTTCCTCAGGGGGAGGATTACATCATCAATCAAGCATCGGCTTCACTTGAAAATCTCCGAGAGAAGAAAGCTGCGCTTGTTGCCTCCCGTAAGGCCACTGGCTCCATCATCGGCTGGGATGTACCCGCCTCTTGTCTCAAGTTCTCTGCCGTTCTCGGGAAAGGACGGTTTGGTGATATTTTCATCGGGCAGATGGACGGACGAGAGGTACTTGTGAAGGTCCTACAGCCAGACTGCGGCACAGAGGGGAAGTTTGCTTTCGATAGGGAGCTGGAGATTTTAAGGTAAGGAGGAGAGGAGAGTGTGTGTGTGAGAGAGAGGGGGGAGAGAATGAGGGAAGGGGAGGGAGGAAGAAATATACGGTTGTCTCCAATTTTTTTTGCGTGTGTTTGGATGCTTTTCGTGTGCTATATTTAGCCCAAGATGTGTATGGCACTATTTTTATATAAACTCCTCAGTAATAATTTTTTTGAGGATTAAATATATAAAAAAAGAGAGAAATGAGATGGATGGGGGAGATAGGGTTTGTCTTGGGCTTGTACCGGTTTGTTGACGTTGGTTACTGCTTCCTGTCCTCTTCACCTCACAGCAAAGTGAATCACCCCAACATCACCCAGCTGCTGGCTGTGACTCTCACCTCCGAACCCACAACACTCATTCTGGTTAGCCTCTCTTCACCCACCTTCACCCCTTGCTTCATTTCACTTCTTTCTCCCTCTCTCCTTCTCCCTCTCTCTCTCTCTCCCCCTTTTCCCTTTCTCTCTCTCCCTTCGCTTCCTTTCTCTTCTCTCTAACATACATGCTAATCATAAATATATTGCACATTCACCATTCATATAAACACTGAATTAATACACATATGCACACTTGAGTTTATACATACCCCCCTCTCCAATGCAGGAGCACGTGTCACAGCGTCTCCTTGATGTCCTCCACAGCAGTGAAGTCTCAGAGACTGAGGTGGTCAATTATGCCAAACAGGTTGCAGCTGCCATGCACTACCTACACCACAAGCTGGATGTGCTTCACTGTGACTTGGCTGCCAGAAATATATCCTTTTTTGCGTCTTTAGAATTGTTATGCCTACTTCCTGTACTGTCCAAGGCATAGATAATTCTACATGTATTTGGGAGTACTTTTGTACAACATGGCCTCATCCCCTGGCCCCTCTCATTTAGTCTTTTCTCGCATGCTCTGCATTGAAAAGATGGAAGGATTATGTGGGGGATTGGACAAGGCTGAAGCAAGCATTTCATGATCAGGGCAGGATTTGCTTTTTGAGCAGTTCCCATTGTTCCCAGTTCTATATCCCATGCCACTTAATCTCATTAGTGGTCAATTGGTGCTTGTTGCTGGGAGCTAAATACCATTATTGGTTGCAGGTGCTGCATTAACTACACTGGTTAAATAACCACTTATGCCTAACCCTAGCCTGCATGCTCCCACCATGAGCTCTGCATGTTATAGTTACAAGACCTTAATTGGGGTGCATGAGATGCATGGTCGAATGCACCCCAATTAAGGTCTTGTAACTGTCTTATTGGCCCATGACCCCCTCTCATCATTGGCCTACACTATGATCATGCACACCCCTGTGGTGGCCGGCAATTTGCCTATAAAAACTTTGGTTGCTAGGTGATGGCCAATAAGTGGTATTATTATTATAGCTACTGCTAGGTCTGCCATATTATTATACCACTCACTAATATTAGCTTGGAGGGAGCTCCTATGGGATATTTTTATTACATTTTGTTGCATAAAGAAAATCTGGCCTTTTGTTGTACTTGTGCTATATATAGGCTAGCCACCGAAACCACAAGGGTCTCCCATGTGATTTCCTTCCTTTATTTTCTCCTGAGAGAGTGGAATTATCTTGCCTCAGGCAAACAATGTAGTAATTGATCCAATCTGTGCCATTTGGCCTGTGGTGGACACCAGTACATTCACCGTGGTCTGGCTAGTTGTAAGTTTTTATCAAGCTAGAAAAAAGAGGGAAAAATATGGAGATAGTTTGTTCAATTTGGAGACATTTCTCTTTTTCCTTGACTGAGTTATGATTACCTCTTGGTTGATAAGGAGGGAAACTTGCGACTGACAGGGTTTGGAGTGGGACGATTTGAGGGGTCCGCCAATCCCAAATTTCAGTCTTCAGGGAATGCGGCGCTTCCCCCCAACGTGAGGTGGATGGCCCCCGAAGTGCTCAAAGACGACTACCATTCCAAGCATTCTGATGTCTGGTGAGGCTGTGTGGAATTCTTCACATTTCTGTTGATTTTACTATGAATGTTCATGTTGCCCACCCAAGAAATAGCCTTTATTTTTAGTAATGTTATTCTGGATGCCATAGCAACTGCTATATATAGTACATGCACTAAGTCTTGCAGTGTCTGGTTATTTCAGCCAATCTACATTAATTTTTACAAGCAGATCTAGCTACATAGTACTGTGTTGATCCCCGCCTCTTCTTGTTGGTGTTCATTAGTTAATTATCAGATATTATACAATTAATTAATTTCCTGCTTGAAAGCTACTATCTACCCACATCAAACAAGGCATATTTCTAAACTTATTTGTGATTTGTGGGGTGCACTACCTGCCTAGCTAGTACTCTACACACACCAGGGTATCTATCACTGTCTTCGATCAGTGTCTACGACCTCCATGAGCTCACTTGGTGGTTTTCACTGTCTTCCTGTCGGAGATGACTCCAGAGAAACCAGCCCATACCGCTGACCACAATCCATGCCACCTCTGACCAACCAGCTTATGATAGCGACTACATGTACATGTGGTGCAGTGTGGCTGCACTCAGTGGCTGACCTGTATAGGTTTAGGGTCGCACCAAGGCGCACCAAGGGCTAAAAACCCCTTTGGGGTCTATATATAAGGCCTTGGTCATGCCAAACCAACCTTTCAGATCAGACAAGGGGAATGCCAGCGTGCCCTAAGTATACGTACCGCCCCCATTTGAGATAACCGAAGCTTGTAGTAGTTATTGACATGCCAGAAGAAGGTGGTGTGTGTGCATGCTTTGAGTGATTCGGTCACTTGGTGCACCGTTGATAACATTCCTGTTGGCAGGCTGTGTAATCTTAATGAGAGTTTTGTAGTTGTGAATATTGCCATGGGTGGCCTTGTTTGTTGTGATTTGTTGTGATATGGCCGTATGCTCGATCTTACGTTCACACACCCTCTGGGACACCTGGAATTGATTAATAATAATTAATTGATCTCTCCCATTCTTTTGATACTTTCTCCCTCTCTCCCCCTCTCTCTCCCTTGCAGGGCTTACGGAGTGGTGGTGTATGAATTGGTAACAGGTGGATCTGTACCTTATGCCACTCTCAGTAGTACTGAGGTAGGTATATCCCTGCAGGACACATAGAGCACATGTATAGCACATGCAGGGTTTATTTCAGGGGGCCAGGGGGTGCTTAATTTCGCCCCCCCCCTTTTACCCCTCTTGGAAATTGGCTTTCCCTATGTGTAATATGGGGGTTAATTGTCCCCCCTTGGATTTATATTTGCCCCCCCCCCCCTTAAAATTTGCTGCTATGTGTTTGCCCCCTCTTGAGTGACATCCTGAAATAAACCCTGGCACATATACATACTATACATGTAGCTGGAGGGAAGTGCATGTTACCCCTTTCCAGGTAGCGAGTAATAGACATGCATGTATACAAACACATGTTTATATGCATGCCCAAACACACACACAGTGCCTATCAACCAAAGTTCTTCCATGGGGGTAGATGATCATAGTGTAGGGAGGTAGTAGATTCTGACTCTGGCCTCTTGTGTTCTCGGGTCTTGCTAGGGGAGCTACGAGCGAGTTAATGACTCAGTTGATTGATTTAGCCATGTACGTGTTCAAACAGAACGTCATAAAGGCGCATACTCAATGAATGTTCCAGAACGTCGAACATTGGTAAAGAGACAGTCTCAACGGCTTCACTAGTCTGCAGTTGCGATTAAAATTGATTAGCACTCGGGCCTATGGCCATGCAATGCACCCTTAGAAAGAATATAGTGCCACAGTGTACAACCTGTGTGTCATCACAGGTAACAAAAAAATTTTTCAGTGCGACAATTTTCTGATATAGTCCGTGTCCTAACCTGGAGGGCACAAAAGATGTGCTCTGCCGCAAGTTTAGAAGGCTCATGATTGATCAAATTACAAGGGTGGCCATATAGTGTTGCAGAACTCACAGCTTGTGATAGTGGTTGGTCCCGATCCCACGCAGAATCCACTACTGCTGATTTGTTCTTGCTATCTTGGGCCAAAATGCTCTCGATGAAGAATGTAGCTTTTTGGTTGAGACTGCTGCTGCTGTTGTTGCTGTTATTTTATTATGAACTACTAACATAACCTTATTACAAAGGCATAACTGATCAACCTATAAGTCACTATATTAATAACGATTGACTGGATCGTCAATAAGAGCTTTGAATTTATGGCGTTTCGTATATTTCACAAAAGGAATGTTTTTCCGTGTAGGACGCTATACTTCTGTTTTCGTGTGTGACAAAATCATCTCGACTGATTCGATATTGTTGATTAAATTTTTATCACCATTTCCACGTGCAAGCTGCACAAGAAGCGTCATAATTCCCCCCAACAGCTGGAGCTGCACAAGATTTGATACTTACTTTTGTGGTTCGTATCAGCTGGAAACAGCTTCTCCATGGCCAGGAGGAGCGTACATGTCAATTTTTTTACCTGGAGTACATAGTTTGTGACCACACTTTGTCAAGCCACCAACAGCAGTGGCATTCTTAAGACGAGCGGGATGAGCAAACTGGCAAGCGTATAGACCACAATTACCTACGGCAGCCACACGAATTGCACCTTCATCAGCTAAATCGTTTTTCACGATCTTCATAATAATATTATTCCTTTTCTTTATAATATATCCTGACGACATAACAATCACCTACATGTAGCTGACATTTCTTTTCATCTCTAATATCTTCGAGTGCTTTTGATGATAGCTTTTTTTTTGAAACTCGTCTCTTTAGACACACCGCAAACTTTTACCTCAGCTTTAGGAGCATACTTTGTGATCATGCCTGTCACCATTGTGCCATGTTCTTCTCTATTGGAGCACCAGTACTCATCTTCTTTTCCGTCAATGAAGTTCTCTTTCCACTTGAGCAAAAGCCGTGTGGTTTTGATTGATACCAGAATCAAGTACCGCTATGGTTATCCCTTCTCCATCAAGTCCTTCTTTATGTACCTCCTCAAGGTCGCAAGAATCGGGAATACTCACCTTGCCGATGTATATGGTTTACTTCCATCATACAATCAGATGTATCACTTAGTACAATACAGTCAAGAAAGTCAACAGGATTAGCAACTGCTACAGGCCAATTAAGGGCGTGGAAAATCACTTGGACCATACCTTGGATAATATCTTCTCGTGAATCGAGCTGCTCGAGACCATACATATAGCTAACTGCAGGTTATTGCATTAAGCCTCCTGGCATTGCACAGTTTTCATCAAGGAAGATATATATTAGTGCTGAAGTACCATAAAGCAACACTAATATCCACGTGAAAAATTTGTGCAAATTTGTCAAAATGGGCCTCTCGATAAATTGATGCGACAATCTTATTTATATGCATTATTATATCGCATGTATATCATATATGTACGTATATCACATGTACCGTGTACACCCACTATTGTAGTTATTGTTCTCACTTGTTAATTGACAGGTGAAGGTGAAAGTGACGGAGGGCTATCGTCTTCCCCAGCCCCACGGCTGCTCCGACGAGGCGTACACGCTGATGATGAAGTGCTGGGCCAGGAGGGCGACGGAGAGACCAAGCTTTGGGGACATCGTCAAGACCCACCTCGATCCTCTGGCAACGAAGCTAGCCAGGTCAGCAGTTTCTAGTCGAGATTGTTTAGCTAATACTGTGCTTAAGATTGCCACAAACGTATCTTATGCCTAGCATGATACTTATAGTTCAGCTAATATGGATGGAGACCTACACACATATTCATCAAGAGTACATTCATATCTTGTGTTGATAGTGTACTAGAGCACTACAGACCCTTCTGCATGGGTACTCCAGCTGAAATTGTCAATTTTTAGTTACAATTCGAGAGATTGATTTGTGTACTCCAGCTGTTTTTCTTTCGAGCATGCATGGCATGCATGGCATGCATGTTTATGCAGCCCAATGGTTGCTATAGTTACTGTTTATAGCTCAGGTTTCACTATAAATTAATTATAGTCTGTGTATGTATGCATTTTGTAAGGCTTGATAATTGGATTGAGGAGTGGTGCTGGATGATTGTGGTTTGATCATATCAACCACGACTTGTTTTTGTAATTACTTGTTCCTATTATTTTTTTGTAACCACAGTGGAGAGCCCAGGTCAGCTGTTACCCCTTCTGATGAGGGAGGGGAGCACAAAAGGTGAGAGAGAGAGAGAGAGAGGGAGAGAGAGAGAGAGAGGGAGGGAGGGAGGGAGGGAGGGAGGGAGGGAGAGAGAGAGGGAGGGAGGGAGGGAGGGAGAGAGAGAGAGACAGAGAGAGAGAAAGAGAGAGGAGAGAGAGTGTGAATGTTAAGAACGGTGCTTCACCCTCTCTTTCACACAATAGTCTCTCCTCCAAGTCGATGAAGAAGTCCAAGATCAAGGAGCCCTCCTACCAAACGGTGGCCAGCAAGGGAGGTGGCCTGGTGCGTGTCTACACGGCAACAGTGTCCCCTCTCGAGCATCGAGTCGTGGTCGTGTGCACCAAGAAGACCTCCGTCTCTGAAGTGGTCGCTACGGCGCTGGCAAAGTGTGGCAAGCATGATCTTGACCCCAAAAGGTAGGGGTGTGAGAGTGTGTGTGTGTTAGCAATAGTATAATAATAATAATTCTTGGTATTAGAGAGAGAGAGAGTGTATGTGTGTGTGTGTGTGTCATATGATGCTCAGTGTTGCTAAACAACGTAGCTGGGAGGAAACCTCCATTGTAGACTGTAACTGTTTTAAGTCGATAAGGGCTGTATTTACTACACGTAGGTATAATATTATTTGGTAATGTCCTGGTCATGCATGCACATTAAAAGCTCATTGACAGGTGTTTTGTTAGCGAGGTTCCTCTGAGTATTGGGACTTTGCTTAACGGCCTGTTTGGAGAGGTAGTTCCCTTACATTATTACCTGGAGGGAATGTTCGAGTGTTCACATTTTGATCTGTGATGTAAGGTTAGACCTACGTATGGAAGGGTTCAGGCTGACCCTAAGCAGCGAGTTGGGATTTGGGATTTCCAGTTTTTGTACCATTCTGTGTCATTGCAGTTTTTATGCGATTCATCACAACATGCAGGGTACATGTGGCTACAATAGCAAGCACTGCCATAGTGTGGCATTTGTACTGGTTTTGTACCATGTACTTGCATAAATGGAGTAGTGTTGAGGTTTTCAACTTGTCCCCAAACTATCTGCTGTACATGGAGGCCTTTACTTTCAGTGTTGATGACAGCCAACTGTACACCTGTTTTCTCATTGGCTAGGCTAGTCTTAGGTCACTAGCCTGGCTATCTATACAGGAAGGGGTATGGTCCAGGAGTGAATGAGTGAATGGCTGTGTTTGCTCACTTGGGTCCCTCTGTTAGTTTAGTGTGGCAGGAAGAAGGGATGGTAGTTTAGAGTTCTCATATGATGGGATGACTAACTCCAGACCACAAATGGAGTGTGTGTGTGTGTGTGTGTGTGTGTGTGTGTGTGTGTGTGTGTGGTTGTGTGCATATGGGGATGCTAATACTGTATAGCCGGAAAATATGGTGGGGAATTAAAATTTGGCGGTTTGGCAGTCTATAATAGTACAACCGCCAAATTAAAATCAGCAAAAATTTCCTACTCGCATATATATGTATGGCGATCCCGTACCAAACCGCTAAATTTAAATCCGCCAATATTTCTGGCTGTACGGTATATTGTGTAACTGATTTGTTTGTCCATGATCCCCTTTCATCATCAGGCCATGGACCCTGTGATCATCTTCAGTCATCCCATAGCCAACATAATAAGAACTTGGTTGCTAGGCGATTACAATCAAGTATGTATATGTAGATAGTAGCCTCTGTGTAAACTAACTGTTGGTGGAATTTCTGTAGAACTGTAACTAGGGTAGTTATCTTTACCTTGTATGCCAGGAAGGCTAAGCAGGTAGCTACTTTTGTTGATAAGGCTGTGATGTCATGATCAAAGATGGCCGTGGTCAGCGTTCATCAATGGAGAGCGAGTTGAGATTTTGAGACTAGCATTATCTGAAGACCCTCTGTCTCCTTACCAGAGGAAGGGGTTCAGTTCACTCCCATGAACCTGCAAGTTTATGGTGCATACATGTAATAGTCACCAGATGTTCTTTTGTTGACATTCTGAAGGCTGTTCTACCCAAAATTATTGCCTAGACTTGTAATAGCATGAAAGTTGGAAACTTAAAAGGTCTGCTGTTTCATGAATTGCGTAGCCTCCTCATATCGAGGTCTTGGAATGCCATCAACAGGATGCAGGAGGAGTTTCCATCCTTCATGGAATTCTCAAAACAGTGACTATGATTGCGCAACTAGAGAGAGAGACCTAATACATGTTGTTCACGTGCTCATTAAACTATTAATTATCAATTAATTGTGACCTTAATCTGGTTTTAGAGTGCACACATTCGATTATACGTATGTGAATGTATTCCGAGAATGCCAGATATTTGTGTCTACAAAATTCACTTAGCTACTAGGTTATTCACATTCGTTCTAGTATATACTAGGATGTACATTTTGAATGTTTGTGTTTAGATAACCGGGGATTTAGTGGCAGCTGTTGTCTATTTTTCATCATTACCTTCTGCTGCATACGTTTATGTTCTCCAGCCATCGGCTAGCTCTGGTGAGCAATCGCTCCTCGGAAAACCCCGCCCACTACTTGGAGGCGGATGACCGCATGTTGTCGGTGATGTCAGGGGCTCCCCCCACGTCCATGCTGGTGCTGTGTGTGCACATGCCCGGGCAGGCACTTCTCGAGATCATCGACTCCATCAGACAAAATGTGAGTGTTTGCAATTGCTTCGAGATTTGATAAAGAATAATTTGGCAATCTACTTTAGTAATTGCTGGTGACTTTAAATTCTGCAAATAATTTAGTATAATAGATGTAGTAAATTGCATATTCTGCTACACTTGCATGGATTTGTTAGTATTATTAGGTCCTTACCTTGATTTCATCCCTCCCCCCAACCCCTTCTACTCCAGCCTGCCTATGGGTCGGCTTTCTCAGTCACGACACGAGGCTACCTGGTGCAGAAGAGAGAGAACAAGGCTGAGAGGAACTGGTGCGTCCTCGATGGATCCACACTGCTCTGCTACAAAGAAGCCGAAGTAAGTATTTTACCATGACAATACACTACCGTAGTGTCCCAGTTAAGCGCCCATGGGGGCTTAATTATAACTCGCTATTTGGCCCGTATATGGGCGCTTACCCGGGATCAAAGTCCCATACCCTTGAAATGCGGTACATGGGCACTTACCCGGGAGTGGGTGCTTGCCCAGGACAAGACAGTATTTGTACAACTAGGATATGATGGCCATTGCAGTAACGAAACCAACTCCTGCTATATAATCACTCTATCAGCGTACGTATTGTGGATCACACTTAATCACTCATGACGATTCTAGTCTAAGATAGCACACACTTCCATGCCCTTCGGTTCAATAAAAAAAATTCATGATTGTTGACTTTCTTGCTTTGCTGTACGTACAGGATGAAGGAGTGAAGCAGTTTGAGAACTACTACGACTTGAAGGGCTGCACAGTGGCTCCCACGGGCAGCAAGAGAGGGTAAGAGAGAAGCAGCGCATGATCTATAGAGATATATACCGCAAGGATCCCCCCCCCCCCCAATTTCTCTCTCTTATTTCTTTTACTCATACCGTAAAGCCGGAAAATTAGGCGGGGAATTAAATTTGGCGGTTTGGCGGTCTATATTCTAACCACCAAATTAAAATCCGCCATAATATCCTACTTGCATATATACGTATGGCGATCCCATACCGAACCGTCAATTTAAATTCGTTAATATTCTTGCACTAGCGATTTTGAGTTCAACCGCCAAATTTAATTCCCGCCAATATTTCCAGCTATACAGTATTTGACATTGCTCCCTCTTCCTTTCAGCCACCAGTTCAAGGTTGAGACCACCAGCAGTGGCAGTGGCAGTGCCGGCCATCTTGTCTTCACGGCCACCGACAAGGAGAACATGCTGCAGTGGATCGAGGCCATCAACTCCTCAACGACCTTTGACCCCTCCCCGATGCTCCTCCACCACACGATGGAGGGTGCCGTGGTGATGACTGGCTACATGGAGTGCCAGGAGTTCGCCTCCGAGACCAACTCGATGGGCATCAGCCCCCTCCGCCCGATGATGAACAGGAAGTTGGGCCCAAACCATGATCTCACAGGTACATATGGGTAGCTATGAAGCTAGGGAGCATCATTTTGTACATGAACTAGTCTCATTCTCCGACCTGTTTTTTCATGTGTGGATTGGATGTAATACCGTAGATTGGGATATTTTCGCCGATAAAATATTTCGCTTGTAAATTTTTCGCAGAGTCTAAATTTCGTCGCCTGACTTTAGTGACCAAAATAGGTATAGGTCGACGTACGTTGCACAAAATATTTTGTATGTTTAATTTTCGTCGGAAAAGGTCATCGACAAAAATTTTTTAACAGCGAAAATTTTGTGATCTACGGTAGTTGCATGCTGCTGTTACATCTGATCTCCAATCCCCAATTTCACAATGTTGCACGCTGAAGATTGGGTAGCCCAAGGACGAAGCTACTGTCCCCAGTGACTTGGGAGATGTACCTTCTTGTACGGTGGACCTGAGTAATTAATGGACGTAGTTTTGCAATGATTCCTGCACCCAGTTTACTTTCCTGCTGAAATACTGAAACGGAAAGCAATCCAAAAGTGATAATTATTATTGTACCAATTATTATCGTACCTTGGGCAGTGTGGTTCAAACCATGTTTCAAAAATTAGTTTCGTGTTGGTAGTCTAAGAAATTGAATATTAAGCGCTTTCTCTCTCTGCTCACATGAAGGTACCTTTGCTGCTGTGGACTACGGTAAGCACTGGACAGTGCTTAGGAGCTCTGGACTGGTACAGTGCCTCGTCGACGGAAAACCAGAGACCATCTTTAACTTTGGCGACTGCCAGAAGGTCAAAGTTCACAATCCCAAGGAGATGAGAGAGGGTTCTGACTACTGCTTTGAAATTGATACCACGGACAGTCGATTCGCCCTGAAGGCAGAGCTTCCCACGGATCATTTCAATTGGGTGATCGCCATTGAGCAGATTTTGAAGCAGCTGAAGAGGGAGAAGCTTCTACAGGGGCACCGCAAGCGAGAGAGCAGCTACATCGCTTTGAAAAGGCTACTACTCTCTGAGGGAGGGAATGGAGGAGGAGGAGGAGTTGGGGGAAGCTCGCAACTCTACTGTCTTCCACGAGCTTTTGACGACATGGAGGACATCTACGATCCTCCGAAGAAGGCAACGGAGCCACCTCCCCCTCCCACGGGTGTTGGGAAAAGGGAGCACAAACGCTCAGAGCTTCTGAGGCTATCTAGCAGCGGCAATGGAGTAGGCGGAATGGAGGGAGAAGAAAAAAATATTGGGAAAATTGAGGAGGAGGATAAGGAGAATGTTATTCCTCTCCCCCCGAAAGACTATCTCCCTCCTCCCCTCCCTCCTCGTAATGATGCTCCGCCCCCTCTCCCACCGAAGGGGAGGACCCTCTCGTTATCTAGGAAATCACCTCCGGGGGGACTCGACATCCGCCCAAGTAGCGTTGCAAGCACGGGCAGTGGCCTATCTGATCCAGACAACGATTACGTCATGATGCAGTCATCGCAACAGGCTCTTTCTTCCGGTAGTCAGACCCCCACCACTCCCTACGGCAGCCTAGGATGCTCTTCAATCACTAGCCAACCGATAACAATCCCAAACCCAAATCGTCGGGTGTCTGCCTCCAAGCGGTCAGCTCTCCTTCGTGGTGATTCGGAGTCCTCGAGCGTCACAAACAGTCCACCACAGTCGTACGGCAACTCGCTACGTGATCGTGAAGGTATTGAGTTGCCTTCTCCTTTACATTCGTCTCACGGCTACTCTCAGTCTGTCTCGAGCAGCACTCACTCTCTCCACCGACAAAATTCAATCACTAGCTTAGGATCTTCGTACGGTAAGCAAGGACTCACCTCACCTCTCCTTGCACGAGAAAGAGATCTCTCTTCCGGCTACAACTCTCCTCTCCTGGATATGAGCCCTTCTCCGGGTCTAAAACGATCCCAGTCGCACTGCTATCGAATGAACGGGACAGCAAAGCGTCTGCCGATGACTGGGAATGGGTCCCACTCGATGGCAGGACGCTCGGAGAATGGTCCGAGCAAGAGCGATGGAATGATGGTATCTGAGGTTCAGAACCACTTTCATCACAACCACAACCATCATCATCATCATTACCCCCATCATCAGCCACTGAGAAGTCAGATGAGTAATGGTACTACTGGTGGACATATGATTGGCATTCCTCATACTTGGTCGATGGAGTCAGATGGATATGGATCGAGTAACTCGTCAACTGAAGACCTATCACAGGTATGTACTGCTGGGTGTTTCTATATACATGTAAATTTCCCCTGTGAAAATTTAGCAAAGCAGCTGCTATGATGTTGTCATTCATGTATGATGTCAATTCAAACCTCTCTCTCTATCCGTTTCTCTCTCTCCCTCCCTCCCGCTCTCTATCCGTCTCTCTCTCTCTCTTTCAGCTTCCTCCTGGCTGGGAAAGGGGTTACAGTGAAAGCAACGACCGTTATTTCTTCTTCAACTCTCGCACTGGGGCCAGCACGTGGAGTATCCAGGAAGTTTATGTGCAGTGCGGTATACCCCTCAGCAAGGTAAAGAAAAACACACTATGATTCATAATCACTTGTTTACATAGCAGCATGACTACATAATTACATATTTGGGTGATTGTTTGTTGCACCATGATTATTACCTCATAATGACATCGTTTCATGCGTTGCAGACGGAGGAGGACTCTAAACCGGGTGAGGGTTGGAAGTTGGTGAGAATGGAGGATGGGCGTGTCTACTTCTACCACCAGGTTACAAGACGAACCACTTGGGACGTTGCAGAAACATGGGCACACTAATAAAAAAAAAACTCCTGGCAATAATTATAACAGTTGTGTTAGACTTTGTATTTTAATACTTATTCATCCTCCGTAGCCTCCGATCCATATCTTTCTTGCTCACTCTCTCTCTCTCTCTCTCTCTCTCTCTCTCTCTCTCTCTTCCACCCATCACCAACTTTTGATTCCTGCTCAAACAGTATTATACCTTACACGAGTTTATATCAATGTCGCTGAACGATGCTGTTTGTATTTAAGCGTGGCTTTTATTTTAAACGTTTCCGTGGCATAGATTGTCAGCTATAAATATTATGTGCAGTGTACGTTAAACACTATTTCTGTTGTATGTATACATTTTTATACTACTGGATGTGTCACGTGTACCCACTACGATAATAATATTGTGTCTCTTGTATTATAATAATTATTATGTACTATGATTGCTTTGAAATTATATATACCACTTGGCAAAGTTGGCAATAATTAATAATAATCATTGGGAAGTACCTTGTTATTGTAATGCTTAAAAGGTAGCTATACCCTACCTGTGCAGTAATGATTGTATATACCCCAAAATTAAAATTAATGGCCGCATGTGAACATAATAATGTGGGTCAAAGTACACGCATTATGGTGTAAATTTTTGGTTGGCCATTGTTACCAGCTAATGCATTGTGAGTAAGCCAGACCAGGGGCTGATCCAGGGAGGGTGGATAGGGTGGCTAGCCACCCCACCCCCCCCCCCCCTTCACTAGTTCTTTTATGTTATGTAGAGTACTGGAGATGTCCACCATTATCAACCAGCCACCCCCCTTGCACCAGTATAGTTTACTGTGGGTAGCCACCCCATCAGCCACCTTCCATGAAAGATTTCTGGATCAGTGCCTGCAGACACGACTGTTTTCTACTTTCCATAGTAACCTGCCCTATGTAGCTCTCCTATAGCTGGTCCGTACTGTAAGTCTGAGGTAGTATGTACGTGTACGTGTAGTTGGGACTATGGACTACATTTTTGTATTGTGTGTTCCAATAAGAAAACTGCTCTCATTTTGGAGGTTCCCAAAGGATCTCCTGCTGACATTAGACAAAGAACATCAGAATGGATCTTGCAATTGCAAATTGATCGATAAAATTAATGTATCCAAATGTGTAGAGCTTTCAAACAAAACTGAAAGTGTAACCCAAGTATACAGTAATATTATGTTGCAAGTGAAACCAAATACCTGACAGCCATGCTACAAAAAACACCAAACCAAGCATAATAATATTATTATTATGCACTGATCGATCTTCACTCATTGACATTAAAATTATGAATTTTGCATCAACAGATTCCAGCTATAGCCATGTACTCCATTAGTGACACTGTTGAGCTTGTCAAACAACACTAGTAGCCACTTGGCATCGATCATGGGACTGGATACTGAACCTTGAACCCTAGCTGTTTTTGACAAACGCATATTAAACAGTTTCCGAGTCAGCGTAGACCACACATGCACAGTCACACACACACACACACACACACACACACACTCACACCCCACCCCACCCCAAGGTACATAACCCTTCCCCATACATACATACATACATGCACATCACTTTCTGAATCCATACACAATAATGCTATTGTTATTATGCATCCATGCATGCATGCATACACACACATACTCTCCCTAGAGCGCTCCCCCCACACGCGCATGTTATAATGTACACAGTATTCCGTATTTGTGCATCGCCATGGCATGAGTATACCTAGCCTCGATTGATCATGCATGGTTGTGACAATGCCTCATGATAAACCAAAGTTTAATTAGCTTTCAACTTCAACTCATCACATTCTCACAAAAGTGGAAATTAAAAGTACATGCGCAGCAGCTGCATGCATATGGTGCATGGTCACTGGCACTGGCTGGCTGGCTGGCGGGCCTAGTGGTTACCTTTAGAGATCTAGCTACGAGCTCTTGACAAGGGCCAACAAAAAATCAAAAAAATCTTCGCTGTGGCTGCATGGGTGTACTCCTCCATAATTATCTCCATAATAATAATATTATGATCGTAGGCGGCTATGGCTTGACACACCCCATGCAATGACATATCATGTGCGTGTGTGCATATGCATATTATAGTCCCATAGATCAATGCTATGTTTGTGTATGCTGCTATATTTGTGTATGTATGCACATGTGTATGATGTCACATGTCATCAGTGGGTGCAAGTGATATTATTAGCTAGGTAATATATACACTAGCTTGTTGCCATGGGATACAAGGTGGCCAACAAGCTGGCCATGGGTCAAGATAAGGTACCTAGAAGGTAGGCCGGGGTGGTGCACGACAAAGCTAGTGCAATGCGTATACGTATGGTCATGCAATTAACACGGGGAAGCTCCTGGTGTGTAGTTAATTGCGCAATCTGGAACTGAACTGACATCGCCAGATTAAATAATAGGAAGTGCTACAGTGTATCAAAACATGACAAATACGTACATAACAATGCATGGCTCCTAAACTAACATAGCTGGCTAGGTGAGGCTAACAAATTTTGCTTTTAAGCTTCCCACGTTTTCAATATTTCTCACAATGTATGTTTCGTACAAAATGTGCATACATTATATTATGATTGAGACAGTTTTGTGAAAATAGTATATCCGTGACTCTATATGCTATCCACGGCCACGATGCCCAGCTTTCGAAAAACTGCGAGAGCCTGGGGACAAGGCTATGCTAGTGTGTGTTACCTGTATAGCTAATAGCATGCATTCACACCCATCATATTGGTTTTCTGCTTTTTCACACTTCAGTAGTTCTGAGCTGTTGTACACAACCACAGTGTGTGTATTAGTGGGGACTCCACCCATCGTGAATATCATTATCATCACCCAATCAACACCCAGAAGGTGGCACATATGATGGTCACCTGACCTTTGGGTGACCTCCAACTCCCAATGGCAATACCCTGTCCCCTGTCTGTACCTACATACCTGAACCGAAACCTTGTACTCTGGGAAAACAGAATTTGCTGGATGGTGCCTTGAAATTTTGATCTCGTGTAGTCTAAATTATCCCTGAAATGTGGCGACATTTTAATCATGCACTGGACACCTCAAGCTATCCACCTCCCCCCACCCAAGATAGAGATATGTTACCCGGTAACGTGTACTCGCACACGGTGGTAGCTGTCACTTTACACCCTAGCGTGAAAATGGCCACCTAACATTCTCATGTAGAAATCGGACTATTGATCACGCCAGCCAGTCTTTGATGACGTTTAATCTGCTAACACTTCAGCAACGGGGTTGTAGGTGCTAACTAGATACCGTGGTTGCTGACATTGTTGGGCCTGTAACATATATATGTTGAGTAACACTTACCACTTTAAAATTTAGCGGAAAAAACTGACTGGATTAGAAATTTGCATACGGCAGACCGTGTTGAATTGCGACACTGAAAGGGATATGACGTAACATCCAAATATTATGTTTCCTTTTAAACATTCCCCCAAACTCCCATTCCAAAAATAGTAACAAAAACGACACGATATCGTGATGATGATCGGACAAATTTTCTTTTGTTGAGGGGACTGTGCTGTATATTGGTTAATTGCAACATTACAATATACAACATGTACATAGACATAATATTATATACTTATTTTAAAATGCGAGTCAGCTTATGAGGAAAAAACTGCTGTAGTTGCAATAACATTATGAGATAACCATATGCAGGAGTACATAGAAACACACACACACACAGACATACAAATTACAAGGATTAGCAACAAAAAGGTATTACGTCATTGACGACCAATCAAATACGGATAAAGATTAAGTCTGGTGATACATAAACAACAACAAAAAAATCAACCAACTGAAAGGCATCTGAAAGTATTATAATAGTTTTATTTCTCTGATATATAATACATGACCGTAGCTGCTTACATGTAGATTAATATGAACACACACCCAGAAAAACAAGAAAATCACATTTTTTAACCAAATGATGCTTCAGATTAGCCTGCAAAAATTAAATCTTGGCACCATCACGTGTAGTACGTACATACACACACAGACAGAGAGGGGGTTAACTAAAAGTGCTGCAATACTCAATACATACTTAAACTGAAACACGCACCACATACATGTAACACAAGAAGGTACACACACACCATAATAATAATGACAAAATACGCGGCAGAAACACACACTACGTATGATCGTGCCACACAAAGCAGACTTAGCATCTGACCAACAAAAAAAAAAAGAAAGAAAAGAGACACACACAAACAGTGAAGAGTGAACCGGCAAAAATAGACTCTTGCTCTAACCTTCTGCTTCTTACTTATACGACGGCAGAGCCTTTGGCCGCAGCTTGAGCAGCTGCTGCCATAAGCTGCTGACGAAGCTGTCTCACTTTCTCTTCCTGTAGCCGGATCTCAGAGTCAGAGACGAACTTTGATCCCCCGACGTTGTCGCCCGTGGTGTCCATGTTCATTATGGTCGGTCCATTGGAGACCATCGATGCGGAAACAGTGCCACTTCCGAAGGGATTTGTTGACGCGGCGCCTGCCGTAAGAGACACCTTTATGTTCGACACATGACTACCTTGCTGTTGGTTACTGCCACCAGTACTGGCGAGATGAATGTGACCGCCGCTAAGCTGCTTACCCCCGGCCCCCACGCCGTCTTGAGAGGGTAATCTTCCGTTCCCCACGGCAGCCATTCCAACACTGCTCACACTTCCAACAGCTGTCGAATTGACGGCACTAGTTGTGGTTCTACCACTGGTCACTGTTAATCCACCAACGGAACTACGTTGGTGCTGTCGTAGCTGTTGTTGGCGTAGAAGGTTTGAGAGAGAAGTGCTCGTCAGAACTACCCCCGACTGAGAGAGCAAAGCGCCCGATGACACTAGCTGTTGGTTTTTGAGCGACTGTAGTATAAGATTCTGAGCTGCGGACGTATTTATGCCACTGACTGATGCACCACCGCCGCCGCTGCTCTGTTGAGGCATTATGAGATGCACCTTCTTCTGTTGTTGCTTTATCAAGTTTTGGATCATCGGTGAGTTCTGTATCGCAGCATTAGCATTCAAATTGTTACTGTTCAGTCCAGTAGGGGCATTAGCACCACCAGTAGCAGTAGTGGGTCCCTGATTAGCAGTTGCTCCAGTTCCTACGCCATCAGGAAGGGCACCTGTCCCACAAACGCTTAGCCCGTTTTGTGGCTTGTTCACGGTGACCACGATCTCCAAGCCAGTCTCGTGACTACAAGGGTTGACCCCGTCCAGCCGATTTTCCCACAGGTGTGGTACAATGAGTTCAGCTGCCCCGCTGCCCACGGGGGCCACCAGGGTTGTCGATTGTTGTTGGGGGGGCTTCGGGGGGACAGCTTCTGGTGGTAGAGGCTTAGCTTGACTGATCCGGGGGTGTGTGGGAGCGGAAAGGGGTCCGGGGGGAAGTGACGGTGGCGGCGGTGTAGACATGACGTTGTTTTTTAATTCTTCGTCGGTCGGCGGTGCAACCCAGATCACAGGAAGTTTTATCACACCACAGGTCCGACGGATGGGACCTGATGGTCGAAGTGGGTTATTTGTTAGGGGACGCACAAGGGGCATTTGTTTATTGAGTTGATCGACGCTCTTTTTTGCCGATCGGTCGCGAGCTCTTCTCCTTTGGCTGCCATCTCCTGGAGTACCAGCTCGGCTGAAGTCAAAACAGCCCAGGTCAGCGGTTTCCCCGAGAAATCTGGCAATCTGTGGCTTCGATCGGAATTTTTTCCCACAGGGACTGTTTGTGCAGTAGTATGAGTGAGTGGGTGAGTGAATGTGGGTGTGTGTATGTGTGTGTGTGTGAGAGAGAGAGAGAGAGGGAGGGAGGGAGAGGGGGAGAGAAGAGAGTAAGGGGGGGGTGCTATAACAAGTCTTAAACAAAGGATTGTGGGTACAAGAATAACCAATGAACACATCCATATCATGGAAACCGAACGAAAGAAGGGGATATTGCATCACATACATGTGTACGATATGAGGTATGAGTACACATGTACTCATACACACACACACACACACAAAGTATACACATATATTCCAATAACTATGATGTCATCAATTAGTCACACATCTAACACCACATACACACATATGGATCATTGCCGTCACACCATACTAGCTACGCTCCGATATCTTACCACCTAATGAACGTCTCGTCTCGTCTAAAGACGCTCGCTCGTTAGAATACACAAAGCAGCCCTAAATAATTCCAAAGATAGTTCGTTCAAAACAGAACTCACCTGTAATAGTAGATGTCAGTTTTGCCGGCAGATTGTCCATTCTTTCGCACCACCACTTCCCTTCGCCAGCCGGAAGGCAAACCTTTAATCTTGATGGGATGATCGGGGTGTGCTTCACCGGAAGACATGGTAGTGGAGTCACTGTATCTGGTCAGAAATCACGATATTCAGACTGTGGCTTACAAACCGCCCCCCTAATGGGCTGGTCGTAATTGGTACTTCTAATTCAAATGAGCTTGAACACTGAGGTACTGTAGCTGGGGCACTTGAAGGTCTTTCGAATTCACAGTAAGCGGTAGAATTTGCGTTGTTGTGCTCTTCTTGAATTTATAAGCGGGTGGTTCGGAGTGGACGCTCCCTCTAGCTCTTTACGCTCGGGCAGACTTGATCGGGACCCTGTTGACAAAGGCCGTGGACCGTGGGAATGAGACATTGGGTCCGTACATTTGTATCATGTCAGCTATTTGCTCACGTGAACTGCGTAGTTCACAATTCGGTAAATTGGAATTTAAGTCGCGAACAAATAATTCTTTTCGGACAATTGGAGAAATCTCAAAGCGGCTGCAGCTGACTTTAGGTGGAGCTGGGTAGCTGCTGACTCCTTTTGGAAGTTTGGGCAATGACTTCAAAGGCGTATCTTCCATTCCGAGGTCTATCTGGATGGTTTTCGTGCAGTATCAGCCCTGCACTAGCTCAATTGTGGGGTAAGGTCCCGCAAGAATTAGCCTGGCGTAGCCTCGCCCCGTGCTAAAGCATGTAAAGCTGACCTACAGCTACTGAGGGTGTATTTGCATGATGCAATACACTTCAACACAGTCTTGTGTCATAATTTTATCAACAATAATGTGGATTGCGTGTGTGTATGTGCACACAGACAGCTATGGAGGGACTCTTGCTGGAGAAGATGAGGCCAGCTATCTTTTCAGCAATGATGCAACTGCGAAAGATACCATTAGGCAAGTATTGCATGATATGTTATTAAATTTTTACAATCCTGTATAGTATGTAGCTATATAGTATGTCTGCAGACATAACCTCAAATTGTTATGGTCGGTGTATTGCCGAATATTAATTAGTGGCATTACATCATCTTGTAGCGTCAATACCCAGCCTCGTTACAATATTTGTCAAACGCGAGGTATTGGAAGCTACCAACGCTTGTTTGTAGCCTACTAGACACAGCCTACTCAAGCTCGCTGGTGTCAAAAGGTGCCGTCTGTGCTATGGCTCTCGTAATTACATTAAACTCCTAAGGCATCTGGAAATTAGATTAAGACCCCCACTATTGAGTCCTCATTGCTAAAGCCCCCCACATGTATGTGGTTTTGAGTAGCATGTAAGAGAGTCATGTACTATGGTGCTAAGAATTCCTTACCAAGAGTTGATGCTTATAATGTGCACAATATTCCATTCATATGAAGCGATTCTGTATATGCTGTCTATGCTATATTATATTGAGTTCTATGATGATCGAACAAAAAGTATCGTAGCAATTTTTAAGAATGGTCTATGCTATGGCTCCTCTTACTTCATTATTACTTTACCGCTTCACCAAAACAGACTAAATCTTTCTCTCTCTCTCACGCGCACTCACACATTCATTAACATTACATTCACACGGCAGGGTATACGAGACACAACAAGATGTAGCAGTGTTCCAGTCGTCATGGATACAAGAAGTTATCCAGCACAGGTGCAGTGTTCACGACGTTCCCCTAGGTCAGCACCTCCTCTTGCCGCACTACCTCGTGGCTCCGAGGGAACAGGGCAGTCCGCAGCTGCCAGCCGACTCTGCCAAGCTTCTACCCACAAAAAGCCATGTAAGTGTGATAAATATATGTACTGTATATTATGTGGGAAAATTTCATATACTGACTAACACAGTGTGTTCCCTCTAGGAATGTTTTAACACATGCATGGGAAAAATTTCATGCAATGACTATCACGTTGTGCTCCCTCTAGAAATCTTTTACACAATGTTGCATAGATGCCTGTGATTTTTTATGTATACGTGTTATTAATTTGCATCATTTTTGTTTGCATAATGTTATGCTCGCACAAAAGTAATGGGATTTTTTTGTCAATGTGTGGTTGACAAAGTCTAATTGCCCCCCCCTCCCCCACCTTTATGAATTGTTTTTTTTTTCAATATGGAATCCCCCTCCACTTGGATTCATTTTATATTTATCCCCCCCCCCCCACTTAAATTTTCGGTGCCAGGCATTTGTTCCCCCTGTAGCTAGACCAAAATCCGGCATAAAATATACTATTACATCGTTGATCTGCTCTTAGGGGGAACACTGGACCAATGCTGACAACAAGTGGAAGAACTCGCGAGAATCACAGCACCAGCACCGCCATCATCATCAAGACAACAATAAGCTCAAGCCCTCCTCCTCCACTGCTAGTACTACTATTAATGCTAACAATGGGAATGCTGTTGGCACTGCATATTCGCTGTCCGAGAGAGCTTCGGTGATGTTCGCTGAGTATAATGCAACCTGGGATGAACTGGAGAGCCGATTGAGGAATACCAATCTGAAGGGTAGGTTATACAATGAAGTGGATTCTTAGTTATAATAATAATATTATAGCTACCAACCCGACAATCTCTTTCAATGCTGAAATTTCAAAAGATCGCATCAGGTTGGTGCTAGCTTGCTGTAACTATTATATCGGATTCCCAATAATTGAGATCTTAGTTGCTGATTCTTAGTTTTTGGGTCGTACCTGTATGCTTCCTTCTTTGACCTTGTACGTGTACCTAACTGCTTTGTACAATAAAAGTGAAATTTGAGAAAGTGTATGACTTAGCTTTCACTGTAAGTGCTATAGAGCAAACCTGTTCTGTTGTGCTTTCATAATGTAGCCAACACTGGGGCACAAAGCTACAATCATATAAATTGAATTTTTACCCCTCTTAGTTTTTAATGCCAAACTTTAATATAAACCGTGCTACTTGTATAGGAGGAAATTATCTTTATCCCAACACAACTGTGCAAATTGCACCTTTACTACTAATGTATTATCTAGCTTATCTACACTTGTACGAGATAATTGTTCCGAGATACACTACTATACAGCGAATTGGTAGATGATCAATTAATTTTTATCTCCCATCTTATTTCCAGACATCGCTGACGCCGTGCAGGTGCCCCGTGTGGCCAATGCCTCCCTTATTGACTTCAACACTTCTCAGCCAGAGTTCAAGATCAGACGTGTATGATAGATAGACACAGCCTTCATTCATGTCCTACCTCCCCACCCCACCCACAATTATCATTTCATGTGTAGATCATTCTCATAGTATATTGTTTCAGCATAACAGCTCAACCCCCATTCCTTTCACAAAATATCTGGTATACAGTGTACACAGTTTTCATTCCCTTCCCCTAACCCTATCAATTCCGCCAAAGACAAAAAAGGGGGGATTTCACACAAACTACAATGTATTCTCACATTCAGAACAGTACCTTAACCACCCCCTACCCTAGCTCTCCCTTCACAGTTGATCATTTCCTGTTCCTCTTTCTGTTCCTGATAGATAAATTCAAAGTTATTATACCATATTTATTGTCTATACTCCTGTAGTGTAGATTCACAATTTTCTTGACATGTTGAGAGACACACACCAGCAGAATTAATGGGGAACACCAATGGTTCCAGTTTGGGATTCCTTGTAATCCCCCTTCAGGTTGCAGTGTCACTCAAGCTAGGGAGTCCCCTCATGTACCCTATACATGCTATATATTTTACTAGGGAAATTGGAAGGGGTAAATATTGACAAGAATTTGGAATTCCCCCAAAATCCCCTTGCACGTATTGTAACAGAATGGGAGAAAACATAGATCCTCGATTACCCCCAGGCCCTTCCCAGTTTTTCAGTATAATATATTGCATCTGAAATGTTGAAATGGCCTTGGGATGAGGATAAATTTGGTTCTGAGTTAGTCTTTCCGGCGTAAACTCCCTCACATTATGACTGTAGTTAGTCTTGGCAACCAAAATTAAGTTAATCGATACTATTAGTATAAGTGAAGAATCTGAAGATGCTTGTCCTGAATGGAGAAGCTCTACAGTATATTATGCATGTACATGTATGTATGATGATTATACAGAAGCCTTGTATGGGTATGCCTTAAAGTCACACAGTTTCTTATTGTCGCTAGAATAGTGCAGCTTCTTGAAGCAGTCCTTACAGAAGAAGCAGGGGCTCTCGGGAGCCAGGTCATCGTCCTCTGTCACCCACTGCGCCGTCTCGTAGCTACACACCGAGCAGAGACGATGCTTCACCTTGTGCTTGTAGACTAAGATGGGATAGTCCTCCCTGACTGGATGGTCAACTGCTGGATTGTATAATCTAGCGTGTGTGTGTGTGTGTGTGTGTGTGTGTGTGTGTTGGGGGGCATTATAATAGACAGTGTACAATCTAGCGTATACAGTGGTATAAGGTACGGTAGGTGATTTTGGCAACAGCCATAATAATATTATTATCATAGGCCATGAAATGGACCATCACAAAATTAAAACCAACCATGAAATAGTTCTTGTCATTGTATTCACACCTACGTATTAATTTATTTATTCCCTTTAAAACACTCAATGATGTCACTATGACATCATGGTCCATTCATCTCGAGCTATATAGCTCTATCTTGTGCTCCATTCTTTCTGCAGAATTCCCATTCAAATTGATAAGCAGAAACGTTGCAATAACTGTGCCAATAAAATTAATATGCTCAACCAATGCTGATCTTGAATTTTTTGTACGTCTAGGGATTGAAATGGGTATACCGCTAGTAAGATGAAGACACAATAATTGGCATGTTTACAGACACGTTCCCCAGGCAATCTAATTTTCGATTAATTTTTTCAATTAATACCCTCTCGGTGTACTCTACTAAAAAATTTAATGTGAACGCTTGTTGTGGCTGGAAACAAGACGTTGACATTACCTGATGTCGGCAAATACCACCAGGTGTTCACAGTTGCCATGGTGATTGTAGAGGTAGGGATAACCCTGACGAATCTTCAGCTGTTCGAATTTGACCATGGCCATGTCTGCCTGGGTCAGCTGGGTCTCCTCAGGTTGGGGCTCATCTGGCTCGGGTGAGGTGTCCCTACGGCGACGCTGAGACTCCGCCCACGAAATAATTTCCCTATATACACATGTATTATGTAAAGATGTACAGATGATTTTTGATACCTAGCTCTCTGGTCCACTTCCCTTCTCTCTTTCTCTTTTCCCTCCCTCCCTCCCTCTTCTTTCTCTCTCTCTCTCTCTCTCTCTCTCTCTTTTTTCCCTCCCTCCCTCTTCTTTCTCTCTCTCTCTAACTCAATTGGGTGCAGGAATCATCTCTCTATACAGGGAACTTCGTGACATTCAATCTGTTTATGTCCTACTCCCCTCATTTCTTAATTATTTTATCTAATTATAAGAATGTAGGCCCAATTAGGCATGGTAGCCCACACCCTTTGCAAATAGACAAACCGAGAGCATGAAGCACATAAATTTGATGTTGAAAATCATGCCATTCGGGTAATTATTGATTAGTAGAGAGAGTGTATAATATAATATTATTATAGTAAGACCCGCAAAAAAATATAATAATCTAGTCACCTGACTCTCTTGTCGTCGCTCTGAGGGTGTCTGAGGTCATTGTAGAATGTGTCGTTAATAAAAAAGAAAGCCGAGGGTGAGGGGTTCGGGGGATCTGGGTTCGACTCGTAGGTCGTCCCAAAAGCGTCAAGGTCCTCGCTGAAATCGTGAGTGACGAAGTAATCGCAGGGGCAGATGATTTTGTCCCTCAGCGCAGTCAGTGGTTGGCTCGAGAGAACGTGCAATTCTTGATCGGGACGTCTCTATGTTGTGAAAGGGAGAAACAGCAAAATAATAATAATTATTTTTCAGATTTTGGGTGTCCTCACTGGTAAGGCATAATTATTGAGTAGGTATTGTTTGATATTGACTGTAAGGTGACAATTATTTGCAGGTAAATGTACATTCTCCTGCACTTTTTGTGAGTAGGCAATTAGTACACTAAAATGGTACAGGGTCGACAAATTCTAAAGTTCCACATCAATCTGTACTATCAAAAATTAGTCACCTTAAGGATAATCATAATAGCGGTATTATTAACATTCACCTTGACTGGATGGAAGATAAGAATAACTATAACTACTTCCGACTCCAACTGCTTGTTTCTAACGATGACCCTTGACCTTCTGGACGTTTGCTCCGGAAGCATGTCCTTGTAGATGCCAGGGTTCAGACTCGGCCCACCGCCAAGAAGGAGAAAGTTCTTGACCATTTTCCCATTCCGCAAACTCTTCAGTGGACTATCTTTAGGAAGATTGCTTTCCTTGCGTTTTACTACTGAGTCTACTTCTTGAGCAGGCTGTTGAATGAATGAAAACTAATAAAATTGCAAGAAGCTAGCAAGCTAGTGAGTCTTGCATACCACACCCCTTCTTTAATCAGGGCTGGTGGCCTTGCATACAGTATATACAGTGAACTATTCCATGCTGAATGCAACAAGAAATGGATAATGCTGAGAAATGTGCAGGGCCAGCTGTATAACATTAGTTCAAGTGGGGGGTGGCAAAAATTTGGCAACCACACCCACTTTTGTTAAACCATACCATACCCACCATTTTTACCCATTATTGGGTGTTGATTATTAAGAATCACCCATATTATCCACTCTTCACCGCTCAAAAACCATGAAAAATTAATGTTGAACTAGCTAGCGATTTTGAAGCTTTGGTATAGCATTTTTATCTAGTAAAATGCTAGTGTAAAGTAAGGCATATTAATTAATTATTGCATGCCTCTGAGCCTAAGGGGGGTGTTCAAGCACCCTGAGCCCCCCCCCCCCCCCCCCCCCCCCCCCCCCCGGATATGCCACTGGGTGTTACTAAGCAACTCTCGATGCAGATTTGAATGGGAAAGCATCAAATTCAGTTACTGAATCGATATAAGTTTGCAGTATGCAGGGTCACCAGATCAGACTCCTCTTGCCTTGGATTGGGGGTGTGGCTAGCAAGACTGCAAGCTGGTAATATCTATTACATTGCCACAGACCATCTTGTTATCCACTTACATTCAACTTTTCTGCACTGCAAAAATGAGAAAATTAATAATATGGTTTGTTAATTCGACGACCCCTTACCAACCATTAATATGGGCTCTCACTTGCACTCCTCCTGAACAACTTTGAGTTCATCTAGGGAAATGTCTAGCATTTCAGTCAGGCCGAAGTCTCGCACGGGACCCGGTGGTATGCTGGCCAGATTATGAGCAATCCGGGCTTCGCTCGCTACACTTTCCATGAGCTGTGCACACTCGGCCTTGAAGCTTCCGATCGAGACGACATCACCGACTCCCGAAAATCGCATCGCCTGGTACCTCATGTCCCACGTGCAGAGGCCGAGTTTCCGCACGCTTTCCAGCTGGTCCAGCCCGCTGTCGCTATCTTGCCCATCTTCAGTATCTGCTCGTGGATCCATGGTCGTCAACGGGTTCGTTCAACTTTCGTATATTGACCTTTGACCTTGGGTGGCCACATTCCAGGTGTCTCTTCGAAGTGCCACGACAGCTATTTCACTTCTTCGTGTAACTGTACTCATTCATTATGGCTGATGACTGGGGTAAGTTTCCAAGCATAAACAGAAGGGGGTATAGTCCTATCTGCCACCTCTCTCTCTCTCCTGACATAGATGATGATAATTTTGATCCTGATGCTGGTTTCCAGCAGGAGAGTGAATGGGCGGGAGAAGATGAAGGACTCGATACTGAGGTGAGTCCTCTGATATTGGGAAGACACCATGGATACCACTTATCATCATGTATCATGATGTCAGTATTTATATCTCACACCTTGCCTCTCATTTATGCATAAATCATGAATATTCATTATTCTCATACATGAATGTGCCTAGATGATATTATCTCTAATCATGTAATCGTAATGTTGTCCCTTGTTCACCTCACTACAGGCACTGAAAGAGCCACCACCGGAGGAGATACGTAAGCCTTGTTGTTTACTATACGCATCAAAGGGGCCTGGGGATGATGTAGTCTCGCCATTCCCTTCTGCAGTGCTTGGTTATACACCTAGTCACTAGTCACTAGTGCTGCAGAAGCTAGGGAGTGGTCTGGCTCTTGAGATTAGGGATGACGCTCAAGATTTTTTTTTCTTTTGGCCACTTTTACAAAAATTAATAATAATAATATTTTAATATCTCTTATGTACTCCCAGCCAAGCCTAAGAAGCCCACTAAAGAGGAGCGTATTGCTGAAAAGAAAGCCAAGCGTCGTGCCGAGGAAAAGGCCCCGGAGCAAAAAGAGAGCAGCACACTCAAGACAGCAGAGGAGGTGCTGGCGGAGAAACTGAAGCAACAGCGACTCCAGGAAGAGTCGGACATGGCAGTCGCCCTGGAGACGTTCGGTGTGAACCATAAACTCATTGATGTGATGGAGCCAAAATCAGAGGAAGAATTCACAGAGTTCCAGGAAGCGTTGACCACAAAGATCACCAAGTTTGAGGTCAGAATCAACATACATCTTATTGATAGTGTGTAATCATGTCTAGATGCCATGACGATCATTACCACATGGTGTATTGATAACTAGTGGTTGTGTTGCATAATCAGACATTGGAATGGGAATGGGCCTGGGGACAAGTGTAACTGATGCCTCTGTCTGTTTGCAGACCTCACCGCATTATGTAAAACTGATGGAGAAGCTAATCATATCCACATGCAAGGACCGTAAGTTTACAATGAGTATAATAATAATATTATTATGTACAACATTGACTACAATCATTGTAATAATTCTTATCCTTTGTATACAGTGGACATAGAAGATCTTCGCCACCTCAGTACAACACTTAGTACAATGGCCAGTGAAAAGCAAAAGGCAAAAGTAAGTCAAAAGTAAAAGTAAGTCTATACTACTGTACTTGTCCTAGATTTGGTGGGTATAGGTCGTCAAAATACCTCGATAGAACTTGGCACGGGGTCGTCATAGGTACATACGTAATAATTATGCAATTTCGTTAACTGCTGCAGGCCCCTAAGGTGAGCAAGAAGAAGCAAGTGAAGGCATCTCTGGGTCAGACAGGCAAGGCAGCCAAGAAGATGAACATGGGTTACGACAATGATGACAATTTAGGAGCAGACTTTGATGATTTTATGTAATTAGGCACCCGTGGCAGCCTTTTTTTTTTCTGTTTTGGCCTTTCTGTTGCACATTTGTACTATTTAGGGTAATGATGACATGTATAGGTGTTCACACAAAATCTATGATAGTATATTCAGTGCTGGATCATAATAATATTATTATTGTGCTATAATTATTATAGTATGATGGTATTATTATGCATGCACTTGCATCCGTGTCTGTCCTCAAGGATAATATTTTGGAATAATAATATTATTATGAATGGTATAAATTTAGACCCTCAGAAGTAATTATGGCTCTTCCATGAGGGTGTATCACTATTTAATAGTTTTATGGAAAAGCCCATTTGACTTGTAATCCAAGGAAAAAATAATATAATCCATACTTTCCGAGCTCTAGGCTGGAACGTACGTTGGAAAGGTAGACTGCAGCCAGTTAGGCTTCTGTATCATAGCCCCAGGGGCCATTCCAGGATGGACAGTATTCAAGGGAGGAGCCTGGGCGACCCTAAGTCGATCGCCCACGACCTTAGGTAGTTTTACCTACAAATGCCAGATGTATCATGAATGTGCACGTGTATCATGGTAACCTTAGTATAAAAATTTATACTACAGTGATAATTATGAAAAAAAGATAACGCTATTCTCCCATTATTACATTTCTAGCAATTAGCAAGTTAGCAACTGTGCACACAGCAATCATGCATGCAAACTTCAAATAGTTATTACATTACTCCTAGCCATGCACTGACATCGACAGACCTTAATTGGTCGTTTTTTAAACACTGATAAATTTCAGACGGCATAATATATTACAAGATATTGATTCAATGATGGTTTAAAACACACTAAAGCTTAGTAACACTTCACTCTGTATGCACGCTGTACAAAAATGTGATGTGTGTAATTTGATTAGTCAAAAATTAAGCCGTTCAATTTGAAAATTTAAAATCGATAATATATCCACCGTATGGGAATATAAAAAAACTGAACTGAATAGTGGACCATGAAAAAATGCTGATTTACTGATTTAGTCAGTGACGCTGTCTCTGAGAGGCGGCGTCCAACATGGCATGGGTCTCCTCCACCACGGCAGCTAGAGCAAACTCAAACTGAGCCTGGAGGGGAGAGAGGAAAGGGGGGAGGGGGGAGAAGAGGAGAGAGAAGTGACATACAAGTTGGTTTTATAAGTAAAATAATGATACTGAAGCTGTTACGGCACATATTACTTGGCTCAGTAACACAATAATACTGTACTGGTATAGTTACCATAGTTAATCGAATACAACGCATGATCCAATCTAACATAAGAAATTAGCATTTTACGAATTCTCATAATGTGTATAATTATTATTATATGAGTGATTGATGACCTTTACCAGAAAAGTGCATGTTTTTCAAAATTGAAATTATTTTTTTTCCATATTATGTAGTATCAGATAAAGTATAGTACATCAGTTACTTTGATTTCAGCTGCTAAGGTCTCACCTTGGTGCGAACCATATGAGGCCTGTGGTCACGTAAATGCTCCACTGTTGCTGCAAGGTTGAGCTCCTTGGCACCTGAAGAGAAAAATTAGGAGGATAAGCTTGTGTATTATCTCTTTTTTGGGGGGGGGGGGGGAATATTAGGTTATGCAGGCTCCAATCCCCCTGCCTGCTACAATAGTATGGCATACCTGACTGTATCCTGGTCAGAGCCATGTCAATCAGGCAATAAGTGCCCGTCCTACCAACACCACCACTGCAGTATGAGAGAGAGAGAGAGAGAGAACTTGAGAACATGCATACATATAAAAACATAATCTGTACGCAGAGGGGTGAGCTAAGTAAGTAGCTGCAACAGATATGAGGTGTGCCCGTTCTGTTTTGTTTTGGCACACGATAGGCATAATTACCTCCAATAACATCACAATAGTAGCAAATGACAAAGGGCACTCGACTTCAAAGGCTTGGAGGCCACCACAGATTAAGGTGTGTGCTGTGGTGTAATTAGGACAGCTCATTCATAGTCTAATGAGGTACACTGCCGGGGCGGAAGTGGGGCGCCAGTCGAATAATATTATTCAGGGAAACGTTGCTAGTGATGTTTGCTTTTTCAGGATGTCAACAAATCACTAGACAATAAAATTGGAAGGGCAGGGGTGATCTGTGCATGTGCATGTACATGTGCATGTGTGTGTGTGTGTGTGCATGTGCAAACCTGCAGTGGATGAGGAGGGGGGTGTCTTGTGTGGTGTGAGCTTTGTTCACCTTCCTGCATGGAGGGAAGACAACACAATAGCTCAGACAGTCGGTCAGTCAGCGCATCACCCGATCAAGAAGACAATATATTATTATTATTATTATTAAAGTAAAGAAACTGGATCATGGTAGTTACATGTACGTACAGTACCTAGATTACAGTAGGCTAACTAAATTGCATCATTTTCCCAGTCCCACCTCCCATCCTCTCCTTTACATCTTAGGACGACCAGTTTAAAATAAGACCATTAAGATCACTTCATCATACATACTGCACTCCCATGGATGCAAGCATAATAAATAATCATACTTACACGTGCAATGTCATGTACGTTACGTTGTGTATGTGTACACACTGCGCCCATATCATGATTTGGTACAAACACCCTCTCCCCCTCTCCCCTCTTCTTTCTCCCACACACACACATACACACCAGCACCAGCACTAGTGGTAGGTAGTGTAGCATTGCTCGTATGAAGTTTTTAATTAGCATGGCTGGGTGGGGTGGGGTGGGGGAGAGACTTCACTCTAGCTGGCCTAATCCCCACTCACAGTATCACATCGTTATTGATTTGGGAAGAACCTTCTCTGCTCGACAAACTTGGAATTGATCATCTACTAACGATATGTTGTACTTCAACAATAGATACTCTACCTTACTATACTATATAGGATCACATACATACGTGTTTGTTATACATGTACATAACATGAGTAGATTGGTTGATTAGGCATAATGATTAAGTAATGATTAGGTAATGATGCAGGGTATATATAAACCCCGGGGGACAGGTATCCAGTTACAGCATTGGGTGGCAGGCTCACGCAATCTGGTTATGAAAAAGCCACAAGCCTCAACCGCAAAACCACATCCACCTACTTACTCGGGTACATACACATAATATACATACATAAATATATACATACATGTACCTAGCTCCTATCATGGGCTATAACTTCACTGCAGTGGAGCCCCTTGCTATGAAGGAGGAAAGATAGCCAGCCCCGAAGCCTTTAAGATATGTCAATAATAGACATGGTACCAACTAGACATATGGAAGCGTTTAAAACGGTCAAAGCAAGCCCCCACATAGAGCACCCCCTATAGTAGGTTTGGGACTGGTTGTAGAAGATAGACCTATGCATACAATAACGTGATAAATACTGCACCAGATAAAAAAAAAAATTAATGATACTCTTTCAACAACTAGGAAGAGAGGAGGAAAGAGAGAATTAATTATTTTGAAACCTAATGCGTGCGTGTGTCGACTCAATGTATGCGTCTTGTGGTTATGTGGGAAGAGGGGGAGGCACAATGGACTGTCGTTTTGTGGTAATAATGTGTACATGCTAGTAATTGTTGGCACTGCATGTGTGGTCAGCTCGGTGACTGCGTCAGTAATGTCATCAAGCACAAGTACATGTATTTATTAGCTTTTTGCTAGGATACTATCTTGTAGCACTAAAATAGAGAGAGAGAGAGAGAGACTGAGAGAGAGGGAGAGGGAGAGGGAGAGGGAGAGGGAGAGGGAGAGGGAGAGGGAGAGGGAGAGAGAGAGAGAGAGAGAGGGAGAGGGAGAGGGAGAGGGAGAGAGGGAGAGAGGGAGGGAGAGAGAGAGAGGGAGAGGGAGAGAGAGAGAGAGAGAGAGAGAGAGAGAGAGAGAGAGAGAGAGAGAGAGAGAGAGAGAGAGAGAGAGAGAGAGAGAGAGAGAGAGAGAGAGAGGTGTGGGTGTCACCCACTGTGAGAGTGAGTGGGTGAGTGGTGAAGTTAGGTATCTACAGTTTCACATCAGATGAAAGCCTCTTCCTCTATTCCCTTCCCATCCATCCATCATCCATCATCCCCCTCTTTCCCTCTCAATGCCTCAAGTGGGTTAGTAAGATGAAACTGCTCTCATTGACTTGGCAGACAGCCACAAGACAGTTAAAATGGAAAACCCAATCCCAGTGTAGCTTCCCTGCTTAATGGCTAAGCAGACGCAACATCCCAGCTATATCCTAACCACACTGGCCATTGGTATAACACTGTTAATTTCGGGATTCACCATCTATAATAATAACAATACAAGCAAATTTTCTTGCAATTTTCTGGTAAAGGTCGTCAATTATTACCCTACAATACAACATGAAAAGTCCCCGGGCACATACACATACATAGTACGTACATACACACAATAGTATTTACATAAAACACGCGCTACACACAAACATACATGTACATATACTACACACACTGTTGATCAATAAACATCATACATATTATACAAACTCACTCACACACTAAATATAGGACGTACGCACGCCACACACTCTTTCCTACTGTCTTCCGCCTTAAAAGTGCCATTTGTTTAGCACAGGAAGAGAGCTGTATCGTAAACAACGCCGCACAGGTACCTTTGCATATCACCCCACATCAGACACACACATACATACGTACGTACATACATACATACCATACACACACAGCCAGGTATGTACGTACATTACGTAGCCATAACCCTATTGATAAGGGGAGGGGGGGGGGGGATAACTACGTATCTGGCAGGTACCGGTTGGAATCACACAAATCTCAACACACAAACAAAAGGGTTCCTGGACAGTTTCCATAGAGAGAGTGCTTAGTGCCCACCACGAAACAAGCAACACTCGATATGGATGGCCTTTGGTGAAAACACTGTCAACGATGTGGTGACTGGCTATGGTCTGATCGAGATTGCAGTGTGGTGACTGGGTATATATTATATAGTGACTGAGAAGAAAGGGGGGGGGGGGGGAATGCCTATATAATATTATAGGATTTGCACTGAGCCAGTAGACTAAGCATCTTTTCCCAACTAATTATAATCTACCCCCAACCCTACAAACCATCCGCCGCCTAACCCACATTGTCCCAACACAAATTTAATCCTAAACACAGCATAATTATTATGGAGAGGGGCGAGGGTGGAGTAATTTTTACGTAATATGATTTTTTAGTGTTGAGGCTGCCGGAATGATCTTGTGGACCTCTACGCAATTACCACTGTCACCACTAGCTAAACAAACTGGTGCAAAGTGCACGCGCCAATAATTGTGCGTACACACATACAAAATTAATTGTGGATTTGAGGTATTTTTATCATCATAACAATGACAAAATGTCATAAAATGAAACCTTTTGACTCTCTAGCCAGCCAGCTAGGTAGCTACTGACTACATACCTATACCACAACATAAGCTGGACCGTGAGGGAAACTACCTCATTATCAGACTAGTAAAAATCGAAATTTTCATATAGCTGTAGCTCGAGATAACAGGTGTAAGCCAGCGAGTGAAGCCATCGAGTTAAAAACAAACTTTTCAAGACGTCAGAAATTTTGTGTTTCTTCCTGGCTTCACTTTCTAAACCAAGCATCATCCATCCAGCCGGGTACATGTACCTTCTAGGGAGCATAGTCAATTACATCATTATTACATAACTGTAGTAATAGCAGTACTAGTAGCTATAGGAAGATGATGACATCATCAGATGGGACAAGCCTTCGCTCATGGCCCGGCATGCCGGCATCGTTGTGATGTTCGAGCACGTGCATAAAGTCATTGCCATGCAAGATCATGCACAAAATTTTACTACTAGTGTACACCATTTCTGGTTTTTTTGTGTCTTCACAGTGCACACTCAGACTCGCCCTGACATAAAATGCGTTCATGCAGCAATCCTATAAGGCCGTACAAAAACAGTGATGTTAGAATATACGTGTAAATTACATAATATTATACACTTTTATATACAAAGTAGCTACGTACACGCAGACAATAACAAAAACAGGCACCACCTGTGTCCGTCCCAACACTATCCCTGTAGCTGGACACTATTATCTAGAGCAAAATCTCGGAGTAGCTACACGCGCAGACATAAGTATTTATATACACAACAAGCGAGAAGAACGGTTTAAACAAGTGTCTAAGCCCTGTCATCCACGGATATTAATGAACTAAGCTACATGCAACTATTGTAGCAAAATTCGGTAGCATATTGTACTACAGGCATACGTATTTGCCACTTAAGTCTAATGAACCTTGAAAAGCTTCTATCTAGAGCAGCTGACAAACGTGTATGCAGTGGCACACTTTCATACTAGGGGGACACAAACATTAAATTTTGTCCGTATCGTGTTGTCATCCTTCCTACCTGATACTAACATACCTCGACAAGAAGTGGAACAATAAACTTCCATCGCAAAACTACGGTAACTCTGTCAGCAGCAGCTAGCTACATGCAGACACGCATACATGTACACATTACACAAGTCATAATTATATCTATCGTAGAGTTTCATTGCTACGTACGTTGCTCAATAGCGTTGCCATAATTGCATTTATTATCAGATGCAAAACACAAACTTAGTGTGACCACATCATGTCGTCATCCTTCTGATCTGATGCATAAATTAAGCCCTATCTGTGGGATCCCCCCGGGAGTATCTATAGTGTATGTACACGCAGACAGACATACGTACATACGCATGTACGTACGCCATGTAAAGAGTATCATATCAATGGGAACCAAAACAGGGCATCTTGCTACGTAGCTGTCCATCCTGTTATCTTCCGCCACAAATCTTAAAAACACTTTCTGTTGCTACATTGATAGTATCATTATATACAGTGGCACTAAGGCACTGGAGTTGCTCCAACTGGTGACGAAATGCTAAAGCAAGCCATTGTCAGTGGTGCTTCTACGATACTATGCATCCTGTTATTTTCCACTCTGCCTAAAGTAGAGCAAAGGCAGGCACTGAAGGCCATTTCTTTCCCAAAGCTACATACATATAGCTGATATACATGGGTACTGACTGCTACCTACCTATGCATCCTGTTATCTTCCACTCTGCCTCAAGTAAAGCAAAGGCAGGCACTGAAGGCCATTTCTTTCCCAAAACTACATACATATAGCTGATATGCATGGGTACTGCTACCTACCTATGCATCCTGTTATCTTCCATTCTGCCCAAAGTTCCCAAAGCTACGTATAGCTGATACGGGTATTGCTACATATGCATCCTGTTCTGCCGCAAGTAAAGCAAAGGCACGCATTTCTTTCCCAGAGCTACGTATAGCTGCTGATATGCTACCTATGCATCCTGTAGAGTAGTATATAGCATTGCCAAATCAGAGTTGTTACTACCATACGTACGTATAATGGGAAAAAAAAAAAAATTTTGAGCGGGTTCAATTTTTGCTGACAAATGCGATCATGGCCTTCATACATTGCAATAATAATGTACAATAGATTAAATGCTTATTTTTGCTGGTTTAGTTCTTGTGGATATCCATCCACAAAGCTAACCTGCTATTTTTACGGATGCTTCAATAATTAACTTTCCCAGCATTTGCCGACAGTGAATGACTACCTGTATGGACACCTTTCTTCCTACCTACCTGTAGGTGGTCCTATAGGAGATACATGCACATAATTATGATATATTATGCCATAGAAATTCCACTGGTGATTACACCACACAAAAGGTAGCGTTTCTGATACATCCTGTTATCTTCCACCTCAGCTACCAATCATTGAATGGCTTTTAATTAGCTGTCTAACAGGGAGAGTTGTTTACTTCCTCCCTGGAAGGATGTGCCACTGATGCAAGGATGACAAGCTGAAGTCTTGCATGTCCCCTGATGAGTCTCTCAAATCCCATGGGTACAATTATAGAGATCATCCTATAGGGTCAACTTAATTTACTACCAACTGCAGTTAGCTTTGCAAATTTAATGGCATGACTCAGCTGCATATGTTAAAAGCAACTTCTCACCATTACAATCTGAACACACATGTACTAGATCATAATTGTATCATAGACTCAGCCTCCACACACATGATAATATACACTTGAGGCCGGCCAATCCCATAGCTTATAGTTTAGATCACCCTATCCTATAGGATAAACAGCACTTACTGCACACCACATGCATGCCATCCTTAATGCATGACCTACATAGGTAGGAATGACAATATGATATAATATTATCGAAGAGCAACCCTAGAGCTAGAGAAGGCCATTTGCTTACTATCAGTAACACAATGTACACACAATACACATAAGGCAATTACGTACTTCTTATAGGCAATTATTGTTTAACCATAAATACAAATGTACAGTTCACCTTATATCTCTATACCAACGTACATACTACGTAGGTCCGTTATATGATATGACATTATAGTAAGATCATGCACACGCATGCATGTATGTGTATGTGTATGCGTGTGTGCAGTGAGCGAGCTGAACGTATAGCTAGCTACATGTATATGGGTCAAAAGTACAACCACGCACTTGAGTGCGAGAGTAGGGAGTGAGGTGAATGGGATAGGTCTATATTATAATATCATAGCATGATCGTGATAGGTGGGCGAGGCGGATGAACATGCATAAGTACAGCATCCCCTGGTTATTCCCCCTCCCTCCTGCCCTCCTTTTGCTACAATGATCTGTGCTTGGGAGGGGGAGGGGGGTAGGGTAGGGTGGAGATAGGTAGATACTGTAGGTACATGTAGGTGGGGGCGAGTGGCGTGGGAATATCGCAAATACATGCAGGATGCACATCCTGGTGCACTGGTTGAACTTCATGCACACTGTAATTGCACATTCAGCTAACCCTTGACCAAAATTGATAACCTTACATGCATGTGATCTTGAACTTAACGGATACATGTCTACTGAACCGGCAACAGCAATTTAGTAAATTATTGAACATCCAAATAACAGTATCCCTTACATAATATTTATATAATTATTATGCATTCAATTCTCATACCTCCTAAACTCGAGCAGTGGTGTGGCTATCTGTGGGGCACCCAGGGAGGTCCAGGTCAGGTACTGGAAGTGAGTCACAGTGCGAGACTCCTGTGTCTGAATGAACGAGGAGGGAAGAAGGAGTAACAAAAACAAAGAATGATGAATAGCTAAATCTCTTCACAATAATCAGTATAATGATATTATAGAAATTTCCTCTTTAGCACCATCACTGTAGACTATAGATAACCAATTACCCATACAATTAAATCAAGATAATTGCTAGGGGTTCACCCCTACATCCCTACAGGTGAGTGAGTGGCCCTGGGGAATAATAATGAAATGAAGGGGTACCAGACCAGTTTTCAATGGTCTGTATCCATCCCTCCCTCCCTCCCCACTCCACAGGGAAATCATGTATGTATGCAGCTATCACAACAATAGAAATTAATTATAGTAACTCTACATCCCATATATATTCCTGGACAACAAGGCTCCACTCTAATATACATACATAATATTATATCCTGACTAATAATATTATAGCTATTGGCTGGTAGGTGGTATGAGGAGATACTAGATCAGATGGGAAAACATCACTCAACTATGACAATGAATATCAGGGTTGTAGTATAAACTGATACAAGGAGTTTCAAGGGTCATAATCAATATCTCGAAATTTTCTGGGGGGGGGGGGGGGGGGGGGGGGGCTAAGGCAGAGGGTTAATGAGGGATTATTAATTCTGAATAGTTAAGCTATCCCCAGAGAATGTTCATTAGGTTCTAAGGTTTTTTTTTTAATGATTCTTAGGAGGGCCTGGCTGGCTGGGGAGCTCCCAGCTAAATAGAGTTATGTATGTGCAAAATAATATCACTGAAAGGTCACCACTACACTAGACATAATCAGTCTACACTAACACATGCTAGTACACTGCACTACACTATCATTAACCCCGTAATATATGTAACAAAAATTCCAATTTTCCGATAAAATGTATGCACTTCCGGTCACCTTGGTGAAGATATTATAGCTATTCCTAGAGTGCCCCAGCAAAGAGGCTTCCACTGTACTGATTCCGATCATTATTTTGCAAGACACTACACTTATAATAAATTACTATAATATACTATGAAGCATTTCAGTCCAGCCTCTTAATTATTATGCGTAAAATTTCTAGATATTTGTCTAACTGGCTTGGTATGTGGACTTAGACACAGCACACAGACACGGAGTCGCTTTTCTATCTCTCCCTTCCTCTGTTGCGGTTCCAATTCGTCACCTTAATTGGGCCAAGAATCCAAAAACATACTTACTTACCCTCGTGTTTTGTAAATAAAAGCTCCTGATGATGTAATCCTCGGAATGAGGATGCTCGGAGACCAGCCGGACCTGCAGGCAAGGAGGGAGGGAGGGAGGGGCGGGGAGGAGAGAGAGAGAGAGAGAGAGAGAGAGGGGGGGGAAACGAGAATTGAATACTTCACATAGCAGGTGCTAAATCAACCCTACAAATGCTCCCTATTGTTTAATTGATTTAACATTCTGACATCATACCATGCATGAAATGGAAATGATTCCACTGTCATGTCATTAACCTTACAAATCTGGTGTTTTGGCTAATATTCCAAATATAATGTTCAGGTATACAGATATATTATGTACTTACAGTTATGTAGCTAGCAAGTGCATTAATTGAATTTGTTTACCTCAAAAGTGTGATAAGTAGCTACTCCACTTGATGGCCAATACTGACAAGACTGACTCTATTGGGAGAGAGAGAGAGAGAGAGAGAGAGAGAGAGAGAGAGAGAGAGAGAGAGAGAGAGAGAGAGAAAGAGAGAGAGAGAGGCCAAGGGAAGACTCCTCTTAGTAACATAATTAAATTTCAATGGGATGAAGGAAACAATGGACATGCTACATGAACACTACACAAAAAGCAAGCCACATGTTTAGAAAACTCACCAGCCCCATGTCTGTGAGGGTAGTCAGCATGACTACCACACTGATGTCCCGCTCCCACACAGCCTGTTTGAGGACAAAAGGAAAAGTGAACAACACCACCTACTAATAGGCAACCAAAATTAATCAAACCCAAAGGCACTACAAAGCTTAGCTAGGACCACCCACTCTAGTAAAAACAGCCTTTTGAGGAAGCCAATAAAAGTAGGAACCTCCAAGGAGTCAGCTAGGTGATGTCATGGTCAGGTGTAGTTATTTGAAAATCAAATTTTATCTACTGAAACACACTTATGAAGTGACTCCTGAAGTGACTCCATATACATGTACACCCAGTAGGAAGGGTCACCTAAGGTTAGGGGACCCTTCTTTGTAATGGATATAGCTGGTAGTCAAGGTTCTAAGGTGTACCAGGATAGACTGGGATTAATAGCTCCCTGTAATCAGATACCCAGTTCTCACTGGAGCAGATATTACATATTCAAAATTCACCCCCCCCCCCCCCCCCCCCCCCCCAGCTAGCCTCTTTCTCGGTTAATATAGCATCCTTTAAACTGGCGATTGAAGTGCATAAGCATCAATCATCACAGGATTAGTAATAAAAATAATTTATAATAATATTATAATTACTAATGTACATATAGGGTGATAGGCACAAGGCTAGGTTACCTTAGGAATGATAATAATTAACAATCAGACTTGGAGGCTCAGCTGCAGGGTGTTATCATTATTCTTTTTTTTTTTTGAGAGTCTTATGTCACTGCTGCTAGCATGTACTTACATATGTAGGTGCTAGCAGTGAATAACCTTATGTATTATAATGTTAGCCTCATGGCCAGATTCTCGCTTAATCAGCTTTTCTTGCTTTTCCAGGGTGTAATATTGAAAAGCTGGGAATCATTGGGCCTATGGACAAGAGTGTACAGTATACACAGCAGAATAGTACACAGCTGGAGTTATGAATAGTTGCTGTGAATCTCGAGGATAATTGTTAAAATTGCCTCACAAAGTTGATCAACTTGAGATCAAAATTAATTATCCTATCACCTATACCTACATGTATGCAGCTACACAATGTTATGTAACTACATGTATAATTATAGACTGCTAAAAATCATATTTAATTTTACCACACCCATGCAACCTCAATTATCCATCCTCAAAGGTGGCAGGATAAACCATTCTTTCTAGGCACAAAACACTGGATTATCTTAATGAACCACTCCCAGACAGTAGCAGACCTCCCATGAAGAGTTCAAAGGTACAGGAAGACCAACAATGGGGGTCATAGTGATTAAATTTACTCCTGTAATTTATTGGATTATTTTTTGATCTATTGACCCAGTCTATCTGGTTTTGTCTGTTCAGGAAGGAGGGGTGGGAAGGAAGGGCAGACACACCACAGACCATGCAGGCTCAAAGCTAGTGGGTGAAACTAAAGATAAATGGAGTCAGTGACTTTAGGTTGAGAGCTCTTGATCAAGTAAGTAGTTAAAAGGATTGATTTTGAGGGAATTTCAAAAGCTAATGAGCTCAGTAGGTGACTTGAATAGGTCACTTTTAAGATATTATGAGAAATAAACTGATTAGCCTAAAATTAAGGTAGACCACTTTTAAGAGCTCTTGGTCAAATAAATTGGATTGTGAACAAAATTCAAAGCTAGAGGGAGGATAAAAAATAACTCAGATAACTTAAATTAGGTCACATAAAAAATTTAATAAGTGAAGTAAATTAAGGCTATATTATATAGGCAGTTGTAACCTGGTCCCTAGGACACCATTCCTAGCTTATTTAGTGAAGATGTGACTATCCTTAATATATTATAGTTGTTCACTTGCCTGCCAAAAGTCGGCCACTGTGTTCTGCAGAGGCCCCTGAGTGACTATGTACTTAGGATGTGCAGGATCTACATCAACCTGGAGAGGGAGAGGGAGAGAGGGAGGGAGGGAGGGAGGGGAGAGAATTAATGTGATATGTCCACACATACACGTATATGTATATGTAGGTAAATACACACAGCAACAACAGCAGTGCCAAGTGCACAGCTGTTCCAGTGCCTCAAAAAGGGTTAACACTATTGTCATATAGCACTGTTGACAAGTTTAAGACAGCCAACCTGACACTTGGAACAATGCCGCCTAAATTGGCAACTATGTAGTAAGGCAATACCACTCTCTTACAATAAAGCTTGCATTGATGTAATCTGAGCCAGATTCGTTGTTTTCCTTCTTCAGCTTGACTCTAGTGTGGTCATCTAGAGAGAGAGAGAGAGAGAGAGAGAGAGAGAGAGAGAGAGAGAGAGAGAGAGAGAGAGAGAGAGAGAGAGAGAGAGAGAGAGAGAGAGAGAGAGAGAGAGAGAGAGAGAGATCCTGTGTGTCGGGCCTAGAATTGTGACATGTATGACTCACATGGTAAGGCATCAGGATATCTATTCTTAGACCTATTTTCAGGCTGGTTGGCAATGGCAGTGCTGGTAGACTCAGGTGTGTAGCTTTGCAGACTCTGTTGTGTTTGTGCATGAGGGGGGGGGGAGGGGGTGGAGAGAGAGAGAGAGAGATTAAAAATAAGATTTCATTATGTAATTTCCAAACGGACTGAACTGGCTGTAATAAGAAGGGGTATCAAATTCACTCAGTACAATTCTAAAACAGTATCAATATCAGTGACCATAGCTACCACATACATAAGCAGCATATGTACTACAGTGTGCACTACAAGGCAGCTGCTTGGATCCGTGGATGGATGAACTTAGCATTACCATGGCGCCCTGTTTAGCGCCACCTTATGAGCCCCACTTTACGGGATAAAAGCAACCTCCTAGTGTGGACTATCACTAAATCAGACTGGGTGGCTAACTAGAGCACGCTCGTGATAATCCTTTGTTATGTAAGAAGTGATAAAAATAGCATCGAGAATCAATACGATACTACATTGGTATGTGTATTATTTTATTCCTACGGGTGCATACATGTACATGTAGGTGTTCCATTTCTATGAAGTCAGAATTACAATACCATAATAATAATTATTGAATTGCCTTTACACTGGAACAAGGTACGACTAGAACAGTATCATAGTCTCATTCCTGGACTCTATTCCCAGCTTTGAATGTTGCACGCTGAGTCTATATAGTAGACAGATGGACTTGAATCAACGTTTTCACTTAACGAGGATTGCTAAATCTCCTAGCTGTATCTAGCACCAACTGCTTGAGAATTATATGACAGATAGCAAAGAAATTCTTGGGCTTGCTGGGTAGAAAATCAGCAGAATGTAATATTTATTACTATAATAGCCAAAAGTCTTCAAGTTGTAATTGGGTAAAGCTATTTGACTCCTTGTATAACATATGTGTCAGTCTGGGGCCATACCTACACACAGTCTCCCAACACAATAGGATTTTGACCATTCCAGACTTGTAGGAATGTATAAGCCAAACCCTCAGTACAAGCTTACAAGTACAGGTACAGCTCAGGTACACTTACTAGGTCTATAGAAACTAGAACAGTATCTAATAATTTAAATTTAGAGATAATGGAGGACCATGTACAGGGCCAGGCCAGGCCAGGGGAATGAATGGAATAATGACACTAATGAAAGCAATTGTGTGCTTTGTATTGTTAAACCAACTAGTAAATTCACTGGGAGTGATGTAGTATGCACATACAAAGGTCACTGGCTTACAAATTACTAAAAACAACTACTTACTACTAACTTTTCATGACCAGATTTCCTGTCAGGGATCTACAAACAGAGAAGGTCAGCAAATAGAAAATGACCCTTCTAAAAGACACCCTTTTAAATGGGAACATGTACATTATTGTAGAGGGTACAAGGTAGACTTGGGGTCATAAACTTGCCAGCACCATAGCCATAGATACCAAGAAGGGAGAGGAGATTCCCTAGCTATAGGCTAAGCCAATGGCAGCTGCTAATTCTGAGAAAATTGATAAAACTGGGATGGTAGGTGAGGATGGGGATGGTGTAGAGGGTTCTCAGTTTCAATTTGGCACTTGCCACAGGGCACAACACATACATTCATACATGACCTCTCTAAGCTTCTACACCTCTCTCTCACTCCCAACAGACCTCACAGTTCAAAATTGAAAGTTGGCCACTAAACAGGGAGGTGACCACAACTCACTTAGGACTAGTCAGCTGCTGGTGGACCCTTTGGCCTGCAGTGAAAGCCTCAATAGTGAGTGGCACAGCTTCCTTACACACTGCTGGTCAGGATATTGTTTATACACTGGCAGAGAGGAACACTGGGAGTCTGAGGTTAACCACACCACAACCACATGAAATTAGGATAGCTGGGTCTATGTGATTACAGACAGCAGCAGCAGCAGCAGAAGTGCTGGGAAGAGGGTGCTTACAAGGGGAAGTTGGGATGAGGCAGCTATTGAAAGTGTCCAGCTATTGTTCAGACTGGGAGTCCAACCCCCACAATCAACCATAATTACAATTATAGAAACTGGAAGCACTGGCTGGCCAGCTGCACACCACAAAAGGACATACCCAGGGACCAGCACCTCAAAAACCTACAAAACTGTACATTTAAATGCGATATTGACTACTGCCCATAATTATTATACTCTTGCTATAGGGTAGGACAGCTTTTTTGTCAAGTGTGGGGCTTAATGAATACGCCAAACAAATGTCAAATCCATTGCAAAGTTTAACATCATACACCACCACAGAATAGTGCATTGTTGAGTCTATTAATAATTGCATAAGTAGAAAAACTTGCAGTTCCTAATATAATTACTAACAGATGCTGGCAATGAAAACCCATCCTTTGCAGCTTCAGATATCACTATGGCAGCTGAAAGAAAGCCACAACTATGTACATATCACTAGGTGTTCCACCAGAAAGGATATGGAGGGCAAAGGAGAAAAATCTAGCCAAGTCACCACTCAGCTCAGAATTCCAGGAATAGATTACCAGTGAGTTGTGTCAACAGCACTAAGAACACTTTCCCAGTGAATTTCCAATAATAATAATTATTACAATGTGTCATTCAGAAAGTCCAGCAGTACATGTAAGGCCACCCCATAATAAGTACAGTTGGTAGACACCACTACCAATATATAGTACATAATTATAATAGGGTAGGCATAGGGTAGTACTCTCGCTAATCAAACCAAAACCGATGAGAAAAATTTCAGGCAGTCCACTGTATTCAGAATTCCAGGAACATTCGATTGATGTGACTAAAAGTATTCTCCCATGTAGAGTTTAGCTGAGCTAATCCTTAGGGCCTAGCCCCATAGCAGACTGTCAGAGCATAGATATATATAATAGATGATCATAGGAAGCTCACTCGCTCTAAAATAAATTATATCACAGAGAAAAGAGAAATTACTGATACAAGGTAAGGGAAAGAAGATGATGTTCAGGAAAAAAGTCCACAAAAAAATAATGTCAGTGAACAGGCTCTGGGCAGGATGTGGTTAGGAAGTGGAGCTGCTCCTGGGAGAACACCAAAGCTAAGGGAGGAAACAAGAGTTCATGCATCACTTCCTGTAATTAGGACGACACTGACCAGTCTACTAGACACTATAGAGTATAGCCAAGTACACACTAAATATAGTCAATTCATGTCATATAGTAGTACAATTGGCCCATAAATAATACGACTGCTCAAGTGCATGACCGACATCGTATGTCATTGAGTGTGTGTGTGTGCATGTGCTGCATGTATGTGTATGCATGGATCTGTTATATTGTGTGTGTGTGTGTGTGTGTGCATGTCTGTGAGTGAGTGTATGTGGTTATGTAGTATGTAATAGTGTTGTGTACGTGTGCGTATGTATGTGCAGGTTCTATGCACTAGTTTTGCTATGCTTATTATGCGTGTATGTATGCGTGTCCGTAAGTACAGAATGTGTACATAATATGTAAACGTGTGTGTGCGTGTGTGTGCGTGTGCACTTTGGTGACTTTCAGCTACCCGCCACATGCACAAGGTGTGTGTGTGTGTAGCCTATTGCTGCTAAGGATACCGCTAGAAATTCTATAGGGCCCTCAGAAGCCATACTCACCACCATCAATAGCAGGCAGCAGTTCAAATCTGCAACCATATATTCGTATGATGATTGTATGCATATTATACATATTGAACCAGTAATAATAATTATTATGGTTCAACATGCACTACTATAATGCATGTGCATCATGTGCGTACCTATGGCTGGTTTTAAAATCATGTGACCCTGTTCATCGCTGCCAACTCTAGTTTTCAAATATGGTATATTATGCCACAAAAGTTCAGGGAGTAAGGTTCTAAGCGCTGGCTGCTGTTTCTGAAATCATAGACATGCTGAAATTCAATAGCTTTGAGCTAGTGACAACCGGATCGTTAACAAAGTGGCTCGAGCAGATTTCTGATATGTTCCAGTCGATAATTCTAGCTGTAATGTACACCAAACAGTAGTAGTAGAGTACGATACACAAATCGGGAAAGATTTATGGTTAAATTCTTATTTTCCATGCTAGAGTGAACCACGAAATTAAATTATTCACTTATCAATTGAAGCTTGTCAAGATTACAATAAAAACTTTATAGCACGAAATACTCACAATCTATTTTTTTTAACCATTGCCATGGGTACGTACATTCTAAGCTTTTAAGAGCTACTATATATATCCAGAATATGTGCATTCAGCTTCTAAGCTTTTATGGGCTATTACGTAATTATTAGACCACAGATAAGGCAATACCTACAAGATTCCCAGCGTATGACCCACAAAAATCCTGTTACAAGGTTCAAATTTCCCCCGATAGATTACACCAGATCAGAGTCATACATGTACGCACATGTATGTGTGTACCGTACAGCCGGACATTTTCCTTCTCCGACCTCCCTCGACATGTGTACCAACGTTATGTGTTTACACTGCAAATTGTCAACGCTTGTCCACAACTGAAAGTACTCATGCTACGCGTGGGATAATTGCCCACAATGTGGTCTAATCGTGTGCTATAGATACTATTCACAGTGTATAGCCACTGTCGTTGTACTTCTAATGCCTATTGATACATGGGAGGAAGTAAGAGGGCATACCGTATAGCCGGAAAAATTATTGGCGGGCATTAAATTTGTCCTTTGCGTGGTCCCTGTATCTATCGACAGCCTTGTTCCTAGGCCCTTGATATTCACAGATTTTCATTGTTGCACACCGAAAAGATCGGGGAGACTGAGAATATACGCAAGGCAATAAATAGTACACATGCATGTATGTGTATGCAAATAGGTACGTAGGTGCACTGCCTGAGCTCAGGCAGCACTGGGATGGTCGGCATTGGCTGTGAAAGTCACAGAAGTCTTCTGATCTTTTGCCTACCTACTCTATCTCTATGGGTGGGTCCAAAATAAGCTCCTTATACTGCATCATCAATTTTAAACCATTTTATTACAGTGTTGTAGCTCCATACTGCTGCCAGCGAAAGTTCTCTTTTTGCGACCCCCTCCCTCTCAACTTTCAACCAAAATGGCCTCCTACATGCACACTGCATACTTTATCCGACATCTAGTTGGAATGATGTAAGGAAATCACAATCAAAATAGAGAACAGCTGAGGGAGGAGGGAGGGGGAGAGAGAGGGAGGGAGAGCTTTTGAACCAGCTGTAGGTACATGTATTTTGCCAAATGGCCTACACCATATTATCGACACAATCGCTATAACAGCACCTTTTCGTGTCCAAATGTGTTAGGGTGGGCCCCAGTGAAAGCTATATGTAGCGTTACAATAAATACAAATATGTGGTCTTGCAAACACAGGAATTGAAACTTCTCTTATCAGTTCAATAAGTGGGCCATTGGTATTATGATGATAAAAATCTCTCCTTCAAAATGCACCATAACATCACAACTACGTACGTACGTACGTACGTAGCAGTTTACATGTCTTTAGTGGCAGGAAATAGGAAATTATACCTTCATCAATTTTTAGTAGGCAGCCATGCTTGACTGCTCAATCACAGCCATCATTGCATGTACGTACACGTACGAAGTAGTCACTGGCTGACAGCTGACCCTTGAATATACTAAGAGAACATGTACACACACGATGGTGATGTAATGATTACGTCAAGAATACTGTCGGACTACAATCAAAATTAACAAGCTGCTGTTGCGTATACATCACATTTTGACACACGCATCAACACCAGTGGTCCTTTCCCAGTGTATTTATAGGATCTATGAACACAGCGGGCCTATTATGATAAACCCATTGTGCTACAAATAGGAGTTATCAAACTCGCCAAGACCAAATATACTACTTGTGTTTGCTAATAGTGGACCTGAGAAGCACACAAGAATAACAGGAGTGCGGACATGACTGCGCCATTTCTCAATAATACAATGATACATCCTCCCGCGTATACTATACAACGTCATGTACGTACATGTATTATATTATGTATATATTATGATATCATGTAGCATTACAAGGCAAAGCGGATGCAAAAATAGCAAACCAACACATCTACTTTTGCTAGATTGGGTAAGGCAGAGAGAGGGAGAGAGAGAGGGAAGAGGGAGAGAGAGAGAGAGAGAGAAAGAGGGAGAGAGAGGGAGAGAGAGAGAGCGGTTACCCTAGGATTTCACCATACGTACATAGAAGGTAAGCTTGTTTCAAATAGATTATGCAGGATATGAGTCTGCACGACAATAAATAAATAATAAGCAAGGTAGTATAGTGAATTTTTTCTCTATCAGAACAAATAAAGGAAGGCAAATGTGATACAATAGTAATTATGCCCAGGGGCAGTTTGCAAGCGAGTGTTTGTGCTAGCCTCGACGATGACGTTACGACTGACTAAAAATAATCGCTCGCTCAGGGGTTAAATTTTACACGAGGAAATTTCTACCACAGGCAGATGTTGATTAGATAATAATAATAATAATAATAAAACAAGTCATTGTTATTGCGCAAAACACCTTTAGCTACGTAGTAGCTGGCCATCACTGAAACAGGATGACTTGGGTACGATCATCTCTCAATTACTGGGAATACCTCTCAAGAGTTTCTTTCAAACCAGGCATTCATCTACACTGTCACTGTGCACAGCACACTAAAGTTATAAATTCATCAAGTACATAAGTACTGTACGCATATTATTATTATTGATTATACTAAACACATGAATGCTACATACTGTAAACTTTAAATCATAAATATAGTATGACATTCACATTTTGCAATTTGGAAGTCATGTGTTACATAATTTCTACTAAAGCCTACTAATAGTAACCAATGACTGCAGATTCTAGAATCTGATGTAAATATTTTCTACAACTCTACATGCGTACATGTAATTATGAGTGAGCATAATATATTACAATAATATTATACATACATACATGTACATGGCACACGTATATTCACGAGTATTGCATGTATGTGCATGTGTATATGCATACGTATGTGTGTGCATGTTGTATAACATATATAGACGACAGATGGTTGGTACGTGACTTAAACTAACCTCCCATTCCTTCTTCAGTTTGTTCTGGTTTTGCAGATTCGCCTCGATGTAGTTCTGAATGATAACATTATAACATGATATTATGATATGATATCATTACTATCACGTGACATGATACACAGTCACCTGCACCAAACAGACACGCAATGCTGGAACATATTAATTAATAATTACTATAAAAAGGGTATGTATGATATATACAAATGAATTAATTCCTATATATGGAGGTAGTGATCAGCAAGGAAATATGTATCATTACTACCTACTTGACCATAAATATGCATGTATGTACATGCATGTACATGTATGTACATGTTAGGAAATTGATTCTACCACGAACGAATACACGCGTGCAATTATGAGTAAATCCAAGGCTGATTTCATATCTGTTTATTCAATATTTCCGAAAAAACATTTTTATTGGGCAGTTATCTATGTACTTTTTTGAAACAGTTGCAACATCATGGAATAGGCTTGTCGATATCATGCTTAATTTGGTAGAATGAGTTGTATTGTGAACGGATCTCTGCTCACGAGAAAAAAATCCCTCTTTTCTTAAAAAAATTTGCTCAATTTGCTATTGATGGAAATTTGAAATTTTATGTCCGATTCTACTAATGATTTTAGGATGCTTCTGACACGATAATATTATATCATGGTCTAGCTTCAACTTTTTTTGTAAGGTTTAAAACGGTAGTTTGGAGGAATTCCCCACAAGATCATCCACCACCCCCTTCCCCCTCCCCCCCAGTCCCTTGTATCCACAGTCAAACCGCAGTGCTGCCAAAGTTTAAGATTTTATCCTAATATTAGGATTTTTGAGCATCAATTTTGCCTCATTAGCATAATATGCAAATTAGGAATATTAGGATTTTTTAGCCTTCTACTCTCATAAGGTACAGTGTTTTCCATGATTATCTCAGGATTTGGGATATATTCCTTAGGATTTATTGTCAAAAGATTATGGCAGCCCTGAAACTGTGTCTTGTATAGTGGTCACAGCCACCTCCTTACTACAGCTCAAGCTTCAAGTGGCAACTCTTCACACATTATACACCTCCTTCAAAGCAGCCAACTCTCTATTAATTTGTGGCCTATATTATATAATAGGTGACCAGTTTTAGTCAGTGTATATTTATACAGGTGAGTATATACCTCTGACACAGATCCAATTTGTGCCAGCCACAGAGGCCTGCACACAGGCTAATTGGCCTTTCATGTGTACACTTAAGTGCTTTGAGGTAACCATAAATTGCATGCCCTCAGGTTATAATAATTATTGTAGCTATCATAATACATTATTGGCTATAGATTATATATCTAGCCATAATTTTGATAGACCATAACCCACTATAGGATGGAAAGAATTTGCTAATAATTAACCTGATACTGATTATTACAAATGCTCATAATAATAGTCTTACAAAAGGCACAGCTGGCTTACACACTGAGTTGGTATGCTACATAGGAAGATGATATCATCAGGCAGGGGCGCCTTCGCTACTACAGATTTTTAGTATCGATAATGTTATTACGCCAATTCAGAAGCTGTGACTGATTGCCACTACCACGGCTCCAACATGAGATGTACACCACTTCCGGTACTCGGAGCACGCTCAGGGTCGTCCCAAATTACAAAATATTTATACACAGATACACACACACACACTCACACTCACATTGACGTACACAAGCCCACAAGCATGCACACACAAACAGACATGTGACAGCATACAAAAGAATGCCATCCATTCCATTCCATTCCACACGCATCCTTGAACTATAGCAGATGACCTTTGCAGCAAACCATGTAACTACATGTACGTACTGTGGACTGCCGATTATGGAGTTAGGGTACGAGTACAGCAGTAATCGGTACACTAGCCCATGGTATTGAGACTGCATTAGATCACTATTATACTATTTACTCACCAACAATAGATGTCCAGCACTGATATCCATGTGAGGACTGACGGGTACTGATGGCCTGTGAAGTATATAGGAGGGAGGGAGGGAGAAGAGAGAAGGGGCCAAGGGGGAGAGAGAGAGAGAGAGAGAGAGAGAGAGAGAGAGAGAGAGAGAGAGAGAGAGAGAGAGAGAGAGAGAGAGAGAGAGAGAGAGAGAGAGAGAGAGAGAGAGAGAGAGAGAGAGAGAGAGAGAGAGAGAGGGGGGGGGGGGGAGGGAGAGAGTAGCATTTTAGCCAGTTGGGGATTGAGCACGATAAGTAAGTGGGTGGGAGGTGTGTACGTGTATGTGTGTGTGGGAAGTAGTTCCTCCCACGTGCCGATACTCTCGTATAATAGTAAACGTGCCCAAGGAAACAATTAATTTTAAGGAAATTTTTGTTTTAAGGTAATGGGTAAAAATAGTTCTACTATCAGTCCCTAGAGTGTGTATTCACTATACTCTATATACCATCCCTCCTCTTAGTAACCTCTCCAGAAAAACACTAGCAAGCGTGGGAGGGAGTGAGGGAGGGAGAGAGGGAGGTAGAGAGGATGGGTAATCAAGAGAGAGAGAGAGAGAGAGAGAGAGAGAATGGCAGTAGTTTACTACATGTATATAATATTATGTGCATGTAGGATGAAGCATAAAAGGTAGGAACCCACACATTTAGCATAATATCATTTTAGTCAATCAGTGTCAGCATGGCATGCACCATAATAATATGTACATATACATGTAATTCTGTTGAGCTAGCAGGAGGGAGCCGGCTGGTCCGAGTGGAGGAGGGTATGCACATGCATGTACATGTGCATGTACATGTATGTATATGTATATGTACAAGCTTTAGTAAACAATGTACATAATATGTAAATGAGGCCACATACATGACATGCACACGCACACGTACACGCAAAAATGGCCATAATAGCAAAGCACTTGGCAATTGACTTGAAAGGGCAGCAGGTGATTTGAATTCCTTATGATCCTCAACAGCTCAGCAAAAAATGAAAGACTTCGCTCGCACCCACACACACAATGTCGCAATCAAATGGGTGCCATGCTGCAAACTGCTGACAAGGCAGTATCGACGAGTCATGGGGCTACATGTATGTACTCAAAGGCAGCTACGTAATTATCTGTTTGTACACTGAATCTAACAGCGTCCGCTCTTAATCACATAATTCCGGAGGCGATCAGATTACTAGGAATACTCTTGGCTCTATGTCCACAAAAAGTGTTCCCTGCACGATATACTGGTACATACATGCACTACACATGCCAATAGCGATAGTCTATAGATGCACATGTAATGATTTTCCGATTCAAATACAAGGGGTAATTAGGCCTTCCTCCTTAATTAGTTCGTCCGGTTATCCGGGGTATCTTAGCAACGAGCGGCCGTCAGGCAACCGACTCCAGAAAAGGAAGCTCATAATCATAATACATAGTAAAGATTGGCAACAGGGCAGATGAGAGTACCTTTAGACCAATTTGCTATGTACAAATATTCATCATTATAAAGCACCTGTAATCTCTACATACGTACATAGATACGGTGTATGCAACGAGAGGAACAGCTGTGATTGAGTGTTTGTATACTGAGGCAACGTCATCCTACGCATGCCTTCTCCTTATAAAACATGCCGTGTACCCGGGCACGTACTTGTATACATGTACACACACGCACATGTAGTACGTACGTAGGCATGAGCATGATACCACGCAACAAGTCTGACTCGATGAGTGAATGACTTGGGGTCAGAGAGACTAGAAGCGATTACAGGGCTTTCTATTGTGATTGGATTAATTTATCACTGGAGCAGATTGTGGTCAATTTCGTGATCATTATGCCGTAGAGAGACGCTTTGAAGTTCAATTGGTCACACTTGGCGTGGGCTGATGTTAAGTCGAGATACGTAACAGAAAGTGGTCGGTCTTGTGCCTACTTGCCCCATTTTGGACATCAATAAAATTACTTTATCACTTTAACCCCCTCCTCTCTCTCTTGAGATGTAAGGTAGGTATCGTAGACATGAAAGGTTATATCAATGCTTTATGAGACTTCAAAGGTTTATGTAGGAAGCAACTGCTAATTTAATTGTCAATCTCAATCTCTCTCCCTCTCCTTCTCCCTACCTCTCTCTCTCTCTCTCTCTCTCTCTCTCTCTCTCTCTCTCTCTCTCACCACAGGTGTTGTGAGGAGCTGGGTGTGTAGTAGTGGGCAGCATCATAAGCTAGACCAGTCTGAGATCTTCCACTTCCATTTGTGCCTCTTCTTTTCCTTCCTTTCTTACTTTCATCTTCAGACTACCAGCGTACGTGATGTGTGTGTGAGTGTGTATGAGAAAAGGTTCAGATACTTTCTCAAAACTCTCATGTACTGTAGGTATACAATTTCTATTATAATAATAATACACCATGTGTATGCATGTACATGTATGTACGTACCAAGCCCATTGTTCTGGGGATTTATCAACAATAAAAATAGAGTATAATAATTATTACGTCATTCAAACATTGATGATCAGACTGTGTTGTATATACCGTAGTGTCCCGGGTAAGCGCCCATGTACCGCATTTCAAGGGACCAACTGTAGCAGCTCCTCTACAAATTTTGACCCCGCATGTGGGCCAAAATTGCGAGTTATATTTGAGTGCCCATGGACGTTTACCCGGGACACTATGGTACAATAACCCAATGTACAAGTCACTTGTATATATAACATGAACAGGAAAAAGCAAACATGGGGTACACAGTTACTAGGTACATACAGGTTTAGTTAAACAACAAAACCATTATTTTCTTGGGAATACACAACATTTGGACAGTATCTACTGTAGCTGAACTAATACATTATAGTAGAGATTCTCATGTAGAGTGTTCTAAATAGCATTAATGGTTGTGGGATCAAACAGATGAGCATGTTTACATCAAACAAGGTTGCATCACTTCGCAAACATTAGGAATAACATATCAATGAGTTCGCTACAGTTATTTTTGTACAAGATTCATCCATGCAGATAGAGTACTGATCGCGCAAGTTATAACATTCAACACGCAAAGTGCATTATTTTGAAATATATAAAATATTTCTTGAGGGGCCTATTTTGACAGATTTACAGAGATTTCTCACTTGCTTATTAATAATAACAATTTTAATTACACCAAATCTATTTTTAAAAAATGGTTAACTTACTACTTACCACATCTGTGCTAACTGGTGAGTAACGAACTGTCTTCATATCATACTTGTATCGACCCCGGATTCTATGCAATGGAGAGTGAAACAGAGAGAGGGAGGGAGGGAGGGAGGAGAGAAAGAGAGAGAGGGAGGGAGGGGGAGGGAGAAAGAGAGAGAAGAGTGAGTTACTTGCAGTATGTTTATTGCAAATACATTATGCATCATACTGCATAGCACCAGTCCTCGTTGAGTTCAACCATCAATAAAAGGCCACAACTTATTACAGCTAAATATATTGATTTAAAGGGTTATCCTCAATCCAGGTGTACCTGACCTTGTATATGAACATAATATGCAAATGGTCGAGACCGCGAGTATAGCATAAAACTACGCACGTAGGAAGTTAGGAGATGACCTCATTTTCAAGGTATAATATTACTATGCACCAAGTACTAGCTGTCCTAATAATTAGGGGTTATCCTCATTTCAGGTAAGGATTGAGACTATGATGTACAGCACAAAGATCAAGGAGGTGACCTCATAGTCAGGGAGAGTTGTACAGTATCACTACTGCACAACCGAGTACAATCCAAAATTTTAGGGGTTATTTCTCCCTCGTTTCAGCGTAGAGGAGGTGACCTCACATTCAGGGACAGTTGTGTGCAGCAGTTTGTGTCGCTGGGACATACCTTATTAGCGTCCGGCATCCAAAGCCCCCCCGGCTATTCTTTCTAAGCATGTCTGATGTGAGCTCACATTCAGGGATAGTTGATCTACGTCACTGGGATTTCATTTAGGGACAGTTGTGTGGACTTTGTGTCACTGGGACATAGCCGGCATCCAACCCCCCCTTTCTTAAATGATTGCAGGTGAACTCACATTCAGGGGTAGTTTCGTGCTGTAGTCTATGTCAGTGAGATTTCATTTCAGGGATAGTTGTATCACCGGAACATACCTTATTAGCATCTGGCATCCAAAGATCCCCACTTTTTTGTCTAAGCAGGTGAGCTCATATTTCACTGGGACTTTAGTTCAGGGAGAGCCGTGTGCAGTTGCGTGTCGCCGGGACATTGTTTAGCATCCGGTGCCAAAAATTCCCATTTTAAAAGAATTGCTTCCCCTTAAAAAGCTCATACATGTACACATACATGTATATATCTGCTCTACATCGTCCATCATCCATTAATTATTACAAATTATTACTGGTTTGTCGGTAACGTAGTGTCAATTGACGAGTTTAGGAAGTGCACTGCTCCATATAGGTAGCTAGGAGCGGCCATCGAACTAGTCAGCTGCAACTGTTGTGATGGTACTACCCCATGACTACAGCGGCACATGTATATACATGCATGTACATACATACATGTACATACCGGTAGTATGTACTTTAATACGGATGGATGTATGAAAACTATTGCTGGATATGGACAAGTAACCTCTGTATATTGTCATCTTGCTTACAATAACGTACTTAACCATGATATGGGTATTTTGCAAGAATAATATTATAAGCTTCACTGTACAGTGCCATAGGGTGCATAAACGATACACTAACTTTGATTCGATTTTACAGGCATCAGTGTTTCATACAGAGAGTGGGGTGGGGTGCCCTGAGATTATCCATCACTAACTCAGGTTCCCCCCCCCCCAAACTTTCCAACTCCAACCTTATACTTTGTATTAGTTTCCCAGCTCAAAGGCATCAGGTCCTCCATCTACTGATCATAAAATTAACGATTCTGTATGAAAACACTGGGCATAATTATTATGATAATAGCAATAATTATGCATAACATTCTGACGGGAGCCTTGCAGCTAGCACAGCGGTGTCGTTTACTAAACAGAGTACAGCTGTCACGCAACAACAAAGGCAGTGGCCATGTGACCAATCAAAGGATAGCTAGCGCCCACTCAGTTCTTTTCATACACACAGGTGATTCGGTAATTAGCATCACACTGGGCTTTCCTGCACCAGCGCACCAGCTCTGAGAGAGCTTGCGGGAAACCCTTCATGAATGAACTGTTCTGGCGGGAACAATGACACAGGTGCACCCCTGGAATAATATTATAAGGACCGATTTTTTTATGAAGACGCTTGCTTCACTACAAATGGTGCATAGGAAAGTGTACAAAAAATTCAATAATAATAAGACTATTGCTAAAATTTATTCACAAGGACACCCCATTAATTTTAATGAAGATACTATATTATCATATACACATCCATGGGCACCAACAACCACTGAAATGAGGACACCTCCTTATCTCATCACAACTCCAGGCTCTCCCATATGGTTTCAATGCTACACACAAAGCCTAAGAAGGAATGGGCCTGGGGACAAAGCTAACAGACAAGTATACAACACTATAGCAGGGGTTATCAAAGCTTACAAAATCTTATAGCCGTTAAAATTCTCAAATATTTTACTGATCAGTGTTGATCTCGCAAAGGAAACAACGGCCAAAATGACTACTCAGCCCAGGGACTAGTAGCCAAAGTGAAGGAAATGGCTAATTTGGCTACTAGTGTGTAGGGAACTCCTGGTACTACCGCACCCTAGATATAAATTTAGACAACAAACATTCTACTAATGGTGACTTCAGTTTGAAAGCCTTACATGTATATACGCTAGTTAACAATGTTTTGTAAATAATTGTGCCTTCTTAAAGTGGACATGACCTCTGCGCTTTGAAATATGGCAACCCTTCCTCACAGATGAACTACTTTCCAAGTCATAACATCAACTTTGTTGCAAATGTTTGTATTTTGGTGCCTCTGATGTCCCATAAAGCACTCAGCTTCTCATTTGGTGTCATCTCTCTACCTCCTGGCGCGCAGTCTCAACATTATTACTATCTGTCTACTGTAACAATAACAATAGTAATTGCCATGGAGCCCCATTCATGGCTTCCGCTAGAGAGTAAGAAAGGAAGCAAGCTTCATCATCTACTTGCCTTATTCACTCGAGGGTAATGAATGAGCGACGTACATGTACGATTTGACATGAGCATGCACTATGCATGTGCATGTAAGTATGTCTCCACTCTGGTTAGCTGTACTGAAGAAATCCCAGCTAGCAACAATAAGCCAGAATTTGATGCAAGAATTCACCATGTATAATCAATCAGAAGCAGCTATATACACTACATATACTTCTGTAATCCCTCATGCCTCACTTATGCTTATAGTCTCAACTATAAAAGGTTAAACGGAAATCTATCTACACCCATAGGCACCTCCTGTGGTGCAGCCTCAACAGTTGTACTAGGTATATATTTGCAGCATGGCTTCCTCTAGACTGGGAGAGAAAGGGAGTAAGGCCCATGCCAAGTTGCCTTATTTACTTGGCCATGGAAACATATAACTCACTAAGACGGCCAAGCCTAAGGAAGTGAGTACAGGTACATGTTCATGCCACCCACTGTGTTTGTCACGTCAGCCATGGAAGCTACGTACTCATACCAAGAGTATCTTGTTCATACTGCATGATCTAAGACCTACAATGTCATGTACATGTATATATACCATAATATAGAGGAGACCCTCCCAGTGCCTGCTCAGGTAAACTTCGTGAATCATGCAAGAAAAAGATACATACTTCAACTGCTGTTGTGGTGGATCTGATGCACAAGGCAAGGGGGGAGAATAATAATTTTTGGATGGTCCTTCAGTGCTACACTGTCTCTTACTATATAGCTCTTAAAGGCAAGCCATTCCCAATTGGTATGATTTGCAGGTAGGTTGAGCTAGGGACTGAAGCAGACTTGAAAATTACTCGTGCATACATTATTGACCACAGCACCCTACAGCCCTGTAGTCTAGAAAGTCAATTATAGTAATAATATAATGTACAAGTTGTCCCTCAACCTGTATTATACCTGCAAACCTCTGTACCTACTTACAAGTTACTTCCACACAATGGAATACTTTCAAGAAAGGATTGCTTTTCACACAAAGAAAACTTTCAGCCAGCTTGCAATAATAAGGACACACAGTACCATATCATAACTTTATCACGACTTACTTTCGGCAGTAAATATAGAGCAAGCCAAACAAAATGGCCGCCAATATACCAATGACCACTACACAGATGACAGTGTAGATGGTGGAGGTCATAGCAGTGTAGATGATGGAGTGGCGATGGTACACCACAGGCTGGACAGGAGGAACATCCGTCATGGCTGCTAGTTGAGGGGTATGGGGACAGAGAGGGTGGGGGGAGGGTGAGAAGAGAGAAAGAGAGAGAGGGGGGGGGAGAGGGAGAAGGAGAGAGAGAGGGTAGGGGGAGGGTGAGGTGAGAGAAAGAGAGAGAGAGGGGGAAGAGAGAGAGAGAGAGAAAAAGAGAGAGGGGGGGGGGGGGAGGAGAAGGAGAGAGAGAGAGACAGAGAGTGAGGGTGAGAGTGAAATGCATCATTAACTTTATGCGTACTTTATATAATATCAGTGTGTTTTGGAGTACTCAAGACATGTAGGTGTGTACAACTATGCGTATCATATCACAACAACAGCATACATGTGCATACAATTGTCAGGCAAGTACATGTTTGTCCACTGAGGATAACAGATCAAGGAAGTGAGTGCTGACAGAGACACAAGTGGAAAACAAAGAACAAAAAGTGATCATAAACACAGCGTCACAAGACAAGTGGGTCAAACCCCAACGGAAACTACGTCCAAGTACACCATGTCCATATTATCGATCCCATTGTAGTAATTTTGGTGATGTGTAATAATAGTTTTGATCCCTCCCCCCCCCCCCCCAAGAAAGTAGGCTCGTATTAGTAGATAATTAATTGTCATTCATTGTCGATTAGTGTGAACAATGGAAGCCACCAAAATGTCCAAAAAATAATGCGATGACGCACACAATCGAATCATTAATACAACTTACACGCGCACGCATGCATACACAAGAGAAAGAAATAATATATTATGTAGCCGACTTCACAAAATGAAAATTATTAGATTATTGTTGGCTTGCTTTGCTTCACTTTGTTTTGTTATACACTTCACTAGAAATGCTCTTTCAGAAATCTCACACTATCATCAACACAGGCCTTTAATATACATCAACAACACACGGACACAAACGCCAAGTGCTGCTACATGTTCACGATTTGTATATAATTTCATACCTTCGAGATGGTGTGGGTGCCAGCCCCTTCATAGAGAGAAAGGCTGACACACAGACTACTTCTTTGAATATAGCATTTAGCAGAGACGAACCGTACCAACATGAATAATTATTATTTATTTATATGACTGTCAGAACTTACCGAGTTTATAGCTTCTGTTTAGAACAAGCCGAACGTGTGACAGTCGAGAGCGCCGTCAGTAGGACACACCCGCACCCTCTCTGCGTTCCTTGACTCCCTCTAGGCTTCGGGCCACCTTCGCTGGACAGTTCACTTCACTCCCAGGTAGCTAGCAATCAGAGATGACAAAGTTCCCAAGAATCGAAGGAAATTATTCCGGACATTCGCTTAATTAGAATATACGGTTACATTAATGATGGACAGCCAGCCCGGCCGGCAACACTGTACATGTTACTGACAGGTACATGTTACATGAAGCCCAGCTATACAATGGTCTTGCACTTGCTGGACATGCATGGGTATTATCACAGGGGAAAGCATTAATATTTCTCTTAATTCTCCCCATATACATGTAGTAGGTTTAGGTCATCACCAGAATTGTGGCAGTGCAGCTACATGCTCTGTGACTGTGTATGGACCAACAGAAAGTTAGGATTTCTGTCCTACTGGTACACCACATACCCCATGCAACCCAACTCATTTTTCATGATTTTTTTTTATGGAAAAGTATTAATAAAAATATTTCAATTGAATCTTGACAAAATGTCGGTCATTAAGAGAGGTGTGGTAGCTGAATGTCTGCAGATATTGAGTACATATAAATCAGGTTGGGTAAATAATAATACATGATCTGAAATAAATCTAGAATAGTGAGGAATAATAATACATTTGCTCTTGATTTTCTGATAATGATAATGATAGTAATGATGATGATAATTACATGGATGAAGTGAATTACTGATCCACTATAGAGAGATCAAGCCATGATTTGCCTATTTTACACTTATTTCTCTGGGGGCAAAAAACAAAAAAATTATAAAACACACTACTAACTGTACAACACATGAAATGGTATGGAAAAAATTAATGGCACTCTATATATGAGAGGGAAAACAGTATGCACCTAATTCTATTAAATTATTTTCACCTGTCGAGAGCATCACAAAAGCTCCGTGAAAAAAAAAATATCTAATTGTTCATTACTGTACCTGACAATACCATTACGAGGGGAGGGAGGGAGGAAGATGGTGGAAATGATAGAGGGGGAAAATAGTTCCTACTGTGAGATGTCGTAGTTAGAGTACGTAGCAGTTGATTTGAGCGAGAAGATGCCGTGTTGCGTGCATAATTATCGAGTTTCCAGATTGCTTGGTGAAGGAAGTTTGGTCAAGGTGAAGAAAGTAAGTGAAAGGTGCTCGTTTTTAAGTCTTACGATCAAAAGTAGTCCAATTCCAAACAGCACGTCCGTCTGTCTGTCTCTCCCTTGGCTCAGGCGGATAGCTGCTGAGCGAGGGAGTCAATCTTGGAGTTGCAGTGTGGACAGATGGCACTGTAGGTGGACATCCTGCAAGCACACTCGAAACACGTGATCTTGTGCCCACAAGGAACAAGAATGGTATCAGCTTCATTCTGCTCACAGCAACAGCAGACCCCGGCAGGGATGATGGGGGTGAACCCATTCTGGTGGTTCATCTTGCGAAGCTGCTGCATAGAACTCGCCCGTGGAAACTGGGAATACCCTCCTTGTCGGGAAGACAGCCCGTTACTCGGAAATGGCCTTGGAGACGTCACAGCCAATCCCTCAGATGAGTTTGAGCCCCACGATCCTGTTGGACTGGGTGGCTGAGGACTGAGCTTTCCTCCGCTTGATCCCCACGAGCCGGTAGGACTAGGAGGCTGAGGGCTGGCCTTGCTGTTGTAGGAGAGGGTGCCCCACAATCCATTTGTGAGGGGGGTGGGGGTGGTCGGCTGGGGACTCCAAGAGCCATTCCAGTTGGTGGTAGTTGGAGTTGGGGTGGTGGTTGCAGTTGCGGTGTAGTGCTGCAGCTTGTTGCTACCAAAATCAAACACCTTGTTGAAAGCCATGGCAGGAGCAGACATCGGAATGGGGTGAAGGATGTCATTGTCCTCGTAGGTCGGCTGGGAATTGGAACCGGATGAAAACACGGCACTGGAGAGAGGCGAGGTGCGATGCTCCACCTTCCTGCCGATATTCTCTGACATGGTGGTAGTCGAGGTGATGCCACCGGGCACCAGGAGATTGGGAGTTTCAGACACAGACATCGTCCTACGCACGATGCGCTTCGCTGTCCCATTTACTCCTCTCTCCCCTCCGCCGATAGACTCGGTACAGTGCACCAGTCCACTCGGGGAACCAATCTGATCGGCCGCACCTCCCGTGCGTAAAACGATGTAGCTCTCGATCTCCTTCCTCGCCTGCTCCACGTTCTCAGGAGAACCACGCACTTCAAAGTATGGCTCCATATCACGTGATGGTGTGACGATGTACGTGCCAGTGCTCTGCTGGATCCGCTTCACGGTAGCCCCCTTTGGCCCAACGACCAATCCAACCACCCGATATGGTACTCGAACGAAGATGGTAACCTTCTCTTCAGTTGAGCTCAAATTTGAGCCATTGGTGGACACGCCACCATTGTTGATGGTTGAGCCAACATTGGGTGGAGAAACGGAACTGCTCCTACGAGAGGCACGGATTTGCGAGAAGTGGTCAGCTGCGTGGAGGATTTCCTTCTTGGCAACGCTCACATCCTCGGGTCGCCCGGTGATAATGAAGATCGGGTCTTCCCCGCGAACGGGCGTCTTGATGTAGGTGTTAGTCTTGGCACGCAAAGCTTTTATCTTGCACCCTGCAGTGTTTGAATGTGGCAACACATGAAACAATTGTTGCTAATCGAGAACCCACACAAGACTTTTAAAATCTGTAGCTATAGTATTATGGCCATTCCAAAGTTCCGAAGAGATCGCGACTACACTTTTTGGAATGCTCTTTCGAGAAAGAAAATGAAATTAAATTTGGAACCAACACAATACACCTTCAGCTTTCCCCGACTAGATCTTACGAGAAATAATATTACGCTAAAACTACTTCTTCATGCACTAACCGTCTGTCTACCTAACCCGTTGCATTACCACATTACGATGCTTCCATTAGCAACCAGCTAAAGCTCACTGCAAATCCGTACTTTCCCTTGCAAAGCAAATTTGCAGGAAATATAATTTATACCTCAATCTATAGATAAATGTTTTATAGCTAGCAAACACAAAAACAATCGCACGCAATGAACATACCTTGTCTTCCAACGATCTCTGCAACATGCTCGGATGTCGGCACGCTCACACACTGCGTGATGTTTTGCGACTTCTTGGACGATCCGGAGAGCGGAGAATCGGGCGACTCATCGAAGAGACCATTCGGAGGATCGGGGCTGGCCGTACTGTACGTGGTATTGTTCAGGTTGAGCATCGAGAGCTCCAGTGCAGCCAGTAGGGCACGATTCTCCATAATGGTGGACATTCTCTCGAAGGAATTCAATAACTCGGCCGGGTGTTCAACAACGGTGCACAATGGTTCGGCTGTAATTTGGTCGGCGAACGTTCAAACTTCAGCACTGGCAGTGCGTCTGGTTGCGATTTTCCTTCCACTCGCTATTAAAGCTGATGCACGCCTTTTACAGAACACTAGCGGCTGCTGATCTTCATTGCTGTCTCGGCCTGCCTTTTATGTCCGGCGCCGCGGTGGGCTGGTACACATGCTCACCCGAAGCACCGCCCACATGCACAGGCAGTATAGTATGACACATAAATACATACACACAATGCGCGTGCACGCTCATTATATTAAACAGCTATTAATAGCCATCTGCGGTTACGTAAGTCCTTTGTAGAGGTAAAGTAACCGTATTATAATATTATATATTATAGCAGTGGTCTACTTGCCACAAAATTGGAAATGATTAATGGTACATGGCTATGATCAATAATACAATATCATGCAAAATAGTAGAACATTGGTACACTGGAAATTTACAAGTGGTGAAAGAAGGTGACTGTTTGGAGCAAAGAGAACGAAGTTCTAGGTTCCATTGGTGATGAAGGTACCTTTTCGGATAAAAAAAGCAACAAACACGAGAGTCAAAAATTGCATAGCTATACCTAAAATTGCACTACTCTTAAATCACTGATATTCTTATAAATTAGATCACTCTCAAGTGGTATGATTGCATCCAGACAACACTCATATATACCTCTAATTCTATTTTCCGCTATACAGATTACCCACATTACCTTTGTCCTACGGGAAAATAAACCTATAAATTTTGGCCAATGAGGAATATTAACCTCCCCCCCCCCCCCCAGCGTGGCCTGCTTACAAGCTGTTGTCCTTAGTTAATAAACAATAATAATTATTATGAATTACTAAGGAGGAGGAAATCAGACATAATATTCCAATACCTTAGTGCTAATGAAATTTTGCACTACATACACCCTCTAAAAATTAATCCCAGCCTACCTACATATCTACTTTTAATCAAAAACTATACTTTTATCGATTCATACCAATTGATATTTGGTCGTTGACGACTGTGTCTGTTTCGAACTGAGAGGGAGAGCTGGGAGGCGATTGATTGCCGGCGTTAGCGGCAAGACAATGTGCTTCTCTTGGTGCTGAGACCCTGAAGCAAGCAACGGGGGAGGTGGCTTACTGGGAGAGAGAGAGTTCTTTACAGCCAGTAGCATCCCAAGGAGCACCTATGTAAATACATAATCATTATACATACACGTACAGTAGTTGCAAATTTGTGTGTCCCTCATTTAATTTGTATTTGCGCGATAAAAGATTTACGTGATACAAATTCATGGCACCTTACTTTCTTATCCATCAAAGCCCATTATGACAAGAGGAGTACCACGCATATCTCCATTGCTATGCTTCAGTTACGTAGTAAGCCTTGTTCCCCAGGACATAATATGACTACGATCAAAGTGAGTGCGCTCACTTAAAAATCGGAAACAGTGATAAAAGGGAAGTATAGATGACAGAGAGACAGACAGACGCGCTATAAAATCTGCAGCGTGTAGATATTAGAGAGCAATCAAAAGCAAATTAAACACTAAGTAGGGTATTTTGTGGCGACAATTTCAAATTTTTTCTGTTCTGGTGTCAGAAAGATTAGCTGCTGACCACTATTAATTTCCCCCCTCTCAACCGCCAACCTTCAAATCTCCACATCATGGGCCAGCCATAAGGACTATAATGTCATGGAATGTGTGAAGGAAACCATGTAAGGGAATGATAGGACACTTAATTATAATTCTGCACTCTCCACCCCCTCCCTCTCTCTCTTCTCTCTCCCTCTCTCTCTCTCTCTCGATCTCTTTCCCTCCCTCCCTCCCCCCCTCTCTCTCTCCTTCTCTCTCTCCCTCTCCCTCTCTCTCTCTCTCTCTCTCTTTCCCTCCCTCCCTCCCCCTCTCTCTGTCTCTTGGCCACTCTAGATATATAGTCTCTAACAGCATCTACAATAGGGAACTCTCACAGCACACTCATTAAATTTCTCACGCCTAACAAATGTATTCACGTTTCAAGTCAATAGGGTGGTTTCGCTAATCGAATTTCTTACATTTGATCTATGGAGCTGCCGGTGTAGGTTGGACTGAATGTACGGCGTGAATACGTCCAAATCGAATGGATCCACAAAACTCTGCAGCTGTTCGAGCAGACCTTTCACTCTGGCAGCCAGCTTCTCCTACATGTACATGTACACACATACATACATACATACATGGAGCAGAACGTGCACATATACGTACGTACGGTACGACACCCGATACTATCCCCGTACGTAGCAGACACTATAAAAACTGATCCCATAATAGGATTTAGTACATAATATTATTACGTAACGGCACATACATAGTCTGTATAGTATAAGGTAGCAAGCCACAGCGTGAATGACAAGGCAAAAATTAAGCACTTTATACGAATTAGTGGGGGATTTGATAAGACCTATATAATTTTATACACCCTGTCTGAAGTCACAACTACGCAGCTATAGTATGCACAGGTCAGCAAAAGTACAATGGCAATGTAATACTATTAATAGCTATAGCTTCAGAGCTTCAGGGCTTGCTTATGCCAAATAGACGACACTATTTACCGTAATGTAAAAGCTGCCCAGTATCAACATTTAAGCTTGGAAGCCTAACACCAGATCTATTGATAGTAAACTTTACTTGTGTGCCCCCATTGGACGCTTTGATGGTGTTAGGGTGATGCACTTCCGCTAAGGGTTCAATTCCTCCTCAATTATGCTACACAGTGCATTTGTATTATAATAGCATGCGCATATATAGCATGCACGTACATATATACGTGTACCTCTTGAACTAAAAGAACACTGGTCAGAAAGTTTAAGTTGAACTGCAGCTGTAGTGAGCACTGTTGGGGAATTCCCGTTACATCATCGCCCCTATCGTCACATGACTTCTGTAGCAGGTCCTCGTAGTGCTGGACAATGGCTTGCATCATTAGACTGCTGAGTTCGGCGAGAATCGACTGGTCCAAAGCTTGCCCGCCAATTCGACTAATCTCCTGACAGACGGTGAAGAGAAGGGAGGTAACGTAGATGGAGGTTTGTGAGGGAACACGGATAACGGAGGATACTTGAGTGCCACTCTCAGACTCCTCTGAGATTGTGATCTCTTCCCATGCCTGGTGGGGGGAGGGGGGGAGAGAGGGAGAGAGACAGACAGAGAGAGAGAGAGAGAGGAGGGGAGAGAGAAAACATTAGTAACCCAATTAATTAGCCAATAATTTTACAATAAGCCAAGAGCACCACAAAGAGAGATAACGCACACATCTAAGGCAAATTCACTGATTTGTAATTACATAGTTTGGGTAATTAACGAGCATTAGTTAACTTATGACCCACCAGTGTTGAGGTGAGGGCATTTAGCTCCATCTCTGCTGATAGCTGACTGTGAAACTGCTGTGAAAACACATCAGAGCACCACTTGGCCCAGATCCTAAAACAGCAAAAATGTCAGATTAACCCTATTCAATTTTGCTCCACAGTTATTTCTTGTGCATATGTTGAAAAGATCGGGAAAACTAATTCTCAGCTTTTTAGTGCTTTATGCTGAAAGTGGGAGGTAGCTATAGGCAACAGTGAAAGCTGGGGAATTTATGCAGGGCCTGGGGGCTGGGTATGGTCAGGGGACGAGAGGCTAAACTGTCGCTTCAAAGTAAAGTCTACAGGCCCAAAGTTTTAGCTATCTACAGCTAAGGAAGCATTAAAAATTTAATAGTACTAAAGCAGGCCCGTAATGCAATGAATGATCGAGTTTGTTATTACAAGCCATCCCTATCTTGGTCTTGGGGCCACGGCCAAAGTTGTCACAGCCAATCAAACTGTGGGAATTGGGACAAAACGGCGTAAAACCCCAAGCTCCAGTCTGTGGCGACACCACAAGACCACCAGCCACCAGCACACACACATAGATACACCAGCTCAGATTAATAACCACTCTCCACCCCATACCCTCACCCTGACAGACACACACCTCACATACACACTCATAGTGTAGTGGCCAAAAAGGAATAGTAAGTTTTAGTAACATTGTGGCCAGCAACTGAGATTTGATAGCATGGTGTTGTCCACACAGGTACACCACAGACAGCATGCAGGGTACATGTATGGTACATGCATGTGGGATGTATATGTGCATGTAAGGGAGAAAGGGAGAAGGGAGGGGGAGGTAGAGAAAGAGAAAGAGAGAGAGAGAGAGAGAGAGAGAGAGGTGATTCAGTTCATTCATTCTTGTTACCCACAACCTCATCAAGAGTGTTGATTGTCTGCTACTTCTATCACCTATGGTGGTGGTCCTCATGGACAGCTGTAAACTATTACCACCTCAGCTATCAGCAGCATCTCATTAACACAACAATAAGAAACCAACAGCTCACAACAGTCAGGAAAAATATCCTCCATGCAGGCACACTTCAGAATAAAAATGGAATTTTGAAGTTACCTACCCAAATAGCTGATATGAGTATCACTATGGCAACACAGCTTAAGATTATTTTGCTTCCCTTATGGTATTCAATACCTGGCATTTGGAAACCTGACAGGGTGCATAACTTAAAAGGAGGAGGCCTATTTTTTTTGTTGTAAGCTGGTGATTTGTTTCAGGATGCTAGTCAATAAGAATGAGAAATAACAGGAAGATTCCTAACATTCTGTAGTAAGATTGGGAAGGTAGGAGCTCCTACAAACTGCTGAGAAGAAAGCTTTTAAGAATTGCTTTTTGTATACAGCTTATATTGGACACATTCTTTTGCAGGAAGAAGGGGTAAACAATTCAGCTAAAAGAATTTGCTACTCTTTTTACGCTGGTTAAGACTCTCTCTCTCTTTCCCTCTCCCTCTCTCACCCTCCTAGGCCCTTATCCCTCCATTTTCTCTCTCTATCTCTCTCTCTCTCCCTGCACATTCACAGCACTACCTAGCTATAGCACTAACCAACCAACTAGGCACAAGCAACTGAAACTATCTATCTCTATTTACTATCACTATCAAGGAGGAGCTACATACAAGCAGTGAACATTCATTGCTGGCTAGACTGATAACTAATAAAATCAAGTGGCAAAAATTTGCCCACTAATTTTCTAATTTTCCCTGAAAAGATTACCTGCACCTGGTAAACTTCAACAAGTTCAGTACCTTCAGTATCCCACCTACAGAGGTCCCCAGACACCACACAACTACTACAGCTTAGATTGGTACAAAAATTAATGGCTACCTCAGTGGGAAAACCTCTAAACAGGATGCAGTGTATGGGGTAGCTTGAGTGGAGGTGAGATCAGGGAGCCCAGCTAGGCTAGACAGGTAAGTCCCTCTTCCCTCTACATGCAGGCTACTCAACCACCTTATCACACTCTCCATCACACACTCTCACACTCACAAGGCCTCCCTCACAATGTCACTCTAGCACAGGTCACATAGTCACACAGTCACATACTATCATAGTCACATAATCACACCATCCCCCACCCCACATACCTAATACACAATCACACATAACATCACTTAGTCATGTGACCTGGACATGTGACAGGCTAGGCTGATCGAGGGAGGACCCTGGTCATTTGTGAGTATATATGTGATGGCTGGTTGGTGCGTGCGTGCATGCCATGGCTTGCTTGCCTGAAAACTGTCAAGGATCTCTGCTGTAGCATGTCAGCAATTATGGCCCTCTTGCTGTCAACCTGCATGATATTATTATATGGATTACGAATGGATGCAGTGCAGTCACATACACAGACATGTATCAGTAGGCTTATGAGTGTATCCGAACAGACCATGAACCGAATTTTAAAATCACTGTAGTCAGAAGATTATTTCATGCAGAGGAGGGGAGGGAGATACAAGAGCAGGCCAGCTCGAGCTCTACATACAATTCCAATGTCAAAAGGGGCAAAAATCAGCCTAAAGGGCTCAGTAGAGCTAGTTATCGCTAGTTAGCTAGCTATTTATCTCTGCTGTTAGCTAGATATAGTGCTAGAAAGCTTTGAACAGTGCACCTGAGCTGGAAAAGGTAAAGCACTTAGCTGTATATTATACTGTGCAGTGGGACTTTGTTTTCTCATTATCATTGCCACCCAAACAAAAGCCCTCCAGCCAACTACAGACCAGCATGTGTGCTCTGGCAGACAAAACAATAGGTTCACTGCTAATGCATGTATGTACGTACGTACATACATACAAACACATGCCTACAAGTAAGTGGCACAAGTAAGGGTCCCTTTCCTGTACAGCTGCATGTGCTTTCATGCCACCTACTACTGTACTCATGCATGTATGTGTGCTTAACATTGTACTGTCACACAGTGCATAAATTTGAATTTTGAGAACAGACCTCTTTCCTGGAATGAAGCCTGCTCCTTGCCTTGAGGGAGAACCTGCCAGTTGTGAATGAGATAGTAATTATTAAGGATTTTTGATCTTGTCTATATACTTTTCTCTCCCTCCTTCTCCCCTCTCTCTCTCTCTCTCTCTCTCTCTCTCTCTCTCTCTCTCTCTCTCTCAATAAACTAATAAAACTTACACACATACCATACACCACTGCTGTACACAGGTATTCAATCTATAGTCCCACACTCACAACAGAACACCCTGTGCAAACATCACTAGTAACCAAGCCAGGCCCACTCACACACCAGGCAACATCTCCTATTACTTGTTTAGCCATGCTCCACTGCCCTAGAGGCACTCTCTGTGGTGGGACAAATTTGATTTGGTATACAAGGGGAACTGGATAGCACCAGAAAAGATGGCAGAACTTGTGGGGATCTGATGAGCAGCTGATAAACATTTCACACTGTTTGTTGCTGGGGTAAATTCAAAGGCATGCACAGCTGAAGGTTGACCACTGGCTCTTGTAGGGGACAATAGCATTAGGGACCTCTCCCAGGCTACTCAGACATGATAGAGAGGTAGACCTCAACATTAGGTTAGTGAGAGAATGAGGGTGTGTTTGTGTCCATGTACAAGCAGAGTTGTGTGTTCAGAAAATCAGTCAGGGTGTAAGTGTAAGGGTAATGGGAGGTGTGAATGAGGGTGATAATTCTTACACTGAGGGTGTGTATGCTTGCCATTGGTTCACCCTCACTCTCACAATCTAAGCAATTACACACTTGCAGCTGACATCTGTCCTTCCCATTTTGCACCTCCAATCCCTTCTTTCTCTCTCTCTCTCTCTCTCTCTCACTCTCTCCCCCTCTCTCCATCTCTCTTTCTCCTTCTCCCTCCCTCCCTCACCTTCCAAAGCCTGAGTGGTTCTCACTCTCATCTCCCCTACATCCCATAGCTAGTTGTGCCAAACTTGGGCAGCAGTCCAGTAGGGAGCAGCAGATTCTACCAACCAGGAGCAGCCTACAAGGAGAAAAACTAATATTGAAGCACAGCTATATAGCTATACTCTAATTTTAGTGCAAAAACACATAGTTAAAAATGCAGAGACACATAAAATATGCCATAATAATAATAATAGTTAAGTTGTACCGGTCGATGACTTCATGGGGTTGTCCCTGGCGTTTGGAATTAATCAATTCCTTCAGTTGAGCCACCTTCTGATCGACAGCTTGCAGAAATCTATTTTAGAGAATTGTCAAGCATTAAACTATGAGATCGATTGAATAAAGTATGTACAGTAGCACGTGGTCTATGTAGCCACAAGTTAGTTAGGACTCAAGCACAATAATAATATTACTAGTTAAATAACTATAGGCCGGTTAGTCCTTGGGCCACGCATAGTCTAGCTAGGCTATGGAACAATTTGATGGCAATAAAACAAACTAGCAATAGCACCATGTGGAGAGATGGAAGGGAAGAAGGAAGGAGGGGTAGACTGCTAGGTGCACGCTACTAGTGTCACTAACACGTACCCTACCATTTGGGTGGCCCAATTATTCACTTGTTAGCTAAATCTTAAACACTTGGTTCCCGTTTAAACGCAGCTGCAACCAATAAAGCAGTTATAGCAACAATGACGACATACAGCCTATGGAGACGGAGACGGAACAACGCAGATCTACATATACATACATGTACATGTACATACAGGCATGCTGTACGGTCAGCATGTACATACACATGTAGCTAGATTTGGGTGGCCCAAATCATAAGAGCTAGAGCTAGCCTAGCCAGGCACCAGCTATTGGGTTCCTTCAAAATGTAGCTGTAACTAATAAAGCAGTTAGCAATGAAGCTGACATTATCAGAACACATAGCTAAGCTAAGCTACATGTATGCATGTTACATGTACATGTAACTGCATTGTATGTATTTACATGTATATGTACATGTACATGTAGGCACACTGGGTGGCCCAAATCACACAATAGCAGGCTAGTATACATTTGCATAAAAAATCACGTGTTGAGTTCCCGTTGAAGTGCAGCTGCGACCAATAGAGCAGAAATGAGCAGATAGCAACATATGGCTCAGGGCAGACAGCTAGGCTAGAGCTACATGTACATAGAGCAAAGGTAGCAACACATGTTACAGTATATACATGTGTAGTACACCGCATGCATGCATAGTACATGTAGGGAGCTGCCATTAGCCCCACGGCCCAGCGGATGGGCATTTGATGATGCAATGATGCGAGAAATTGAGGTGGTAGCTAGCACATACATGCCACGGATCGACCGATCACACTTCAACGACGACATGGGCAAACAACTCCCATAGCGCATGAAATGGATTCACACAACTTTGTCACGCCGCGAGATGTGTGCGTGCGTGTGTGCATGTGTGTGTGTGTGTGTGCACTAGTCAGCTTCAGCTATGTATATTATGTATAACTCCCATGCAGCCAAGAGTAGGCAAGATGCATAAGAGTGCGCGTGTGCATGTGTGTGAGAGTGTGCATGTATGTGATTTGTGGAGTGCATAACATCCTTAGCTCCTCCAATTACACGTCAGCAGAATTAAGCCGTAATGAGAACTCTAGTCTATGAATAATTAATATTATAGATGCTAATTCGAATTAACATTCTCAGACCCTACTACTGTCACATGCATGCACATGTGCAGCACACTGCGACACGTACGCTATGAGACAGACACGTGCACTGTGCTATTGGTCAATTCAGTTAGGAGGAGGAAGTGTTACACGGCTAAAGCCTCAGACACTGACCACAGTGAATGGAAATAATATTATTATGGTAAAACACTATACCTGGCATGCATGGAGCAGACCATCTACTGTACTCCAGTGACTGTACTAACTAGTTAAACAGATGCACACGCTCTTCCTACACACATAATAGTTATCTGACAGTATTTGGCCATGGGGTGCATTCGACCAACTGTTTTGTTGGTAGTTGACTTCTGTTCATCATTGGCCTACTTTATGATGATCCATGCAACCCCTTCCCATAGCCGGCAAATTGCCTATAAAAACTTTGGTTGCTAGGCAACTACCAACAAATTCACATGCACTCTCTCACACACACACTACCTCGCAAATACACTCATGCATACACACACACACACACACACAAATAGCCCTTGGCCATCTGAAATATATGTACAAGTTTGGGGGAGGGTACTGATTCACCGAAATACATCAATCTTGTACACTTCTTTAATACATCTCTAAAACAGTCACGTACGTACATACAGTGGCCACGTATGCACAGCATACCAATCAACTCCAGGGCTGCCAATTACCATAACACATAACAACATCAAGGAACACTCTAACAGACACCAATTAAGCATCAATTTACTGCGTATCCATCGCTTGCTTATAATTACATGCATCATGTACAAGATTTAACTTGTCATGTAACTTTTTAGCGATTTTTTGAAAGGTTTTTGGAACCCAGACGCAAGTTTACTACAACCTGGTAATTCTAATAATTGAAGTACATGTATCAGCAGGTAAAATTACAAGCAAGACTAAACAGTTTATGGATGCAGATGCAAAATACAACAGGTGTGCAGAGAAAGAGAGATTCAGAACTGGACCACATGTACAATGTTAGTATCAATAGATATACAATATACTTGGCTTGATTACAAATTTTTTTTTTTTTTTTTTCGAAATTGCATTTTAGTTATAGCCCTATACAGCCACGTACAGTACCTTCTTCAGTGCAATATATGGCACAAACAAATGAGAACAGTGATTAAACGAGCAAGTTGGGGTTAAATAATTGCAGTACGTGAAAGTTTGCAACGCACGATCGTTTAGTTTACGATAGAGGAGGGGCCGGATAATGAACATCAATTGAGGGGAGGCATAAAGAGAAATTCTCTCTTATGCACTCTCTCTCTCCCCACTAGCTCCTAGCTTCCCTCTCCCTTTAGCTATGGATGCTCGAACTATGATTCATCTACACACACACACACACACACACACACTAAATAAATGCATGTACATGTATCATACACATGTATTACTGCATGTGCTTTGCAGCTCACTTGGAACATTTGACAATGTGCAAAGAAAAAAAATGAGCCTTGGTATGGTTTGTTGTAGAGTTTAAGTACAATATGAGACTTTTTGCAAAACTGAATGTTCCTAATGAGCTGAAATCCACAAGGTTACATTGTTTTTACCTGGAGACACACTGTGCAGCTGTCTCCTGGAGATAGTCCTGCAGTGCAGCTGTGTCCCCATGAAGGGGAAAGGGAAACACATCCTGCAATTTATTACAAGAAATTACATTATGTACATGTACATACGTACATCCACATGAATAAGTGCTTTACATGTATAGCCTAATATGTACGTACATTACGGTGTAGCAGTATTATTATGTACATGTATAATATAGTTACCATGGTGAATGCAACGCGCAGGGTTAAGCATGCGTTACATACATATGCACGTACGTCATGTGTCGAAGAGTGTCACATACATGTGTGCTGGTTCACGCACGCATGTATACACGATGATGAAAGTTTAAAAACTATTTCTACGTAACTCAGAGATACGCACGCACCATCCAGCCCAGGCCCAGGCTCAGTGCCACCTCGAGGATAATAATACGTATGTACACATGTGCACGCTCACATATATACACACGCGCACAAATGGCTGCTCCACATCAAGGTAATGTGAAATTCAAAGGTAGAGCAACTAAGATGATCAGCTTTGAGCACCATGGCAACGAGATTATCAAATTGTCATGAGACATCACGGGCCACGGGCAAGAGTAGATGATAAAGAGAGTGAAGAGAGTGTCCAACGCACAATATGCTCCGTCTGTATAAGATGTCTGCGGAAAGTCATGTGCCAGGAATTCGAAAATTGACCAATGAGAGCGCTCACTTCAAATGGTATGTTGTGGGCGTGGCCTCGAGTGCAAGCTAATGCAAGCACAATTTCACTGAAAACACTAGCAAAATTAATAACGAACGTTCATGAAGAATCTAGGGAACAAAAAATCCCTCTATTCTTCACAATCCTAAAAAAATCAAGTGTTTAGCTCGTTGGCCATGGGGTAGTCACGTGCACAAGGTGGGAGGGAAGTCATGTTACTCGACACAATCATCTTGTACGGAGCATAATTATAGCGCGTTTGGACACTCTCTTCTAATTCTCTCTCCTTATTATCTACTCTTGGCCATGGGAGATTGAACAATCAGCTAGCCTCTATCAGCTCATGTCAATGGGCTAAAACGTGTGACCCATATGATATGAGTATCTAAGAGATAATTACTAGTCAAAGGGTTATCAATATTAATTGTTAGCAAAACCCCCCTATCTACATGTAATCAGTCAGCTAGATAATATGCACCAAAACATGATAATGATTAGAGTACATGCAGCATTCATTAAGATTAACATGTAGTACTGCAGGTGTGAGCAGTGATTTCCATACAAGGAATGCTTATACAAATTTTATCTAAGCTAGCTGGGGGGAAAAGATCGTAAACTATTTATATACATGTTGTCATTAAAAAAATCACATGATGCCCACATGCATGCCGGTAGCTCTTTTAAAATATTACGTAGCGCTCAAAATTCCCTAGTTGGGAAAAATAAACGTCAAGCGATAGCTCTATCAATTAACACTGTATTCCCAGTGGTATCTTTACTAGGGAATACATAATATTTATTGGTTTGCAAAATACCCTGGCTTGCTGGAGAGCATGATCTAGTCATCAAAAAGTTTGGAATAATTATCAAGGAATCAGACAAGTTGGGGTACAGAAACATGTACATGTACCTGCATATTGTACAAGTTGCCTAGCAACGGAGGCCGTTGCGATGGTATTTCGTGTTGGCTGGAATTACATGATATGAGGGAAGCCCCTCTGATAATAAAATACCACAAAAATTTTCAATATCCTTAAAGTGCGAATGATGTGGTCAATCTAGAAATTAAGTATATATGGTCAGCTCCTGGTGAAATAAGTATTTCTTGAAAATGATGATGACACCCTCCCTCAATTGGAACATCTTTAATTGTTTTATAACTACCCCTGAAATAAAATAGGTCCTTTAATTAAAGCAAGCAAGCCTCATCTCGCCTCTCCCTCCCTCCCTCTCCTTGGTTGGTATCCAGGGCACTTAAACATACACGTAGCTCGCGATTTTGGCCCAGCCGCATTGGTGCCTACCAGGGATATAAGTTGCACAGAAGCTGCTACGTACATTGACCCCATAAAAATGTGGCGCAACCTAGGACACTATCATGGTATTATACCCTTGGTATGATGACCACCAGGAATGGGTTGCATGGGTGCTTGCCCCGGGACACTACGGTATTATACGCCTGGTATGATGATCTAGGCCAAGGTATGGCTACAGGCACATAACACTATTATCATATTATGCACACGTAAGAGCTAGGGTACCCACACAACAATCCCTGAAATGAGAACAATTTAACTTCAAACCCTGCACTTTTATGCCATCAACCCACTCGAGCTGCCCTCCACTTAATCACTGCCCAATTAACATTGTGCACTGTACATGTATATAGTGGACAGACAGGCCAGGGCATAGCCAGGATTCCTGAGGGGGTTCCCTAGCAATTGCACGTGAAGCGCGTGCGAAAAAATTAACGACCATGCCCACTTTCCGGCCATGCCCTCTAATTAACGACTGTCGTTTTCAGCAAGAGTTTGCTAGATTCTTGAGATTTGGCAGGGAAAAGGAGGAGATCTAGGCTAAGTTTCAAGAGATTTTAGTGCCTGCACATTGAATTTGGAAAGCAAGGGGGTTTCCTGACAGCTAAATCATACTAAGATCATACTGAATCTGACTGCCGGGGGGGAGGAGGGGGGGGGGTTTCCGGGCAACAAAGAAACAACTAAGCTACGCCACTGATAAATCTCCAGCCATAGCATAACCTTATGTAACATAGCATGCAAATTTGGTGGGAGCAACGTACTTACCAAGAAACTCCAAAATTGATGATAAAGAATGGAAAGTAACTGACCAAAACTGTATGCGCTTTCTGTTCAGTAAATGTGATGTATAGTTATGTACAGCATGTATAGGTTGTCGATGTACAGTATATTATAATAATAATATGTGCAGCATAGCCTCGGGTTGTTTACATAATTAACACGGCTAGCTTCAGGAAATCAGTAGCCCAGATACCAAGAATGGGCAACGGCAACCGATATAGCTAGAACACATACAACATCAATCTTCTTATCGGATTCCACACCATCCAAAGCTAACTAACCATATTTATAATTAACACCACTGCTTTAGTTTCAGTTCCTGTTTATATAAATTAAATATTATATGGACTTGAGCAATGAGCTACTACCTAAATTAATTTTTGGTACCAGAAAATTGGTTGTTAGAAGCTAGTTGCAACTATATAGGCCTAACAATGATTCCTGCAAGCCTTCCAAGAGTAGGAATGTATAGGTACATAATGTGTAGCTAGGGCAATTATTGCTATATAACCAAAGCTGGAAGCCATGTCAAATAATTATACACCTTCCATTATTGGTGGCCAGTGATGTAATGTGGTACTTGGGTAAGTGCATGTCACTGGCTATTCAGCAGTTCAGGAATGGATGAAAGGCACTCCACAGAGTTCCCAGGCCAGACACAACCTAACATCATTCCATAGCATGTACATTGGTTGCCCAGGCACTGAAACCCAATCATAAGGAGTGTTGATCCCTCTTATCTATTTCATTCAATGTCTGACTGCATACATTATTAACTATGACACCCTTATGTATAATATTATCATGATGTCACTACACAGCACATTATGACGCCAATTTGCATTAATTTTATCATCCGTAAGTGGTTAAGGTCATGCATGATAGATCATGCAGAAGGCAAAGTTTTACATATATACAGAGTATAGCTTTGAAACCGTACCTTAGATCGTGATAATGAGAGTAACGAGGAGGGTTCTACTCGCTGAAGGTAGTGGGAGACATCCTCGATCAACGAGTCCAGCTTCAGACCAAGACCCTGACAGAAGCTGGAGGAACGGTATCGTAAAAGACCATAATGGTAGTAATGATCAGGATTACCCCCGGGGGAGGGGGGAGGGGGGAGGGGGGAGGGGGGAGAGAGGGGCCAGGCCTTCCTCCCCCTGAACCCTTCCTGGGCACACCATTTTTCTACAATGTTTAATTAAAGGGATATTAGTATTTGTATAACATAATATGTACCTGTAGACGCTGGGAGTACAAGCTTTGGCCTTGAGCGAGAGTGTGTTGATCCCGCCAGCATCAGCCAATGAGAATCCCTCGCTCCTCCCTCCACCCCTCCCACCACCAGCGATAATGTTTCCCTTCCTCCTTCCTCCCCCCGTCCCCCCAAGTCCTAGACCTAGCCCCTCCTCCTTCCACAGGTGGGTGTGGCAGTTGGTGTCGGCATGGAATAGGGCAGGGTCAGACGCTACTTTGACTAATAGCTCGCTGAGTTGAGACGTGGCATGCTGGCTAACGGCTGTTGACGATTTTTCGATGATCACCTATGCAAAAATGTAGTTATGTCATAATTAGTGATATCAGAGACCATAATTAAGATTCTTTCTGAAGTTCTAATCAATACCAAAGCCCCCCTTATCTATCTTTGGAGTAGGTTAGGTATGGTAATTGCATAAGCTGCTCCAAATTGGATCAACATTCATCACTGAATAGAGTACTTTGTCTAGACATTAACAAAATGTTCCACACTTTTCTTCTCCCACAAGAGCCCTGCAATCTACATAGAAGATAATGAAGGGTTGCCCTATCCTCCAATTAAATTAGATTAAATGTTTGTCCTCAACTAAATCACCCTTTATAGCCTGGCAAGACCTATACATAATTAGTAGGATTATTCCTAGGTGCCCCTGGCCTGGGCCTGACCTACATAATATTCCCAAATAATTTTCAACTTTGCCTTTTGAAAAAAGAGCCTAGACCAGGACCAAAGTTAAGTGATCTGGTATGTCCCCTTTCTTTGAAATGCACTTAATCGGCAAGATACTGGATAGGATTGCAATTGGCTAGGCTTTTGTGCCACAAGAAACTTGATCTGAGCTTAACCTCTCAAGTATGGACGCTTCTCTAGACGCTTAAGCTGTCAAAGTAACCACAATGTGTAACGAAAGTAAGTGGCTCTTTCAGGAGGGAGGGAAAGAGGGAGGGAGGGAAAGAGAGAGGGAGGGATCGGAGGGAGGGAGGGAGAGGGAGGGGGGAGGAATGTGAATGTTTGACATGCCTTGCGTGAGAGAACAATAGAATTATATAAAACCACAACCGAGCTCATGCATTTCAAGACTGGTATATATCCTCACTACCCCGACCCCCCACAGTGCATCACAAGTATAATTACGCTTATCTATAATATTATTATTATTGGCTGGTGGCCTTGAAGTTATCTTATCGATTTAGAACCATACCTCAACCATGCAGGCAGTCTCGTCCCCATATATTGCAAGTCTACAGATCATACCACCAGCTTTCAATATGCTATAGCGTAATGTCCCAAGCTCCATCTGTATCCACGTCAATTATATTAGCATGCTAGCTACTATATAGCTGGACAATGAGAAACAGCTGCCTGGCCATGCATGGCCAATTAGTAAGGTTGCATAAAGGAGAAACCCCCAAAGACACTGTGATCTCACAAATGGAAGACTTAGAGATAGACCACACTTTCCCAGGACAGGAGCTACCCACTCCACTGTATATATAGGTATGCAGCCAGTAGCCATGCCTATACTTGTTTGTCTGTCTCCCAAGTGTTTATCCTCCACCAGATGTAGAAAAGGAGGAAGTGGAGTGCTTTTCTCAAAGGTAGGGATACCATCAATTATACATACATACATACATACATACCAGTATCCCTGAATTTGAACTATATAGCTTGAACACTAGGATGAAGGGTTTGCATAGAGAAAGTTACTGATAGCTATGACATAATGAACTACAAAGTATCAATAGGGTCTCCCTCACATAGCAACATACTATATTTGCCCATAATAGTAAATTTTATAAGTCATGCCACAATATTATGTATATGCATAGACCACAGAGAGAGCTGTACAAAGATTCTGTTGAATTGGTCCGGGATGCAGGGCATGTGTGAGATAATTGATCCATTCTTTTGAACTTTCATGTACATGTATGTAAATGTGCTTGCTGTTGCCACAGCAACCCAGCAGTCTATAGTCACCACACTTTATGACACACAAATCCTCTCACTTTGAACCAGCTATATAGTCAATGTACCTACTACATGAAATATTATGTACACGCAACCATAGCAACCAACTGAAAGTACTATGCACAGACAGACAGACATGCATGCATCTACAGTGCACTAAATCCAAAAGGACACACTAAAACCCCCCCATTACAGTTCTACTGATGTACAACAATTGGTTCATCTTCAACCTTATCATCACAGTGAAACCCCTCACTGAAACCTGTCACTGTCCTAATTACAGCCACTTAGTTCAAGCTAAAGTGGCTAAAGCCCATATACTACTGCTCTTTGCAAGTCAGCTGTCCAGTGGAAAGGGTAAAATTTAATAGGCAGTGGCTCTCAAGTGCTTCCTTCAGTTACACTACAAGTCACAAAGGATCCTAGAACTGACCTGTATTTGCCAAGAGCTAAAATCACAAAGGATCCTAGAACTGAGCTAAAATCACAAAGGATCCTAGAACTGAGCTAAAATCACAAAGGATCCTAAAATTGAGCTAAAATCACAAAGGATCCTAGAACTGACCTGTATTTGCCAAGAGGTAAAATTCTTCATAAAATAAAATTACTAGCAGCTAGACATAAGTATACATGCAAGGTTACTAAAAATTAATTTTGCGAACTTAATTGTTCAATTTGACATGACCTTTGACCTCTCTGCACAGCTACATTGTCCAAAATAATTAATTAAGAAAATGGGATAAATTGTATCTCTTTGCCTAATGACTACCTAATCTACATTGGCCGGAAGCGGTACGTTTTAAGGGAAACTAATCATTATTCTGTATAGAACCTCTCTATAAAAACAAGGTAAAAGCAGACCACCATTATTGTTCAGTGAAAACTACAGTCAGAATCTTTCTTCGAGCAATCATAAATGGCCAATCAATCAACTTCTACCATCATGGCCACATTGCTGTGGGCCCTGCTACTAATGACAACAATAAAGGCCTGTCCACTAGTAGCCTCTAACTGTACACAGGAATGCCAGGCTTACAATGACGCCAAAGCTGCAATCAGCCCAGTGTACCTTAACGTCAATGCAACACTGAGCGACTTTACAAACACTCCTGACGAATTCAATCAAAACCTTGGTACAGATTATGAAACTGACAGCATTCGAGGAATAGGACAAGCTTGCTACAAAAAGTCCAACCAAGAAGTAGGGTGTAGAGAGATTATGGAAGTTGAAGGAACTTGCTCCTGGAAATATCAGTGCGACTATGATAAAAACAGACTCCCCCTGTACATTTGGAGAGCATATTGCGGCAGTGAATCACAGACCATCTACTACCCTGTCCCAGTGCTGAAGCGCAGAGATGCCTGCAACCCACAATCAACATGGCAGCTAGTCATGGAAAAAGTTCCTGTGGGATGCAAATGCTAGGGATAAACTATCCAGAACAGCTATTCAAAATAAAACAAGATAATAATTATAATATAGTCTCTGTATTCTTGCAGTTTTGTATACACATCGAACTACCCATGCAATACTTATTCAGGTCACTTTAAAGGTACTGTATCAGCACACAGACAACATGCATGTTACAGTAGGGGCAAAATGCATGTTGTATGCATGTCAAAATAAGGTAGCATGCACAGTGCATGTAGCAGGAGTAACAGGCAAATGACAGGCAAGTGATATGCATGTTTCATGCAAGTAACATGACATGTTTGATGCATGTGCTAAGTATTATTATCATAATATTATTGGTATTCATTCTGAATCTCTCGATAATTAAACGTATGCTGATCATGACCCCACCCCAGCTAGATCTATAATGTGCGTGTAGGTATACATGTATACTATGGATGAGCACTTTGGAAAACGATTTTTAATCCCTAATCAGCCAAACGTGACTTCCCCTACAGCAGCACCATGGCCTGCAACTCGGCCAGGCAGTCAGATAGCTGCATACAGGCATGTCATGTAATATGTATGTAGCATGCATGGAAAACGTCCCAAATCCATGCATGTTACATGAAACATGCGTGCTACATGCATGTAGATACAAATGGAACCTGCATATAACATGTGCCAAGGTTAGTGCATGTCATCACGCATATGCATGTAACATGCATGTTACGTGCACAAGATTTCGTATAGGGTTATATCCTGATACAGTGCCTTTAATAAAATTTTAAACTACAAGCTTTCATCCCATTCTAGAAATACCTTAGATATTATTACTTTTATAGCTAAAATTAGTACAACTCAGAACACTCAAAACTAAAATATAAATTTAGAGAAGGCACTATACTCTCCCTCTTCAAAAAAAGCAAAGGTGGGAATTCTATACAACAAAATACCCAGTATACCTATACATAGGTTACAGGAGTGGTGTTTATCTAATAATTGAACAAAAGACCATATAAAAATCCCTGGGAATAGATGCATGTAGTCCTACTCAATATGGAAGTGGTTACCACCAGTTACCAGCTCAAATGGATAGGGTATTATTTGGCCCCCTTCCTGCTATAATATATACTTATTGCCATAGTAGCACGACGATACCGTGAAATATCACGAGTTCATTGCCGCGTATTGTTACGAGTGCGAAGCACGAGTAACAATGCAAAAGGCAATGAACGAGTGATATTTCCGAGGTATCGTCGTTCTACTATGGTAATAAGGTATTTATCGTATATTTAAGAAGCCTATTCTGTACTGGAGCTTTAGTAGCTCGAGTGGCAAAGCTAAGAAGGGACTGCTTTAAGTTTTGGCGATGGCCGCCGTCATTTCAGGCACCGAAGACTAAGGCGTATAGCTAAGTAAGGTAAGGGCAGTGGCACCGTGGCTCATTTATCTAACTCGGGCAACAAAAATGACTGATAGCAGCAACAGTTCTTCTCTGGCGCTCAACGTTCAACCATTGTTCAACGTTTCAACACTGTATATATGGCGATCATGTGACGAACACGACTGATACGGATTTTGCACGTGACGAACACGACTGATATGGGAAATTATCATACGTGTTTCCACCCACGCGTTTCCCATATGTTTGTATTACGGGTCAAAGTTCAATATACGATAATATATTATAATTACCATATCCACCCTATTTAGAGATAAGTATAAAAACAATTGAAATAAAATTGAAGGAGGAAGTAGGGATGGCAGGGTCAGAAAGTACACAAACAAGATTTGTAGAGATAACTTATCACATACACCATACAGCCCTACATTTGCTTTTTTAGTAGCTAGCTATATGGGACACATGCAGGAATTGACAATCAACACGGATCAGTGGATTGGATTAGACTATGAGAGAGATACTGTGTTGGGTTGGATGTCCATTGATAGTGCATTGTTAATGGCTATTGGAGTATCATAGGATAATCCATGAACAGTGATGGCAACTTGGACATGAGTGCCCTATTCCAAAAAAGTTAGTTTGCCTTACTGTAATCATGTAACTATAATATAGTAGCTACCCATTAAAAGGAATCTTCAAATCTACTATCACTTATAATTATTTCCCTGCTCACATGCATGGCTGACCCTAGCCTTTATCAGACTCTGTATCAGCACAAACTGATTATGGTTAGTATTATTATTATGGTATGATATCAGTGTTGTGGGGTACACTGCCACTATTGCACTCAAGTATGACCAGAGGTGGGGGAGGTATACATGTATTATAGTGTATCAGTGTTCCTAAGGCATGTCAGCCTAACAACCCTTCAGTTTGTAATTGCCTTTGATGTGGGAATAGTGCTAATCCATAAGCTTTGACGTGGCCACAGTACGTCTCCATCCAAGGTATGCCTTATTATCATGCCTTACATTTTGCCTCCAGGGGGAGAACACTGTGTATGGAGTTTAGCTCTCTTGTCTATTGCAGCCACTGATTAATAAGCCTAAGGATGACCACAGCAGACAGATTCCATTGTGTAATAGGATATTAAGGATGACAAGAGCTAAAATTCTTCATAAAATAAAATTAATAGCAGCTAGACATAAGTATGCATGCAAGGTTATTAAAATTTGCGAAATTTGGCGCTTATTCAATTTGACATGCACGATTTGCACACAAAGATTACATCACAAATCATTGCATTATTATTTACTTGACCGACTATTATTAAATTGGTACGATAATCCAATTTCCCACCCCAGCCCTCCCCCTCCACTTCTTGATATCCGAGATCATGGGAAGCTGGACTATTATTAGAATTTTTAGCCTGTCAACTCTTAAACAACGACCTACCTATATACGTGATCGACATACCTTTCCTCCCTCCCTCCCTCACTGCTTCAGGTGCTAACATTGGAACGCCGAAAATTATTCGAGGCACGCAAAACCGCCTCGAAAGTTCAGACGGCTCGGATGACTTTCCAAAACCAAACCCAAAACTTGTAAGAGCTAGCCTAAGACCGTCCCAGACCCCCGCTAGCTAGCTCAGGCACACCTACGCCTATACCTACCTATGTATGAGGATCTCTCGTATTAGATGTTAAATTTTGACCTATTATTAGAAGAGGATTCATTGCCGTGGGTGATACTCGTATGCAGAGCTATATATGTACGTAGGTAGGGCATGTTGCAAAGAGGATCGGTTCATCGTAAAAATTCAATGGAGCTGGGAATGGTATCAAATAACCAAATTTAATGTTGTCAAATATACTTTTGGTGCAAAGGAGTATCCCCACCAAACAGCGAATCTTCAAAGGCTAGGAATATAGGTGGTTGCCCCTTGATAAAAGGCTGTCCTTATTCACACTCTAAAATTACTGCATATATTAAAAACTTTTAAGGACATTTTGTAGTAATCTATAATAGTAATAATTAATGGCCAACATAATATGCTGTTTTTAAACAGACCATTGGCTATAGCTATAGCTATAGTGAGTACCCCTATCATGCTCACTCACAAATGAAGTTACCCAGGCCAGCTGAGCTCCCAGGACTGCAGTGCATGTGTGCACACCTATAATAATATCATAGTACCACCTCCACCACATACAACAACTTTCCCACAGCCTACAATACAGATACTGGACACCACTACACACACACACACACACACCCACAGGCCACACACTATGTATGTACATACCCCAACACATGTCCACCACTCACTCACCATATTATAAGGGTAAACAAGGGTGTTATTGATTGAAAGCATCCACCCAAGTGATAGTGGTTGCCTAGCAACAATTCACACAACAAAAATTAATTTCAACACCTAATTTAAGATTAATTTTATTGATCTGAGCATCCACCCACTGCACAGGGCACTACTAATAGCAGTCCCACAACAGCAACAGAAATTAATTTTAATACCCGATTTTTGGGAAAAGCACCATATGCATGCATTGTAATTGAATCAGTGGCTGTCTGGAGAGTTGATGATGCAAGTCAAAGCAATGATGCTCTACAATACTTTAATAATGCTTTTTAATTTGCTACATTACTACAGCCATTGAGCAAGAAGTGGGGAAACTTTCACTTACGGCTTGCCAGTTACCAGTACATACATGGAATACTGCAAAGTGGCATTACTATAATAATATTATGCATGAATTATTTGGTCAAAATGGAAATTTTGCAATATATGCCATAACCCAATTATGTGGCCAGTGCTTGACACATAAAATCTGTGCATAAAAATATCGCTTTACATTATGCAACCTAAGTGTATCTTTTTTTGGTCACTTTCAACTGATACATAACAGAGAGAGAACAGTTTTAGTAACTCCCATTAATGTACTAAAAATAATATTCATTGGTCTGAAAGAGTATATAAAGCATTCCCAAACAAGTATATAATAATGTTCCAGAAGGGAAGTGGTTAAGACATAACAATACCAAGGTATATAGAAACTAGATATTACTGGAATATCTGTTAATAAGGGTCAAGTAGCTTCACTGACAGGACAGGTATAAGGTTAAGGTTCTCCAAAGCACAAAAGAGAAGAATGGAGGAAACTCCTCTGAATATCTACTACAGTTCACTAGTGGGGATTTCCAATCTTGGCCTGGGTAGATAGTACAGTGAAGTCCTACAAAGGTAGCATGAGATTCCTTGAGCAGCTCTCTCTCCTTACATCCCCCCCCCCCCTCTCTCTCTCTCCTTCCCCTCTCCCTCTCTCTAATGTGCAGAACTTTCCTGATGTATCTACTTGCTCAACCAAGCATTCACTCACTCACTTCATCCATAACCCCACAACTTCACACACACACACACACACACACGAACCTTTGCTCTCTGCAGCAGCAATGGTCTTAAGAACGCGTCCCACAGGCAAAGACCGTGTCCCAGAACACTATTACATATCTCCGCCCACTGCTCACTCCAGCTGTTGCCGACGTCAGCAAAACCAGTGGTGGTGTTTGACTCGCCGTCACGAGAAGAAGAAGAAGAGTTGCTCTCTTTATCTTTCTCTTTCTCTTTCTCCTCCGTAGGGTTGGCCAGGAGGCTGTGCACGGCTGCACGGATGGCGGCAAGGGCCTTGACCGAGTTAACATGCTGAAGGAGATTGTTGACACCATTACTGATATCAGACTGACACCTGTGTGTGTGTGTGTGTGTGTGTGTGTGTGTGTGTGTGGCAGATGAATATGAGAGGGAGTGAGGGGGAGAGAGAGAGAGAGAGAGAGAGAGAGAGAGAGAGAGAGAGAGAGAGAGAGAGAGAGAGAGAGAGAGAGAGAGAGAGAGAGCTAATGTAGCTTTCTGCACAATAGCCTCTCCAAAGGAATTTAGACACACAAACAACCCTTCAATTAGACCACAGAAATGAGTTACTAGAGTACCAGATTGACCAACCCCTACAAATCTATTCACAGAGCAGGGAGACAACAGGATATTGGGGAGGGAAAATCAGTGAGAAAAAGAGAAAGAGACAACCAAACCAGCTAAAAGGGTGGCTCTTTCCTCTTCTTCCAAGTAAACTACAACAGCCCAGAGGATGCAGCTACATAGCTACCCACCACAAATAAGCAGCTGAGGGGGAAACGGGAAGGTTTTAATCTTGTAGGTAGGACAGCCATCAGTAGGTCACTTCAAAAAGACCTCTGTGTTGGGTGGATAATTAACCATAGCTACACAAGACACAGAGTAGTTCCCATACATACTGACAACACACACTCACTGTAGGTGGGTACAGGCATATTATGTATATTGGCCAGATCTAAAAGTACTGGGGCAGTTCACCCACTTTTTCCTGCCCTGGTGCTTTTACTACAGCCATTCTTCTTTGAATTGCTTTCTAACAGCACTTCCCTTTGAAGATCAATAGGTATGATGGGCCATAGGAAACCTTGGGAATATTTTCACAGCAACTAGAATGCATACTTACTCAGACCTTCAAAGGAAGTCTAGGGCCTAATGCAATTATATAGAATGCTAATGTAGTTATGCAAAGAGTAAGCAAGTACTATTAATTATAGCTCTGAGAGTTAAATGTGTATATATGTAAAAGTATGGATCTTTTTAATTGGATCATTAACCCACAAATGTGCTGTTAATAGGACAGCCCCAATATAGGATCTATAAAATGATATGTGCTCCACTAGATGGGCTTAATTGAGTTTTAATCAGGGTCATTAGCCACAAAGCAGTCAGTTATTGTTCCACCAAGGCAATAATCAAATTAATCAATAATTTGGGATTGGACAGGTCAGGTACACTGGTATGGTTAGTGCCATTTGACTGGTCACCTGATCCAGTCACAGTAACAGTAGGGAAAATTTTATGGTTCTTATTATCAAGATAACCTGAAAATCTCCCCTCCATCTCGCTAGCTACACTTTAGTTCAGCTTCCTCAATCCACTCAAGCTTTGCAATCCACTTATGCAATTTTTTTCCACCCCAATAGCTCAGGTCATTCATCTATTCCTACAGTCAAGAGTACCGTGTTTATGACGCATGATCTTAATGGAGCGCAAGAAAATTCGCGTTCTAGGATTCTTCATAGTGTATCGTGTGCGGAGCACGTAAAGACGACCTTTACTACGCGAAATTTGAAATTGTAATTTTTTTAGCTTGAGTTCTATTCAAACAAACACAATATACTCTTGCTACAATATGGTAATAACGATTCTATATGCAATACTGGTTGAGCACCGAGGACTATCTGCAATCTAGTTACTGACATTTGGAATTTTCATTTATCTAGCCAGTTTACATTTTGATTAAAAACATAACGCAAAATATGTCATTAGCGTGCAATTAGTAATAGAGAATGCAAAAACAAGACGAGCCTTTAATTGGATTTTAATCAACAGTTTGGGGATAGAATACTTATTAGTCTGACATTTCCCCACAAAAATGCTTGGCACTAACTAACCAACTACATGTATATAACCAACTAATTAGCTAACGTGCTGCTTTTGGACTAATATGGCTACAGTTTTGCTGAAGTTCAGGTGTGAAATTTAAACGTTCAATAATTTTTTCTATATCTGAAGGGCTGGGAAGCAACTAAGTGATGGAATTCTGCACCAGCGAAATATTGCTCTTTAATCTTTTTACGGATCATTGAGTACAGAAATGCAGTAATAAATAAAAAAAAATCCTGACAGATTTAACCTTACAAAGTCAATAATCAATTATTACATGGAGATCCAGTCAATTATTAAGGGGGTAAGTCACATGGCAACCCAGTGGCAGTCCTTAATTAAGGGGCTCACTCACACACATGTAGTGATCTAGTCATTATCATCAATTATTAAAGGGGCTCATGCACTCACATGTTGACCCAGTCCTCTGTTGAGCTGTGGATGTCGCTAGGAGGGATCTCCGTGAGAACGGTTGAGTGGAGGGAGGGAGTGAACTCCACTACGGACCGGGGAAGACGATGGGTGAGCCCCTGAGCTATCAGGTCTTGATTGAGCTCTGGCGTCAAAAAAAAAAGTGTTATAATAATATAGTACACTTGCTGGAATATGATTGGTACGGGGTCGTCACAGTAGTGTGTAGTATAGTATGAATATAATTTTTGTACCTGCTCTTTTCTCTTGGCTGGTGAACTGTGTCAGCTTTTGCAGCAGTAGAGAAGAACCTGCAAGTAAATTATGAGAAAAATAACAAAACAATCATGCAGCATAGACTTAGGGGGTTCACCCTTGCTTCTGAGAACACCATTTTTATCTGGCACCACAGACAGGAAGGAAAACACTATTTAAACAAGCTGGACAATTGTAGGGGGAAACTTTTCAGGATGTCACAGTACCAAAATTAAATTTATTCTACTCTTTTGAATCAGCAGGCCCCAGCCCCAGGCTATACATGTGCAATTCACATTACTGTAGTTAATCAAATACAACACATGAATGCAAGAAATTGGCATTTAACATGTGGAGCGATAGACGACCTTTACCAGAAAAACGTGCGTTTTTTTCAAAATTGAAAAAATTTTTTCCATACGTAGTATTATATTAAGTACAGTAATTTTAATAGATGCTCGCAATTAAGCCAACCTACAGTGTGTCACGTGATTGACTACATTACAATTGTACCTAGGCTTCCATCCGGCATCCTCTGCTGACAGAAGATGGCTGAGATGTGTAGCAGGGAGTGCAGCACGCTCCTCGTCACCTGACAGACCTGTGACTTGACGCTGCGGTGAGGCCCCTCCCCCAGGACGGCCGCCCGGAATACCGACTGAATGGCCGCCTTCCTCGCCACGAGGAACTTGGCAAAGGCCTGTCGAGGGGAGCATCCCTCAAGGAGCATCATGGCACACAGGGATTGGACCATTGGACCCTCCTCAAGCTCTGAGCACTGAAGGTGGCAGCTGCAACACTACGTATGAGATTTTGGATGGGGGGGGGGGGTACACATGGATGATGATTTTCTAATATGACGACCATTACCAATACCGTTCCATTGGTTATGTGACAGCAGTGTAAACACATGAACAAGAACGGGCAAACAGGTATATACATGTATATATACCTACTCAATTATACAGCTAGTATAAAATATCACTAAAGCCAAGGATATAAAAAAAAAACCCAGCTGTAAGTTAGTCACCTCCCACAAACAAATTTGGCGACCTTTACCAATCAGTCTTGAGTACCATACTAACTCCATGATGCTAGTCCAATATCAAGAATAAGTACAAACCCTAGCTGCAAGTCAGTTATGGTCCACGAACAAAAATGTCGATTTTACTGACCAAATTCTTTAGAGGATCATCACACTACTACTATTACTCTCACATACCTCCATAATGGTGTCCTTGAAGCTTGAGACGGAGTGCCAGAGTTTCTTGACGACATCTGAGCTGGCCCCGCTCAGCTCCAGGTGGGAGAAGATATGTCTAGAGAGGAGAAAGTACTGGGCAGCTAGAAGGTAGCTCTGGTCCTCGAGACACTGCCAAATCTTCTCTGGGGCATCAGCAAGCAGCTTCAACTGGGCTGCAACTTCATGGCTCTTGCTGTTAGTAAAGCAGTAGATATATAGATTGTGAATACAATTTTGGGCTGAGTTTTGCTAAATATTCAACTTTTATGGGTGATAGCCCTTGCTATATACCATGCATGAACATTAATTAAACAGCAAAAATTTCCAGATCTACAGTAGCATGCATGTATACATGTATACATGTATATAGGCACCATGTATACATGTATAATATTATGTATACATGTATATTATAGGCACCTATAGGCACCATGTATACATGTATACATATATATAGGCACCTATAGGCACCATGTATACATGTATATAGGCACCGTGCATGTGCATATGTGTAATGCACAAGTACATGGCTGTGGTCTGTAGCCTTTGGTGGTTGTTTAGTGTTTCAAGTGCCTTGGCCCTTACCCCCAAGGGCTCTTCTTGGCCACAGCTAGAGATAATTAATTGCGTTGTATATACACTGAAGGTTTGGCTCTTCAAACTTGCCCCAATATTATTGACACCAACCCCTAAGTTCAATAAATGGAAGCCGCCGTTCTCTATTCTTTCCTCCCCATTCCATCTTTCCGAGAAGGGGAGACAGCACTACTGTATTTCTGTCAGTCCCATAATACTATATTGCTTATTTGCACCTATTGATAAAGGCCTAGCTCAGGCAAACCTAATCTCTTAGGTGCCTTAGCACAAAATTAATATGCACTTGGCTGTGGTCTGTAGCTCTTGGCTGTTTAGTGTTTCAAGTGCCATGGCCTTTACCCTCAACGGCTCTTCTTGGCCACAGCTATGATAAACACGGCTAATAATTAGCTCTATTGCACTGCATACATGTACATACATGTTGGCTCTTTAGTTTACCCCAATATTATTGACACCAACCCCTAGCTGAATAATGGAATCCATTTCTTCTTCCCCTTCCATCTTCCTGGGGAGAGGAGGTGGACATACATGTAGGCCCACTATATTTCTGCCAGTCTCATGTTATAAAACTTTCCTATTTCGCACCTTTTCTTGAATTTCTACTCATACTCAGGTCCCCTAGCTCCATAGGATAAAATTGCCACTGAATGCAGGCCACACCCCTACATGTGCATTGTACACGAATATACATAGTACATGTAGACTTACTTCTTTTGAGGCGGTCCTCTCATTCCTCCGGAGCCTTTCAAGAAGTAAGTCTGTTGAAGACGATGGCATACCTGCTCCATGCTGGACACACTACACACCATCTGTGTGCACAATCATACATACCGTAAATCGCGAATATTTCGTATCTAAAGTATTTCGTGCAATAATTTTTCGCGTTAAATAATTTTCGGACAAACGACCCTGTACCGCATTATCGTTAATATTGTGTATGTATTTTGGCGTGTTTAATTTTCGCACAAGCCAGGCTGTCGGAAAATATTTTAACAACAAAATATTCGCGATTTACGGTAGACAAGTGTGAGTATGTATGCATTATCCCTTTGTTAGGCCATACCTGTTTGATATTATGTTGCGCAGGCCCAACCAACTCCGATTTTTCTGTTCCAAGGATTAAAAATGATAATTAGAGTATTTACGTAATATATTTCATCATACCGAGGCACGTGAGCAGCAGCATGCACTCAGCCCAACAAAAAGGGTCGCTAGCGTCACTCGTCTGAATGTTAAAAATTGTAAAAAGGGGACTAACAGTCGAGCTAGTCGAATGTCAAGTGCAACTAGGAAGACTCTTTTGGAGAACTTCTACAAAGAGGAAGTGAAAGATTTCTGACTTTCATGGTTTCCATAGAAACCATTGGTCATGTGACTATCATTTTTATTTTTAAACCGACCTACCGACCTGACTTGCAAGCCATTTCCACCCGCACAACAGAAGATCAAATAGGTATGGCCTTACTGAACACACTACCCAGCATTAGGACTCACTAGTTCTGAGCATTTCTTCATATCCACAATGGAGTCTGCAGCATCAATCAAGTCGCGATATCGCTCACTGCAGATGACAGAAAATGAATCAAAATTAATACATCCACTCAATTATCTCCCTCTTTCAAGTCTCATTGACAAAGTCATGAGGCTAAATGCAACACTTAAATGAATCACTACTAGACTAGTGAAGCCTCTTTACAATGAATGTCTTTTCAAAACCTAAACAAAGATATCCCAAAGGGAACTACTCATTGCTATGGCAACATTCACAAGATTCCAGTTAGCAGTTAGTGTATGGAGCTTTGGAATTTATCTTCTAGAGGGTGCTAGTAAGGTATAATACATGTACCTTTTAAAAAGGAGGTAGCTGCTTTAAATTATGTATAATGAACGGAGTTTTGTCACTTGGAGCTTGAACTACATCTAAGTGGCTGTAATAAGAAGGCGTCTGCCATACACACTACCCACTATACACAGGTTTGACAATATCTAGCTACATGTACTACTGTTCTTTGCTGCTGTAAAAAGAACGACCATACTCACCCAACCATCTGTCTAAGGTCCTCCTTCCTCCTGTCAATGTCCAACCGAGTCTGCTGCTCGATCTGCTTTATCTCTTGCACGGTGTGCGAACAAAACAGCTCATCAGTGTCTTTCTCCACCCCTCCCAGCACACCCCCGGGACCACTGCTGCTGCCGCTGATGGGGGAGCTGAGCGACTTGAACACGGACAGGCCGGGGGTACGAGGGGAACTGGGACCACTTCTGATTCCGGTTCCGGTTCCGGCGGCAGACGCTGGATCACCCAGTGCCCGTCCACTGACGCTGCTAGGAGTGGTGGGAGAAGAAGGGCTGGAAAAGCTCTGGCCAAAGGGTAGCCAACTGCGTGGCTGGGAGTGTTAGAATTTTGGATATAAATTAAAGGGAAATATTGGGATGGGTGGGCTCTATATAGAAAGCAATTCATTCATTGGACATGCTGGACTCGTGGAGTAGCTGTAGACTTACGTTCGCCATTCTGTGATCGATTATCACTTCTTTGAGTCACGATCTCCGCTTGCGAGTAAACTGCAGCTGCTCGATTGATAGATCTAGATGTGAAGACAGTTCTGTTCATTCATGTCATTGATCGGAGGCGTGCCTAGCGCCTGCAATGCCTCGCTCCGCCTATAGACCTATGGTCTAATCTTACGCGTATACGAGCCACTTCACGCGCGAACTGGCTAGCGCGCGTGACTGCATGGCACTACATGTAGCATACACCACCCTTTGTCTCCAGTGCCCATGCTAATCAATTACAAGCAATAATACTGTAACACGCAGCCGAATTTTCTGGCACATCCAGTGCAGACTAGGAGCCTGTAAAATCTTGAACACAACCTTGGATACACATACATACACACACACAAATACACACTGACGGACTCGATGCAAAATACACGATCACACTATCCGATTACTGGTAGTCATAAATAAATGATTTTAGGAGTCCACTTTCTCCAAGTACATAATGACCTCCTTGTTTCTGGGCAGTGGGTTGGGTGGGGGTCCCAGTCCAGACTTCACCGGTAGGGGTGGTGTGAACGATTCAACCTGAGAACCGTCGGAAGAAGAAGCAGGTTTCTTCTTCGTCTCTTCTGTTGCGGAGGAGGGTGGCTTGACTATGTCGACAACAGCTATCCACAAATCGTGGACATCTCCAGAAAGGCTCAGCTGGAATACAATGATTGCTGCAGTGTTGGTCCTGTGGGGGCCAGCAGTTTGCATATTATTAATAATGTGTATGCATGGGCAATCTAAGGTGTGATTGCAGGCTTTAGAATAATATTTTTATTATTATGTCCTTGTTATAAGCTAATGCCTTTTTCATTAGCCTCGGGCAGCATGCAATGTTGAAACTGGCAGGGGGAAGGGCCGGGAGGGGGGAGGTTATGTCTGCATGGCGACAAGGGTAATCTAGCTACTTACCATTCGACAACTGGTAGAAATGGAAAATCTGACGACTTCAAGGAGCTCAGGAATGGGCAACTGGTACCATTGCTATGTAGAATCAGAACTGCGTAGTGTAGTTAAGGTGGACACCCTTCATAAGATATTAATATTGTGCATGAAAATTTTTCCAATCATGTGATACACACTAATGTGCATGGTACCTGATCCAGTGGAATTATTCACTCAAGTGTAGAAAGAAAGGATGGCTAATATGCACAATAATCACTCTATTAAAGTACATATCAAACAGCCATTACATGCATGCATAGGGGGCCCAAATATTGGAAGGGGGCTTCAGCTTGGGGGGCCCCAAGCCATATATAGCTATATTATCATTCATGATGTAATTGTAGCCTAAGTCATGTTTTCATTCAGATTGCCATAATTGGAACAAAGGACCTATATATTCATGCACATCAATAAAATCATGTGATGCATCATTACCTAGCTACATGCAGCGGCAATAAATTATTATTGGCAAGCATAAGCACGCACTCTTAGTCTAGTGGCTGCATGCATACAGCCTAGCTCTTGGGAGCCCAAGAAAAAAATAATTACTAGCAAAGAGAGAAATGCAAGAACTGATCCCATATAGCTATAGGAAGGTGGCTCCGAATGAAGTGGCTACCCATAGTAACATGATCATAACTACCGGTATAATAGAAGGATACGTTTTATTGCAGTTGATAAGAGAGCCACGGCAGAAGAGACGATCTTGATTGCGAGAGAGAAACGCGATATCCTTTTTGCAATGTCCATCGTCAGGAGCACAATCATAACATCCTCCAACACAAAGAACGTGACAGCTGCAACTGTATGATTATATATGCAGTGTGAAGCAAAAACATACATTGTCAAGTAAGACTCCTTTGTCATTCTTGCCTGGTCAATGAATCAACTTTACTATCAGTTAATACTACTTGACACGGACAATACAAACACTCAAAAGTCCTATAGTACTATACGTAGCCACACTTACATCTTACATAATATGCATTGTATGCACTGATTATTATTATGAGTACTACTTAAAAGCTAGCTTTGGGAATATGTAATTTACTCTCATACTCTTAATGTAGCAGATGTGCTCAGATCAACTGCTGCTGATAGGTCTATATAATAGACAACTTTCACTATTAATGTATCATCAACAATGAAGATTCTCTGTTGGACAACTTTACTATTCAATAAACTTGCTGTTGATGCTTCAACTACATGCTCTAATCATCCTCAGGGGTGCTGTACCTAGTTGAAACGTCGGCAAGTTTACTAAACAATAACGTTGTAGAATCTTCGTTGTTTCACTTTAGATGTCGTGATCTGTATTCCCAGCCCATGGATATCAGAATAAATCTATGGCACCACGCGTCACATCAAAAACTTTTAACATAATATCTATAACATACCTGAGTGCACCGTGTTGTCCTCATTGGAAGCCACAACAGCCACTACGCCGAGGCAAAGAGCTGCAACCACGCCCATGACGTAAGTAACGCTGGAGCTCATCTTGGCCGCATTCAGCGCTGAAGCCTCGACTAGTAGCAGCATAGCCCCGATCATTATCCCAAATCGGAACGGGTACTGCTCCGGAGGGTGCTCCCCACAGGCGCTGATGGTCGGAAGCCACGGCTTTACGTGATGATTGGCCACGGCCAGGCCGTAGCAGAGAAGGATGGTGAACGTCATCTCTATCGCACCGAAGTGGATGAGAGTTCGCGCGGTGAATTTCTCCAGTATCTTCATGGCCGTTTAGCTGAATTTTGGCTTATCGAGTCCTGCTGCTTTGTTATTCACATGTACAGAGACTGAAGAATCTGCGGTATACGATACGATCACATGATTGTGGGTGGAGCTCGTAAAAGTGGGAGGGGCTGGGTGCTAAACAGAACATCTGCACCGCTTCCCAGCTCTCCGAGCCTTCCCAACCACAAGCATCATAATTTGAATGTCAAATAAATTCTGTAGAAAGCAGTAGGTTATATAACTTTACAAAACATATTAAAGTTTCAACATAAAACACAAACACTACATGTATTGCGCTGTCAGTATTAAAAACAGATGAAAATATCTATGATTAGTATTGGGTGTTTTCCGAGGTGTTTTCATCAGTTGTCACAATTTTTAGTCAACTTTCACTTCTGCCAGTTGAAGGTTGTTGCTCAGATCACTACCAACACTCCAGTTGAATACTATGATACACAGTGTTCCAAACCTATGCACACGACACAAAACTATTAAGACATCAAGTTGTGTTAGTATGCAAGGAGGTGTAAGAGTGGTAGGGGAGCTTGAGGGGCTGATTTTTGATAAACAATGAATAACAAGAGGTTAGCTGTGTATATTATGAGCCCTTGGTATTACACATGAAGCGTCATAAAGTAGGCATGGGCAATTATATGATTGTGAAGATACCCGCCCCCCCCCCCCCCCCCCCCCCCCCCCCCCAAATTGATTTATACAATCATAATTATGCATGTAGCTTATGGAGTGCCATCAGTATCAAAAATAATAACTATTTTGTTGAAGGGGAGTGTTGATCAATCCATACAATGAGCTTACCATTCACAAATGGCAATGTAGAGTTGATACTTGCCCCAATTGGTACCTGAGAATGTGATAACACAAAATACATAAATTTTTGGCAAGCTAGGGCAATGGTTTACTCACTACATCATGAGTCGCTTAACAGTTGAGTTAGTAAGTTTCCACATACATTACCTGTTTATACTACCGGTAATCCGCCCTCTCCACACATTTCAGTAATAGCAATAATACTATGATGAGTAGCTAGCTAGCTGGCTCAAGGCTGTGGGGAATACCAGCTATAGGCTCCTATCATGACATTACCTACCGGTATAATATCACACTATCATGAGCTGACATAATCATTATTGGTCAATTATTATCTTCATACACAGTCATGATAAAAGGAAAGTTTTTTCAACAGTGATATCAGAATCATGATTATAAATATTATTATTATCATTTAAATTAATATGGATCATAGCACCCCCCCCCCACCAGTATAAGTTGTACACTATTAAACGGTTTACTTACTCATGATAGTAAACACAATAAGATCTACTCCGCAAACAGCCGTCAGTAACTGCCGGAAAGCGAGTCCCCAACTGAAGCGTGCCCGCAGCATCTGCAATAGTGACTGCCTGTTCCCTGCCTCTAAATCTTCATAATTAGTACGAATCAGTGTAAGATGATTTTTATGCTGTTGATAGTAGTGTCGTAGTAGACTAATGAGGGGTGAGATCCATGTCGTTAAGACCATGTAGAACCAGTAGGAAAAAAAGAACACCACTGCGGCAGCTGCGAGTGTTGGTGTAAATATGGAAAAGATAACTAACGATTGGATGCTAAAATGATATGATGCATCCAAAATAATACAAAAGCAGCCATTGAGTCTGGTTTTATTTGAGGCCAGCAGAGAATAGGCTGCCAAATTCACGGATATGATTAATTTATCGAGCCTAGATCAAGAAGTGCTCTTTTATTAAATTTGTTACAACTTAGGTACCCTTTGCCAATCAATATCACAATATTGTGTCGTATCCGGGCTTATATTAAGTCTCGCAATTAGGTATAGCTGAAATTAACCATCAATTTGCATAATAAACTTACTACCGTGCACCGGGCTGTTTTCATCTTCATTCACAACGGAGACGATTCCGAGACTGAGTGAGGCGAGGAGGCCGAGAAAGAGCGACACCTTACTATAACCTTTGACTACGTGGATGGCCACGGTCTGGACGCCGATGAAAAATGAGCTCAAGGCCAGTCCGAATCTGAACGGATACTTCTCTGGCGGGTAAACCGCGCAATCGCTGATCATCGGCAGCCACGGTTTTACGTGGCCGCGCGTCACTGCCACGGCGTAGCAGATCAGAATGGTGACCAACGTTTCCACGGCTCCAGCGTGGATTAGTGTGGAGAGACGAACACTGCCTAACACGTTCATTTCAGATCCGTCACTTGTGTAGTTCAGATGGATGGGTGGGGCTGATTTTTATATTGTTCGAGAGCTTGTGCGCATGCGCAGTACGGTCACATTGTCTCACCCACAAACATCATTTTTGATACACACAAAACGGCACAAGTAGACATTGCCAACGAATTATTAATCTATCATAAATTTCTCTCAGCCAATTGCTTGATATCCGTCTCTACCCCGAGCCTTTGCTATCATTCTGTTCACATTCTGCCAAGGCTTCTTCTTGATGAACACATAGACACCACCCAGTATCACAAGAGCGCCAGGAATGCCCAGACCAACAATGATGGTTATGATGACAGTGAAGGATAGGCCATCGTGTGGTACTTCGCCATATCCAACCACCAAAGTCCTGTGTATATGTGTATGTGTGTGTGTGTGTGTACACATTTGACTGACAGAGAGAGAGAGAGAGAGAGGGGGGGGGGGGGGGTGGAGTGAAAGAGAAAAACTCACCATGTGGAGTACTCTGGACTAAGATAGGTATCATCCCCATCAGTTCCAAAGATAGCATACCAGCGTGTCACATTTGATGCATTGCTACCAAACAGGGCTGCAGCTAATCCTTCCAGTGATGAATAGTTTGTGCAGGCATCAACGTCAGCCGTTGGGACCAAGTTAATCTGTTGGGATTCGGTTGATTTTCGACCCTCACTCTGGTAAGAAATTGGTTTCCAGTGGATGTATCCACCCAAATCGTGGAACTTTGAATCATCTCCGGAAACGTTGTAAGTCCAGGAACTGAACACAGAGGGCGTATATTCGTCATCGAGGCTTTGGTGCTGTTGAAATTCGCCAGGCTTGACCTTGGGTCCGTGAACAACAAATAACTCCAAAGCCAGTCGACCCCCTTTACCATCTGGTGAGGTGCCGTGGAACTCGTAATTCTGTATGGTGATATCGATCAGTGTCGCATTCTCGGAAACCTGTGCTCTTGGAAACTGACTTAGACGCTCAAATTCTACTGCGCTCGGATAGTGCATCTAACAATTAGAAATAATAACAACATATGAGTCATTTGTATCATGTGATATGCTCTAAGGAAACGGCCTTTGTGGAGAAAGTGCTTAATGTTCAGTATTGCTCTGTAAGGGTCCTTTTATTTCAATTCATGCATACCTATGGAAAGATTTTATCATAAAACAACTCACCTTGATAGTGAATGAAAATTTACCAGCCTCGCCCACCACTGTGTAGTCATCATCAAATACCCAGTCAAGGGTGCCATTGCTAAGATTCATCGAGATATACTGGTCATCACATGCATCTGTCACGTTAAAGGCAGTGTACGACTTGGGCTTCTTTGAGTCAACATGGAATTCTATCAATCTGGTAAACACGATGGCCAACGAAAAGTAGCTCCCTGTACCATTTATCTTTACCCCAGATGACTTGTTTTTCAAGTATTCCGCCTCGTTTAGGCTGTATTTGCAGTCACACTTTGTCAGATCTTGAGAAATGAACAGTGTTGGATAACCGACAGTGCTCCATGCATAGCGAGTGCATGCCGAATCATTGGTGTACGGTCTTTCAACGTAGTAGAGAATCTCGTCCATTTGATCCTTATTTGTGCAGTCCTGTGGGTGGAAATTAGAGTTACCATAATCTACGTACATGTACAAAAAGAGGACACCTACAAAGTATTGGGGGCCAGAGCAAATACTTTGGAGGGGGTGGAGAAAAGGAACTCATTTGCTAGAAATTACTTTTTGGGGGAGGTGGGCATAATTATTACATGTATCTCCAAGAGGGTGGGCTTGATACTCCCACTGAGCGCAAATGTGAGGACAACTAGGGATAGCATGCGTATTATGTACGACTGTTCAAACTGAATGGCTTTACACGGTACGCCATGACTTACTGTATTCAAGTACTCCTTTGGCTTCTTCGCCAATGAAGGTCCACATGACGACAATAGGAGAGAGAGCAGCAGGAGTGCCCCTAGCAATCGGCTGGGCCACCGTGATGACATCTTACTACCTGGAACTGGTGATAGCAGTATGCATAATATAATGAGAGATTGCATCATGAAAAGACAAACAAGGAATATTCATAGACCTGGGACACAGAAAATGTCACAGATCTCAAATTTTATGATTTATTCGTGATCCCAGCTAGTACCTTAGGATGTTACAAACTACTACAAATGGCAGTTGAGGAGTACTCACCCTTTTTCAGCCAAGCTCCTGCTTGCAGGTGTTTCTCTTCATGCATGCACGTCACATGTCACGAGATTAAATTTTAATTCTGTGCCATTGGGGTTAAAAATAACAGAGGAGAGTGCTATTACACGCTGAGCCAGCAGATTCCGACACTTGAAGGGAAGGACAAAAGGACAAATAACTTCAATGTGCTATCGCTGTATCTAGTACTATCTTCTGTGTACCTACTACACGCTGCTCGAGTCTGCCGTCAACAACAAGCAACAGAAGAGCTATTAGGTGACAAACAGTTTGGCTTGTTATTTTTCGGTCATGTCCTCGACGGGCGTGGAGAAGCTGCCTAAGGTTGCGGAGACCCCCAAGGACACCACTAGCACTGTTCCCGAGCCTGTTCAGCCTAAAGAAGTCGATTTATTGGATCCCAAGAAGGTGAGAAATGGTAGAGTCGAACTTTGAAGTCATCAAATTATAACAATTAATTTTGTGTGTGACTATTCACAAGGGTAGAAAATTTAGTGTTGATATGATCAGTCCCTTTCTTATCGATCATACTGGGACGTTTACATGTATCATACTTTAATTTGGTCATAAAAAGCATACTAGTTTGTAGGGATGATACTAATTTGGCTATAATTTTATCCAAAAGCTTATGAGGTTGAATCGTATTTGGTCAGCATACCAACTAGTGTGTTTATTTATATTAAACAGTAGAAAACCTTTGGACACCCCTGAAATTAGAACACAATGCTCGGTCCTGTTTATGTGAACAGACGTGAGAATAACACATCCTTTTATGTGCAGGACGCTTACTCAGTGTAGATTGAGATATTCCACTCAGACTGTGCCACTATATATTCACTCGGCCTTACGAACATCAGTTTCCAAGCAATAGTGCATTCAATTTTAATCATCCCTTTTCATCACCTCACTTCGTTAAGGCATTGGAATGTGTACATGCACACACATATCTCTCGAGCTGCCTATATAATAATTATACACGTAATATTATACATTCTGCCATATGATCAAGGCAGTGATTGCCACACTCTTTAATCACATCAGCGCCCGCCGCTACCCACACAAATCCTTGTAGAATTCATGTCAAAGTCACTGGCATTATAATGTACCACATAATTATTAGAATCAGAAAACTATTTGATATAAAATAGTATCAAAGTGTGTACCGTTCTCCTGTGGTTTTATCGGAGGCAGTGTACTTCCTTGCAGACTTTGTGGCTGGTTCAGGGTAAATGCCATTACACACCCTATATATAAGAACTCGGAAGTTTGTCGTAATGTGTGCCAGGCCTCCTGGGACTAATATCAATTTCTGAGGCCCAGACATGTTTAGAAATTAACCTCAGGGGCGGGAAATCTCTGTACTCTGTCTGCCTTGAGTCACCATGGGATATTCAAAAACTTTTTTCTACTTTCATTGTTCTGATAGGCTGATGAGGTAGCAGCTAAGGAATTCAAGTCAAAGTATGGATTTGCCAAGGGGCCCTCGACTATGGCACAGAGGAAGATCTCAGCTACGGTGAGTGTTCAGTTGTTCAGAAAGTCCATATTGGAGAATAATATTATTATCGCTGTGAGTAGGTTATACACCGAGCAATGACCAAAAATGGCTGCTCTTTGAGTGGGATAAGTTGCGGCCATTGGCTAATTTTGCAGAACCGCTGGTGTTGTTGACGTTTGGCTGTTTGTCCCTAATTAGGGGAAGTGTGTGTAGTGTTGTTGGAAGTTGTAGTGTAGTCAATAGCAGATCATGTACTCCCCGTTAACCGACCACCTACGATGTGTGTATATCGAAGCCAGACAGCCGACAGTGCATTATGTGAGTGAAGCTGCAGTTTGTTGATCAGTTTTTGGATGTTTTGGCTCCAGTTGATGGTTGACCATTTTTTTGCTGGCATGATCGAGTGTTTTGAATAATATGGGAATGTGTAGCTATAGAGCATATGGAGTATGGAATACTTATGCATGAGTAGTATCTGTAAGAAAGGGAGGGGGGAGAGAGAGATTGGGGGGGGGGGGGGGGGGGGGGGAGAAATGTGAGATGATAGGAGGTGGGGGATAAAGGATAGTTTCTGTAAGACTTGCATGTATGTCATCAGATTACACTTGTGAATTCTTCATGCATTCATTCCTCTATATCATAACAGGGTGGCAAGCAGTACTTCGACTCTGGTGACTACAACCGATCCAACTCTCGTCGAGATCGCCAGGAGATAGCGTCTCATCCCCACGCCATGGACCCCAAGGCAGTCAACCCTCACTTGGCACACATACGACGGGGGGCCAACATCACGAGAACCCCCAAGGCCGCGGCTGGAAAGAGTCCCCTCGCCGGCTAGAATATTGATCACTCACACATTTGTATATATAGCAGTTGTCAATTTCGACGCGATAGAGTCAACAATGGATGTAATTTCTGACTTTCTTTGTAACCTCTGTCTATCTTTGGTACATAACGAAAAATGACAGAACTTCCATACTTGACCAACTACTATACTGTTATTCAAACCTAGCCATATATATATAGCCCATGTGCTGCACCATATTTTTTGGCAGTTCAAGGCCGTATTATAGTATGTATGAATCAACAATCATTAATTATTTATAGAGCAACGAGACGAACTAAAATACGGAGTGTGTACCCACAGCATAATCCATGCCCGATCTTTTTTCTGTACATAGTAAATTTTTTTGTAAACATGTTAGGAGTTCATAATCAATTTTATGCATTTTCCCTCATGTTGGCACACTTATTTATGTTTGTCTTCGAAACTGCATTCACTATGATTACATGTACACGCACGTTACATGTGTACAGCTACAGTACAGTGCATGCAGTACATGTATACAGTACAGGCACTCGTATATTATAATATATATACGTCATATCAATCGCACGTGCATGATTAAAGGTTCACGTGATGTCGGCGCGCGTGCATGCGTACGCGCACGCGCTACGCAGCGAGATCATGCGCGCGCAGATATTCATGGGTGACAAAGCAAGAGTAAACAGATTATTATTCTCTACATCACAATAACTGCACCCTACAACGTAGAATCGATCTGTACTTTAAGCCATGTCTTCGACAGAAGGAGAGAAGACGCCTCCAACCAACGATTCGGGCTCAGCGCCGAAATATCCTGGACAGGTGGATCCTAAGAAGGTGTGTCAACTGAGATCAGTGTACCTACAGTGTATTTTTCCCTACAACTTAAGTTCAAATTTGGCTAACCCATAAGTGCTCGCTTTCTATGTAGGTAGGTAGGTGCATATATTATTATGAAAATTACTACCAGTAACTGATAGTGCACCCCAGCCTCCAAAATGCACTATATAGTCTTTGATCAGATTCTACCTATTCACTGACAGGCGGATGAAACAGCAGCTAAAGAGTTCAAGGCAAAGTATGGCTTTGGAAAGGCACCATCATCAATGGCGCAAAGAAAGATCTCAGCTACTGTAAGTTAGGGGTAGTAGCCCGAATCAATGTATGAGGGAAAAAAGTCTGATAACGCAATCAAGTTTGTATAGTGGTCACTGTGCAAGTGCAGCCACAATTGCAGCCAAGTGGCAAAATTCCATGGCCATTCACCAACTATAAGCACATCTCCTTTATAGTTTAATACTACAGGTTCACCGTACATTAATTTTGTAGCTAGCAGGAAACATATGGTCTTATGATTTCTTTTTTTTTTCACTGAACAGGGTGGCAAGCAATTTTTTGACTCTGGTAAGTACTATGGCTCCAAGTCTAGCGAAGAGCGTCAAGAGATAGCGTCTCATCCTCGCGCCATGGACCCTCAGGCCATCAAGGCAGGGAACCCTCACCTAGCACACATGCAGAGAGGAGGGAACATCAGCAGAACACCAAAGAGCAAGTTAGCCGCGGGCAAGAGTCCGCTGGCTGCCTAGAACTTGAAATTCCACTTTACATTGTTCTAATTCCATGATATTATATTATTATATACATGATTAATTACTGTTTTGTACAAATTAATGTCATGTTATGCATGTAGCTTATATATTTCTACTGTGCATAATGGTATCATAATTATGCATACTGAGTGTCCACCCCCGGCCCCTCCCCTCCCCCAGAAAATATTGTCTTCAATATTTGAACTTAAGGGTTCAAGTACATTATACGATTACCTAGTTTACTGTTGTGGATATTTCCAATACTATTAATACACATTTGCATAATAATTATTAAATTTTATTACTATATACTCCTGTCGTAATAATAACAACAATTATTATGCATGTGCACAAATCTATATACTAGAATAACAAACGGTCATAAAAATCATTAACTGCTGAGATAAAAATTACCATAGCAAACTCCAAAAAATTACACAATAAATAGTGTTACATTTAATAGTACTACATAGGCAGGGGGATAGGTTTCCTAATCTTCCCCTCCTTCTCCACTTGGGCATGATGACCCATGATCACCCTCATCACATCTGTTGCACTCTTTGTTGACGCAAGCTTATCCGCGTACGGAATCTGATCCACTATTTTGGCCAAGTCAAAACTCCAAAGGATCGGCATCAATGGATTGATGAATAGTTTCGAATTACCCGTCCTAGTCGTAGAGTGGTGGTTACCGAAATGGCCCTGCATAGCATCTGTTATCGATGCACTAACGATGGATGGTTGCATACGCTTAGACACCGCCTGATAACCTTCGTGATAAAGCTGGCCTTCGATGGAGTGCCGTGAGACGGAAAAGCAACCAAGATACCCACCTGTCTTTTCGAGAGTTGCTACGTTTTCGAGGAAGAGCCCGTGGGAGACTCCGTGGAAAGTATCGATACCAAACCCTATGCAGGTGAGCAGCCTTATAGGCACACTAGAGACGGAATGGACGGCTGCAATGCTCGTCTGATCTTCAACTGGTGTACCCATCCTCTCTTCAAATCCAAACATCAAGCTATCGGTGCCACCGTCTACGAGTACGATTGCGTCCACTTTGTGCTCTGAGCAGATCTTCTTGTAGGCGCTGCTCAACTGCTGTACCCCAATTTCTCGGCCGAAAGTGTACACTGGTACGTCCTCTTGGAATTTTTCCCAGAACCATTGTGAGAGGTAGTACTCTGGAAAATATCTATTGAATTCCACATCTGCTTTCATGTCATGGGTCACCTTGACGCACATATCACAGTACTTTTTGGCTTTGGAGGCCGTTGTATAAAGACTCGTAAAGGACAAATTGGCAAGAAGAACAGTCTTCCCCTGTCGACGAAGATTAAAGTACAGGGGCAACCCACTCAGAACGTCATAGCCACCCCCACATCCTGCAATGAGGACAGTCTGGGCCGGAGAAAGGATGTCGAAGATTCTTGGTGTTGAGATGCTCCAGGCGGTGGACTGCCTAAGGTGATCTTTCAGTGATACTCTTGTTTTCTGGCCCTCAGACTCTGTCTTGGCTGCAGCTGGGGGATCTGAAGGAGCCTGCTCCTCTGGTTTCTTGGCATCCGCCATGTCACTGCACAAACCCTAGTGTAGGATGACACAGCATCAGCATGCATGCATGGTAAAGATCGCTAGGCGTCTAGGCGGTACGGTGCCCGAGCGGAGGTACTAGGTGTGGCCATCATAGCGATCATGTGACTGTGCTGACGCAACGCAGATGGTATAGTACAAAGGTCAAACATAGTAGGGTGTGTGCAGTTCTCTCGTCTGACAAAGATGGGCTTCTACACTCCCGGCCAGTGCATAACAACCTTCAACCTCATTTCCAATCTGGTAAGGCACCACTGCTATACAGAATGTCAGTGAAACGTTCATAACTTTGATATATTTAAAAAAACTTGGCCTCTTCAGATAATATAATAATATGGTAGTCTGTACGAGTGATTTTCCCCATAGTCCAACGTGCCACCTGCGCTCAGTCTATCTAAGTACCGCCAGGAATCATTTAGATACATGTAAATGTACAGTCAGTGTTCTACAAGTAGTTCATTTAATAATAATATTTTATGCTACCATGCATTCTTTCCCCACAGCTGACGGTGATAGTGTGTGTGACTGCAGCCATCTTGCTGTTTCTTGCGCCCGAGCAGCCCCACCTGATTGTCTACAATGCCGGTAGCTATGCTATCTACCCTGCCCTGGTGCTGGCCATCACAGCAGTAGTGGCAGTGGTGGTCTCACTGCTGGGATGTGCAGGAGTGCTCTGCGATTCAAAATGCCTACTGGCCACTGTAAGATATGTGGTTTTTTTTTTTTTTGGTGACTGAGTTTTCGGTTAGGGAATCCATACTTAGATAGCTAGACAGTTCGTGTTATACCAGCCTGGACATTATCTTTCAATAATAAATTTTTAATGTCCTAATTCAATGGTGTAACACGAACTATCTGGAATGCTAAGATACGTTATTATTATATGCAATTTTGTGCACATCAGTACAACCAAGAGATAGTCTTGGTACAACAATGCACCACACAATAGTGGTTATCGTGTTTCTTGTGTATACTATACAGTCTATATTTACACTGTATGATGTAGAATTTGTCACCCACCAAACCAGCTTAATTCAACAGTATTGGTGATAATAATAATAATTATTGTCTTTCAGTTCTCTGTGGTGACTTTTGCTATTGCACTGCTGCTGTTTGGAAGCTCCACCTCCCTCTTCACATTCACTTACTCAACTGAGGTACATCGATACATACACATCCCAGTCAGTATGAATAGAGCAACGGCTCTAATAATTATAATAATATACACTGTCCTCCGATGCCCTTGGGATAACTATGTAACTGTCTATCGTAAAATTGGTGACCACAATAGCTGTTCATTTTAATACACCTGTACTCTTTGTAGTTCCTATGCTGTAATATATTTGAAAAGTAGTGATGTATATTCCCATTGGGGGATTTCTTTCTTGTGCTATATATAGCCTTTGGCAAGTATAAACTTTGGCGAAACAGCGCTCAGTCGGTAGACTATTGACAAAACCTTAAATTTTGGTTATCCGAATGCTTAGCATCATAGGTACACATGCAGTAAGTATAACCTCCCACCAAATTCACCACATTAATAATCTCACCAAAATTTTTGTTTCGGGATGTGTATGTATGTATATATTATGTGTGTGTGCACAAGTGAGGGGATCTTTAATTTTACATCTATTGCTACTTGTTGCTCTAATTATTGACAGGTGAGGGATGAACTACATCGTGTGCTGGGGAGAGAACTGGCCAATTACTCTGAGGCTGAAGACAGCACCAGTGGTAGCAGAATCAATGAAATACAGGACAATGTAAGTACTGTACACATAATAATATTATCCAATAATTGAATTGTATTCTACTGTAGGTAAATACTTACAGTAGAATAAATATTCTGAGGGCTGTATCTATTATTATACCCCTGAAGCTGCAAGAACATAATATTATAATGTAGGAGTATAAGGCTAGGACATAATATAAACTCCGTGTAAATTTAGTCTATTTTGAGAGTGGACAACTAATCTTGAGAATACCTGAGCTATGGTGGACTAATAATTGGGAACTAGTAGACAAAGTGATTGTGATTACCTGCTTGTGCCGCTAATAGTGTCAAAGTGCACAGTTGGTGAACTTTTCGAGTGATTTGATAAGATGGGCAGTGGTGATAAACTTCTGTTTATATTATAGTATACAGGGCTAGGGTGTGTTTACTCTATGGCCTCATTGCTGATTGTTACAGTTTGACTGCTGTGGAGTTGACAGCTACAAGAACTGGAGAGACTGGGACACAAGATGGAGCAATGAGACAACCAACACGACCATCCTGGCTCCGCAGTCCTGCTGTCTCGACCAGTACAGCAACAACGACACCTGCACTCAGAACGAAAACCAACTCAAGACAAGTGTACGCTTCCTCTGCTAATTATAAGATTTTGTGATAGTGGGTTAATTCCATCTTTAGGCCTTGCCTGTATTTTTGCCATGCGTGCTTTCAATAGCTTGTTGATGTGTGTGTGTGTGTGTGCTGGGATGGTCTGTTAACGAATTACCGTATAGAACGCAAGCTATAAAAATAATTACGATTTTAACTTTCATGCTATTTTCTGGTAAAGGTTGTTACCATCTACATTAAGATATTACGAAAAGTCCTATATACAACGCGAATTTCTTGTGGTAATTGGATCTTGTGTTTTTAATATTAACATAAACATGGTAAGCTCCTATTGAGAAAACAATAATTATTTATAACACAGGGTTGCATTGATGTTCTTCTGGACCGATTCAGGCCGCTAGTGGACACTGTATTCATTCTGTGCTTGCTCATTGCTGCTTTACAGGTATTGAAGAACTAGCTATTAATGTGATTGTCTAAAGATTAATAATAATTATGATCGTCACCTTTTGCAGATTTTTACAGGACTCATGGCTCTATATGGGGTATTTTTAATCAGAAAATATCAACATTACGATGTCTTATAGTATTATTATAGTGATTACCACATGTGCTATCAATTTGTCAAATTTGTACATGATTACACAATGCTGCATTCTTTGTCCTCTCCTGTGCCACTCCTCTTTGTTCTCTAATTATCCGAAATAAGTAAAATGTGAACACTGTCAAACCTTTGAACTGTGAAGTGGGTGATGAGTAATGGGGCGATATTTTGAGCTGATTTTGAGCTTCTTAGTGCTACTAATCGGCCTTAGGGAAGCTCTAGGATGGCGGTGGACGGATCTGATTCGTTTTACAAGAGAAGATACCGATTTTGACGCTACGAACAATGATTCCAATGGAACGAACACCACTACTTTTAGCCCTACTACCGACGGCGAAACCACCACGATGGTCCCTCCGACACCAATTCTGACCGCCGACGCAATCGCAAACATTGTTTTATCGGGAGTAGCTGTGATTTTTATAACAGCAATCCTATGCTATCTAATGATCACTTTCAATCAAGTGGAGCACCGCACGCGAGTGAGAACTGCTCTACAACGCAATAAACAGATCGACCGCCAAATATCCGTGGCGCGGGTCCGCCAACAGCAACAGCAGCTGAAGCTGAAAGAACAAGAAGAGCTCATCATCAGAGAAGAAGGGTTGAAGGTGGAGACGGTGGGCGGGGCAGAAGATGGGCGGAGACTCCCGGTTGCAGTGGGCGTGGTGAACGATGGGGATGCCCCTAGTAATAATGGAGGCCAAGAGACTACGGATAGAAGTAAAATGGGTAGTTCAGGCACCAAAGCTGAAGTAGTGGTTGATTTTGAAGATATTAAACAGAGTGGATCCGTTGACGACGATGACAAACCACTTATTAGTATTGGTGAAGGGGAGACCTCTCCCAATCAACATCCTATTTTATTAGTACAACCAGCTCAACCTGAGTTAGTTTAATGGTGTGTAATTTTGAATGTGGATAGTACAATTATTGGTTTGTCCATAGATTATAATAATATTATTATCTATGATAAATTTTGTTAACCAATGTGTTCAGTTTGTATTATAATGAACCCTTGACCATCTCCCCAGTAGCTGCATAGTGTAATGGTGCATGTGGTAAAAGGTCGTCAATAGAATGCGTACACATCGATCGATGCTCGCCCCAGAAATCATGGAGATGGCTTCTAAGATCGACTCTCAGCCTTGACAGCGACAAGTTTCGATGCTTCAATCACAGAGACGAACTCGACAGTACAGTATTCCTTCCGAACTTCAGGTTGGTCACGCTGCTGCAGTCGCGCGCGGGACAGCACCTTGTGATAATGCGTGCTATATATAGCGCAAGGCTAGCTTTATTTATCCACGGCATTACGTAAGCCAAAAAAACACGTGAAGTTCAACCAACAGTACTTCTCAGAGAAAGTAGCGCTCAGCTTGTAATGTATTCGCTGGATACACGCGTAAGATACTCTACATATTTACTGATTTTCAAGTCCCAGAAAGGCTCCAGTGAGGCCCTGAATTTTCTCATAATTACCTCATAGATTACACCATAGGTTTCATCATAATTACACCATAATTACCTCATAACCACAGAAAAGTAAATTGCTACTGGGAAGATAAATAGTGAAGGCTTCCAGTATTTTTGTTTTCAGTATCATAATGGCTTGTGATAATATAAATTTTGCAGCTTTGATAAGTGCATTGGGGAGGAGGCTACAGTTTTGCTAGCTGGCTGGCCATGGGTACGAGGCTAGCTACAGAAATAATGATAATGGGTGTGCATCGTAATAATAATATTTTTATGCATTCATGACTACCAGAGTACATATACCGTAAGTGTCCCATGTACTGCATTTCAAGGAGCCACTGTAGCAGCTTCTATATAAATGTATGGAATTTTGATCCCGGGTTATATACTGAAGACTATGGCAATAATAATAATTATAATACCTGATGTACAACCCATAATATAATAGTATTCCAATAATTCAGCTGCATGGTAACAATAATAATATTATTTATATTATTTATGCTATTAATTTTAATACTTATGTATAACTACATGCATGACCTATATAGTCTTGTTAATAATATTCACCAATGTTATTACAAAGTACAGGTATAGACTTGTTCTGTTTGGCTGATGAGCCTTGGTTGTTGTCCATTGCAACATGTGATGAATGCCCTCTCCTTGGATCCGGTAGATGTTCCACTGCACATAATAAAAACATGTCACATGCATGCTGCATAATGTTATTAACAACAAATTAACCTAACAAGATGTGTGCTAGGCAATACAGCAGTCTTGCCGTGCCATGTAGTAATGCCTTTAATAGTGCATTTATTTTACCTTGATCTGCCAGGAATTAACTTAATTACCGATTGCCATACACACTAGTAGGCCTTTTATAGGAACTAGCTGTACCGTACATCCTGTACCGCACCTCAAATTATAGCCCCTTGCAAGCTACATGTGCATGCAGCTAGCTATTATTTTATACTTTTAATAGTAGCTGTTTAAAATCTTGGCTGATTGGTGTTCCAATACAACAATGATCTTGCTCACCCAAAAGCACTTGTTTTAACTGAGCATTTTCGTTCACAGATTGCATTCCTGTCCCGGTAGAGGAATTGATTAGCAGCTAGCATTGGTCCTGCTGTGAGACAACTTCCAACTGAGGGAGTAGGCAGCAAGCTGGCTGCAGGAGTGAGAAAGATAGCAACCGTGACCATAGATAATTTAGACTACGCCGTGACTATGACATGCAATCATGAGCATTGAACTTTTAATTTTTATAACGATGATGATGAAGCATTGGTCGATATGCCTGATTCACTTACTGTGTGGTGTTGCTGGATTCTGGCAGGTGAGAACATCTCTAATGTTCAGCTGCCTTCGTAACTGAGCGATATCAACCACAGTGAAATAGTTTCCAGGATCATTCCTGACAATAGCTGTGAACCCGTTATGACAATGATAATATCTCACCAACCTATATTTAAATCATATAAAATAGTGTATATTTATACCGCAGATACTGCTCATATCCTTATGATTACTTACCCGAATTGTTCATCCAAGCAAATTACGTCCTGCACACCATCAATGCCTTGAGCGTTAGTGAAGAGTCGAACTTTCCTGAACTCGAATTGTTTGCGCAATTCTGCGCAATTGGCCAAGTCTGCTAGCGGGCTGGACTGTGCTTCAGTAACACTCACCAACAGAGTGGCTATCACAGTAGACACCAGGAAGACATTCATCATAGTCTACTTGCGCGCGCATCTGTGATCGTCTCTCCTGCATCGGCTTTTGTTGGGTTTGCGTCCGCGATTTTGGCCACGCCCACCCCACACACATGCGCATGCGCGCCGCACATAGCAAACTTGCTACAGGATGTTTGCACACTGAGCGCACAGTTACTGTTTCACGTGGGCAAATAGATCTTCAAATTAGCTAGGCATAGATACTCACCCCTTGTGAGTACAGTTAGGTAGCTTGGTAGTACAGTACTGTCAGTAGCTGTGTATTTGTGGCAAAGATACCACATTATAATAAAATTATTATAGTGAATTCCATGAGGAAATCTATTCAAAAATTATGAATTTTATCTCTATTGAGCTTGATAGACGGCTGGACTAGCTAGTTTGTTGAAGGTACCAAATCTGGTGTTATTCTGGCTGAAGCAGTGAAGGAGACGTGTTTGAGGATACTGATAATAAGTAAGCTAATGATTAGAACGCAGCATTGCGTAGGAGGGGGTGGCGCGCGAGAGAAATCAGTACGTGAGTGGGGCTACATCATCGCACGCATGCGCGCAACTGCAGGTTGCCGTTCTCCCAGTGATTGATGTGGCCAGTTAATACACTGGCGCTCCGAGCTCGAATAGATCTTGCAAAATTGTCGTAAACTTCAAGTAAGTGCATACGATGTTGAATTAAAACGCAAGCCGTTTAATTAACGTAATCTGCCTTAAAAATATTTTTCAAATCATTGGGCTCACCTTTATATGTGCAGATAGAGCTCCTTGCAACAAAGGTAGCGCTACCGTGCTCGTTGAGTAAAAACCATGCATTCTTGGAGTTGATGTGGTAATGGTCGTCATATATGGTAAAGATCGTCAGGATTTGTTTTCCTCCACGATGGCAGGGTATACACACAGTTTTATTGTTGATTACGAATAATCTATGAGTAGTACCAAGGATAGCGCATAAAACAATGCAAGGAACCCTTCTACCGGGGAGGAAAAGTAGAATATTTATTACGCATGCGCACGCGTTCAAGATAATGCAGTTCAATCACATCCAGATCTTGATTCCAGTATACATGTACAAGTACCGGCCGCATGTATATGTCCTACTTGCGTATTGCGCCTGCGCAATACTTGATTACGTACGGCCGGCCGGCGCCGGTACAGCGCTCGCTCGCACTACGTACGTACGTACCACGCGTGCGCATACGTGCGCGTGCACGTACGTACGTACGTACACGTACACGGTACGCAATACGGTAAACAAGCGGGCCGCAGCGCGAATCGGTGTGTACCCGGGGTGCCCATGTATCGCGTAAGGTGTACTCGCGTACGTGCTCTAGGACGTTCAACCGATCGACTAGCCATTCTCTCTCTCTAGTAAGCAACTCTGCTGTCTCCTTCATTGTCCTTCAAGCAGTATTATAATATTTATGTACCTCTCTCTCTCTCTCTCTCTCTCTCTCTCTCTCTCTCTCTCTCTCTCTCTCTCTCTCTCTCTCTCTCTCTCTCTCTCTCTCTCTCTCTCTCTCTCTCTCTCTCTCTCTCTCTCTCTCTCTCTCTCTCTCTTCTAGAACTGCTCTACTTCAGGGATAAACAATCAGATGAGATTGATGTGTAAGTAACAACTCCTGAGGTTTGTAGCTATGCAGTTTTATGAGGGAAAGAGGGGTCTGGTGACCGTGCATACGAGTTATTCCTGGCGACAGGATTTGGTCACATCCAATCAGATTTGAGAGTTGAATTTATTGCTTGGCGAGGCTTTACTGGCGGCACACACGCAATACAGTCGACCCCACATTGTTTGCGGTTACCCATGACGTTATTTTGTTAATTATTACATTCCGACGGAACAACTAGCTACACGCATGGTCACTGGACCCTCTTTTTCTTGAGATTGGAGGGTGTGGCTAGCAAGACTAGCTTCTATACTGTACATGAAGCTTGTATTTCTAGCCCATTGCTATGTGGTTGCTGAGGTATACAAGGTATATGTGATAACCACGTAACCACGCCTGTCGACAGAGCCCACGCAATGCATTATGCGCATGGTAAAGGTCGTCAATAATGCTAGTTGCGCATGTTCAACTGCTGACTATCTGCAGACTGGAATGCAAAGTTCCATGTAAGTATATCTACCTACCCTAATCCTACGTATGGAAAAAATAATTTCAATTTTGAAAAAATACGCTTTTCTGGTAAAGGTCGTCAATCCCTCAATGTAATAATTATACACATTATGAGAATTCGTAAAATTTTTATTTCTTACGTTAGATTGGATCATACGTTGTATTCGGTTAACTACCATAGTCTAGATCTGGTGCAGAGAGAGTCAGTGGTTTTTTAGCTGATACCACCAGGAGCCTATATAACCAAGGGCCGCTTATGGAGTCTATAAGGCCACTGTTTGTTGTAAACGTGTTTCTGGTCACATCAGAGCTCACTTTGCCATGCGGGCGGGCGGCTATCATTATTCATTATTCCATTATTTTACCTCAGCATATCCTATACAATTTGAACATTTCCTGGACAAACTACAGACAGGATGATGACATTAATTTTGGTAATTGAACTGAGCATGCGCAGTGCCAAATAATGACAGTAATGGCCAAAACAGGCAGCCTCCAAAATAGCATGCGGGCGGGCGACCAGAAACACGTTTACAATTAACACTGGCCTAAACCCTTGATACAACCAAGCCGCTGAGCAATATTTTTTTCCCCATACCACAAAAGCAGATCTATAGATTATACAATGTGCGCGCGGGGTATGTGCACTACAGAGTGGTAGTTTAAGTGGATCCACCCAGCTTTGGGCCTTTCAGAGGAGCTGACACACTAAACAGGTCCCATAATTGAGCTGAATGCGTATTATAGCAGTAATATACATGATGTTTGGTAAAGGGTCGTCAGATTACCCAAAATTGGGGGGGGGGGTGGGGAACAATGCAAGTGAATGGCAAACCTCAAGAGGGTGTATCTTAAATTTGAAGGTGTGAGTAGAAAAGATTAAACTCCCCTTTTTACTTGGATCAAAATGAAGGCCCAATTGAGAAAGTGGAATATTAGTATAGACACCGTACTTCTCAAGGTGTGTTCAGTAGTCTATCCAGTAGTAGTAGGTACATGTAATATAAGGTCAGAGTTAGAGAGTATGAACTTTATGTTGCAGTGTAGTGATGGGGATCCGTGGACCTGAGAATTGCTGACAATTTAACTTTACATAGCATATCCAAACATTGAGCTCACCTTTATATTATGCACGGATAAAATTCCTTGAGAAGAAAGCAGCGCTGCCTTGATCATTGAGCAAAAAAATGCCTTCTGGGAGTTGGTATGGTAGTGGTCGTCAAGTATGGTAAAGATGGTCACAGTCCGCAATCCTCCATGGTGGCAGGGTATAGATGCCGTTTTATTAGCAAAACTCCAGCCTATGAGGAAAAGTAGAAACTTCAATGCGCATGTGCATTTGAACACATGCTCAACGAGCAATGATGCCAGATTCCATGATACAGATAAACTGCACACACCGGTAAGGTGTCTGGACGCTACTGCATTAATGTTATGATCGGTTTGGATGTGAAGAACTTGACCAGGAGGTCTTTGTGCGTGATATGGTAAAGGTCGTCAATATAGTGTGTGCAATGTCTACCAGCCACATCGATGTTGGCACCTCATTCGCAGGGACACTGACTCTCGAACTCGACACTGACAAGTTTCAATGCTCCAATTACAGGAGATAAGCTACAATAATTGTTAATCAGATAGAAATTCCGGGACATTTAAGCCAAAAAACAAGTTTCGTGCAGGACATGGGACAAGGCCTCCAATTTTGGGACTGTCCCAGACGTTCCAGGACAGTTGGCACCTATAAGAGAAAGTAGCACTTAGTTCATAATGTGTTCAAAGGATTCAGGCACATACTTAATAATGAGCATACACCAACTGTGTGATTTTTCATAAGGGACAAAGTACCGTATAGCGGATAAATTTGGCGAGCATTAAATTTGGCGAATCACTCCCTTATACATGTAGATATTGGCGAATTTTAAATTTGGCGACTTGATAAATTGTGAGCGCAAGCGCTAAACAAGTGACGTAATGCATGGATCAGCTGCTGGCCGGCCGGCCACTCCATTGTCGACGCGAAGGTCACATCCCGGTCAACTGACTAACCATTTATTATGCAATGTGCAGTTTGTTCCCGATAATCTTTCGTTTTGAAACAGTCTTCACAACAAATTTCATCATAGGTTTCATCATAATTACCTCATAGGTTGGCCAGATTTTTTTGTCTCGGAATGTAATTAACAGTGTATATCACATAATTTATTGGGGCATGATCAAAATCAATTTATCTTTTAATGAAAATTCGACCATGTCCTTGGTAGCTGCATAGTAGAAATGGTGCATGTGGTAAAGGTCGTCAACATAGTGGGTTCATGGTACAGTACGCCTCAGCTGCAGACTAGATTTTGATCATCTGGAGTTTGAGAGTGGCTCTTGACCTCGATAGTGAAAAGTTTCAAAGGTGAGAAGAACTCAACAGCGTAGTACAGCTTCCGAACTTCAGATCGATCCAGCGGCATGCTGCTCATGGTGTGTGCTATATATAGCGCAGGGCTATCTATATATTATATCCACAGGATTACGTCAGCCAAGAGAATGCGTGAAGTTCGGCCGTCGCTGCTCGTAAGGGATACATATTCACTGAATTTCAAGTCTCAGAAAGGCTCCATCGAAGCCCTGAATTTTCTCATAATTACCACATAGATTACACTATAATTACCTAGTACCGTATTCGCTCGATCAGACGCCGCTCTCGATTAGTCGCCGCTCTCGAATAGTCGCCGCACCTCAGGAAGTGCTGAACGAAATAGTCGCCGCTCTCGAATAGTAGCCGCGCCACGCCTACTATTCGAGATCTCCAGCATGTGGACATGCCTCGCGGCTCGTTTTCGATGGCAGGTACACAATAAACAGTCTAGAACAACTTCTAACCTTCTTCTACATCAGCGAAGGGGCCAGAATCTCCTCGATCAGTGGTATCAATCGACCGTTTCTGTTAGGATTGCCTCTCTGGCAGCTACTGGTATTAATAAACGCCGCTCTCGAATAGTCGCCGCTCTCGAATAAACGCCGCACAAGCTCGGGCGATGAAATAAATAGTAGCCGCGGCGTCTGATCGAGCGAATACGGTAATCGCAAAAAGTAAATTGTTGCTGAGGACATCCCTGGTAGCTTCATTGTATATGGTAAGGGGTCACTATGTATGTAAGTAGCATCTTTGTTACGTAATCATTAAATGCTTTAACGTAATCTGCCTTAAAAATATTTTTCAAATCATTGGGCTCACCTTTATATGTACAGATAGAGCTCCTTGCAACAAAGGTAGCGCTGCCGTGCTCGTTGAGTAAAAACCACGCATTCTTGGAATTGATGTGGTAATGGTCGTCATATATGGTAAACATCGTCAGGATTCGTTTTCCTCCACGATGTGCAGGGTATAGACACATTTTTATTGTTGATATACGAATAATCTATGAGTAGCACCAAGGATAGCGCATAAAACAATGCAAGGGACCCTTCTGCCGGCGAGGAAAAGTAGAATTTTTATTACGCATGCACACGCATTCAAGACAATGCAGTTCAATCCAGGAAAAGTAGAATTTTTATTACGCATGCGCACGCATTCAACACAATGCAGTTCAATCCAGATCTTGATTCCAGCATACAAGTACCAGCCGCATGTCCTACTTGCGTGTATGTATTGCGCCTGCGCAATACTAGATTACGTACGGCCGGCCGGCGCAGGTACAGCGCTCACTCGCACTGTACTACGTACGTACGTACACGGTACGCAATATGGTATACAAGGCGGGCCGCAGCGCGACCTGTACCGTATCGCATATGTACGGTGTGTACCCGGGGTGCCCATGTATTGCGTAACGTGTACTCGCGTACGTGCTCTAGGATGTTCAACCGATCGACCAGCCATTCTCTCTCTCTAGTAAACAACCCTACTGTCTCCTTCATTGTCCTTCAAGCAGTATTATAATATTTATGTACCTCTCTCTCTCACTCTCTCTCACTCTCTCTCTCTCTCTCTCTCTCTCTCTCTCTCTCTCTCTCTCTCTCTCTCTCTCTCTCTCTCTCTCTCTCTCTCTCTCTCTCTCTCTCTCTCTTCTAGAACTGCTCTACTTCAGGGATAAACAATCGGATGAGATTGATGTGTAAGTAACAACTCCTGAGGCTTGTATGCAGTTTTATGAGGGAAAGAGGGGTCTGGTGACCGTGCATACGAGTTATTCTGGCGACAGGATTTGGTCACATCCAATCAGATTTGAGAATTGAATTTATTGCTTGGTGAGGCTTTGCTGGCGGCACACACGCAATACAGTCGACCCCACATTGTTTGCGGTTACCCGTGACGTTATTTTGTAATTATTACGTATACATTTCGACGGAACAACTAGCTACATGCATGGTCACTGGGCCTCTTTCTCTTGAGATTGGAGGGTGTGGCTAGCAAGACTAGCTTCTATACTGTACATGAAGCTTGTATTTCTAGCCCGTTGCTATATGGTTGCTAAGGTATACAAAGTATATGTGATAACCACGTAACCACGCCTGTTGACAGAGCCCACGCAATACATTATACGCATGGTAAAGGTCGTCAATAATGCTAGTAGCGCATATTTGATTGCTGACTGGAATGCAAAGTTTCGTCGAATCAGAATGTAAGTATATCTACCTACCATACTTAAGCTAATTCTACGTATGGTTTCAATTTTGAAAAAATGTGCTTTTCTGGTAAAGGTCGTCAATCCTTTATACACATTATGAGAATTTGTAAAATTCTTATTTCTTACGTTAGATTGGATCATATGATTAACTACGATAGTCTAGATCTGGTGCAGAGAGTCAGTGGTTTTTTTGGCTGATATCACCAGGAGCCTATATAACCAAGGGCCGCTTATGGAGTCTACAAACCCTTGATACAACCAAGCCGCTGAGCATTTCTACTCAATATTTGTTTCCCCATACCACAAAAGCAGATGTATAGATTGTACAATGTGCGCGCGGGGTATGTGCTCTACAGAGTGGTAGTTTAAATGGATCCACCCTTTCAGAGGAGCTGACACACTAAGCAGGTCCCATAATTGAGCTGAATGCGTATTATAGCAGTAATATACATGATGTTTGGTAAAGGGTCGTCAGATTACCCAGAATTGTGGGGGGGGGGGGGGGGGGGGGGGGGGGGGAAACAATGCAAGTGAATGGCAAACCTCAAGAGGGTGTATCTTAAATTTGAAGGTGTGAATAGAAGATTAAACTCCCCTTTTTACTTGGATTAAAATGAAGGCCCAATTGAGAAAGTGGAATATTAGTATAGACACCATACTTCTCAAGGTGTGTTCAGTAGTCTATCCAGTAGTAGTAGGTACATGTAATATAAGGTCAGAGTTAGAGAGTATGTTGCAGTGTAGCGACGGGGATCCGTGGACCTGAGAATTGCTGATAATTTAACTCTACATAGCATATCCAAACATTGAGCTCACCTTTATATTATGCACGGATAAAATTCCTTGAGAAGAAAGCAGCACTGCCTTGATCATTATTAGCAAAACTCCAGCCTATGAGGAAAAGTATAAATTTCAATGCGCATGTGCATTTGAACACATGCTCAACGAGCAATGATGCTAGACTCCATGATCCAGTACCGGCTGTACAGATAAACTGCACACACCGGTAAGGTGTCTGGACGCTACTGCATTAATGTTATGATCGGTTTGGATGTGAAGAACTTGACCAGGAGGTATTTGTTCGTGATATGGTAAAGGTCGTCAATATAGTGTGTGCAATGTCTACCAGCCACATCGATATTGGCACCTCATTCGCAGAGAGACTAACTCTCAAACTTGACACTGACAAGTTTCAATGCTCCAATTACAGGAGATAAACTTGACAGTGCAGTGCAGCTTCTACACTTCAGATTGGTCGTGGCATGGCACGCCGCATGCATGATACTATATAGGCTGGCTTTGTTATCCACGGGATGCATTTGCCAAAGGAAACGTGAAATTCAGCTAGCGGTACAGTATTCTCCCCACATATAGCTCAAGGCATAAAAGAATGGTTGGTGTGGGTGGAGCCTGTAACCACAATAAAGCTTTTGGGTTATCCCCATTCCCATATCAAAGGTGATTCTGTGCTGAAGGCTTGTTGGGCCGACATGCCTTAGGTATGCTAGGGAGAACACTGCAGTATTTGACAGAGAACATAGGTGCCAACTGTTTTTGGTGGACATCAGGGACACATGGACCACGCCCCCCAAGCACACCCATTCCACGCCCACACCACACCCACTACGACTAATTAAACCCGAGAATGTTACCTTCCTTAGTGCCACTAATCATTAATGGTTGACTCCACACCCAAGCCAGCCGTTTGGCACAAGCCAACAATCAATCCACTATGGAGTGATTTTATAGCTATTTACTAGTAGTTTTGAAAGTTACTCAGCCGTTTACAAGTGCTGTTGGTAAGCTATAATAATTGTTAATCAGCTCAGTTAGACGTTCCAGGACAGTTGGCACCTATAAGAGAAAGTAGCACTTAGTTCATAATGTGTTCAAAGGATTCAGGCACATACTTAATAATGAGCATACACCAACTGTGTGATTTTTCATAAGGGACAAAGTACCGTATAGCGGGTAAATTTGGCGAGCATTTAATTTGGCGAATCACTCCCTTATACATGTAGATATTGGCGAATTTTAGATTTGGCGACTTGATAAATTGTGAGCGCAAACGCTAAACAAGTGACGTAATGCATGGATCAGCTGCTGGCCGGCCGGCCACTCCATTGCCGACGCGACCTAGCCGCTAGCAGCTGGGTTCGAGGCTAGCAGCTGTCGAAAATGGAGACATGTCAGATCGAGAGTTGTGTTCGAGGCACATGTTGATGATGAAGGTAGCGTCGGATGTTTAACCTGAAAGAACTTGAGCAGCGACATTGATTCCTAACAAACGATTCTGTTTTAGGTTGCAAGCAATCAATCTAATTTTGCTGAATTCGCACTGCTGTCGTTCACATGCGCATGCGCACACGTAGTCATTAAATATGGTTATTTAAATATTTGCGAGTTTTAATTTGGCGATTTTCTTCAAAATTCGCCAAATCGCCAAGTTAAAAACCTCGCCAAAGTTTCCCGCTATACGGTATGTAGTAAATTTTTCATTATATCCCTAGTAGTAATCTTTTCTGTGGTTATTAATTATTATTTGTGACGTAGTTCTCAGGCATCCATATCCACAGAGCCTTTCAATCAGGTCAAAGTCACATCCCGGTCAACTGACTAACCCATTATTATGCGATGTGCAGTTTATTCCCGATAACCTTTCGTTTTGAAACTGTCTTCACAACAAATTTCATCATAGGTTTCATCATAATTACCTCATAGGTTTGCCAGATTTTTTCGTCTCGGAATGTAATTAACAGTGTAATGAAAATTCGACCATGTCCTCCATAGCTGCATAGTAGAAATGGTGCATGTGGTAAAGGTCGTCAACATAGTGGGTTCACGGTACAGTACGCCTCAGCTGCAGACTAGATTTTGATCATCTGGAGTTTGAGAGTGGCTCTTGATCTCAATAGTGAAAAATTTCAAAGGTGAGAAGAACTCAACAGCGTAGTACAGCTTTCGAACTTTAGATCGATCCAGCGGCATGCTGCTCATGGTGCGTGCTATATGTAGCGCAGGGCTATCTATATATTATATCCACAGGATTACGTCAGCCAAGAGAATGCGTGAAGTTCGGCCGTCGCTGCTCGTAAGGGATACATATTCACTGAATTTCGAGTCTCAGAAAGGCTCCATCGAGGCCCTGAATTTTCTCATAATTACCTCATAGATTACACTATAATTACCTAGTAGCGTAAGCCGCCATTTATCGGCATGCAAATTTTCCCGATTTGTAACTCCCGCCAGGAATGACGTATGAACTTGGTTCTTGCACTGAAAGAAAGCCCTTGACGTAGGCTTTCATTTGCTAGAATCCAGAGAGGTAGGCTCTAGTAATCAATGAGCTATAAGCACTAATGCGCAGACATCACAATACCATTTATCGGCAACCGGTACGTATTATCGGCACACCTATCTTTTTCCATAATGGCGAATGCGCCATTTATCGGCACCTGGGCCTTCTTGAGCCTTTTACTGCTGCCTTGCTTGCCAGAAAATTATAGAAAAAATATCCCCAAATACTTCAGGATGTCCTCTCACTATATCTCTCTTCTCATATCGATCGCTTGCATCGTCTTCGAACGGCAGCCGTGAATGTGTTGATACTACACGTAAAATCGATACTAGAGCCGTTTCAACGGTACAATAAATTCATGAAGGACTTGGATGTGTTCTAGGCATCAGCCTCCACCTTAAGAGCAACTATGACGGAAAAATAATGTTTCTAGCTCTTGCTAGGCCACGGTAAAGCCGCCATGAGCTGTTTCTCCCTGTAGACGCCAGATACTTCATCCGATTTTGATTGAACTTGGTATAGAGCTTCTTCGCCACGCCTTCTTGCCAGTAATATCATCCTTTTCTTCCTGTTTACTTTCCTTGATGTGCAATGGCCATTGAAAGTTTCAGGTCCGTAAACGCTTCAGCGATGTCCGTATAATCCTGTAAAATACGTCGTAAACTAGGTGCCGATGATTGGTACAGGCGGTGCCGGTATTACGTACATGTCGATATATGGCGGCTTACACTAATCGCAAAAAGTAAATTGTTGCTAAAAACTATTACCACATCCCTGGTAGCGTCATTGTATATGGTAAGGGGTCACTATGTATGTAAGTAGCATCTTTGTTACGTAATCATTAAATGCTTTAAGCCTCGAAATAAGTGAATCGGTTGAGTATACATACACGCCTTTCAGATTTATGTTTTAGCTCTATGGAAAAATGTATGGAAAAACAATAATCGGCGCGTAAATCGGGCACACTTCAGCCTTTCAACAAAAACCACGCATCGCTGAATAGGCCTCACCGAGTGGAAGCTATCGACATCCTAACCATGTAAATTGCTTTTGCCGCCAGTTTGCACCATCGAGCCGAAATTTTAGGCGCCCGGAATCGCTAAGTCTGTAATAATATTTAATTTAATTCGACGTATTATAATAAATTTCCGGAAGTTAACACGTTGGCGATTTACAAGAAAAAGTTAACGATCATCTGAAAAAAATTAATATTTTTCGCTGTAATAATAATAAGTGTATAGAATAGGGAGAGTGTCCTACTCTGGTATAGTACAGTGTAATAGCTGTTAGGCAAGACACCTTGTGTAAACTGTTAGGTATGAATATGATTGTAAAGGTCATAACCTTGCCTTGCCCAATAGCTATTACACTGTACTATATTGGAGTTTGACACTCTCCCTCCCCCTCTATTATATACTCTTGATAATAATTATTAAGGTGTTATAAATAAATTAAATGTGGCAACATTACATGAATTCAAACAAAATCAAATTGAATGAGAATTTCTAAAAACAGTTTATTCTGCACAAAAGGACCTGGTACTGTGCATGTATGGAGCTTATTTTGTGTCAAAAATCAGAATTTTTGATTTAGAATGTGAAATTCAATGTGATCGGGCAATATCAACTGTGAAATGAAGTTTTCAGTTTGTTTTTAGTTTTAAACTTTGATTTTTCATTTGAATTTCAATTTTTTGATTTTCAATTCGATTTTTCATTTGATTTCTCAATTTGATTTTCCATTCAAGTTTCAATTTGATTTTCCATTCGATTTTCAATTTAATTTTCACAATGTGATCTTCAATTTGATTTCCACTGTTCAATTTGATACTCTTTAATGAACCCTTGACCATCTCCCCAGTAGCTGCACAGTGTAATGGTGCATGTGGTAAAAGGTCGTCAATAGAATGCGTACACATCGATCGATGCTGCTCAGTGTATTTAAGGACAGTCTCAGATACAATTTAGCATAAAATTTATACATTTTCAACCACTGATACAGGTACCTAAACAAGATATGAGAAGCTGATCATGGTGATGAAATGAAACTATAACTCTAGTACTTCAAAAATTTCAGAAAATAAACCGCAACTAATTATCTAATTAGGCGGTACAACCGCAATTAGCCACGCCCTCTTAAACACTATTTCAAGTTTTCCAACATTGTTCCAGCCAGATATAGCTGACCTTAACAGGGGCAAATAAAACTTAGGATGATATTCTTAATTCTCCCCGCAGCGAATTTGCAAACAACTTTGTAGTAAGTAGATAATCGCAAAAATCGCCATTTCAGCACTTCTGACGGCACGATCTCTCGCATATAGCTGAAAGACCAAGGCAGCTACGAACAATCGCCGCAGCAGATCGTCGATAATCATCCCTAAGGTTAGCTTTTCGTTGTTTAACTAGCGAATTTCCCCCGGGAACAATGTTGGAACTCGCTGACCAACGAATTTTGCTCGATTACTGCAGCCGTGCGGCTTTGCTGCCGTGGCTTGCATGTGGTTGATATGGGGTGACGTCACGGTACAAGCTCTAATTGACCACAAACACGCATGATAAGTGGCCGCTAGTCGGGCACGCGCAAGAAGAGCTGAGACAGTCCTTAAGTGCACTGAGTGGCCCCAGAAATCATGGAGATGGCGTCTAAGATCGACTCTCAACCTTGATAGCGACAAGTTTCGATGCTCCAATCACAGAGACGAACTCGACAACACAGTATTCCTTCCGAAGTTCAGGTTGGTCACGCTGCTGCAGTCGCGCGCGGGCCAGCCCCTTGTGGCAGTGATGCGTGCTATATATAGCGCAAGGCTAGCTTTATTTATCCACGGCATTACGTAAGCCAAGTAAACACGTGAAGTTCAACCAACAGTACTTCTCAGAGAAAGTAGCGCTCAGCTTGTAATCTATTCGCTGGATACACGCGTAAGATACTCTACATATTTACTGATTTTCAAGTCTCAGAAAGGCTCCAGCGAGGCCCTGAATTTTCTCATAATTACCTCATAGATTACACTATAGGTTTCATCATAATTACACTATAATTACCTCATAACCACAGAAAAGTAAATTGCTACTGGGGAGATAATAATTTTGTTTTTCAACCTATGATGCTATAGCCTCATAAGTATAATATATAATATAATAATACACTAATAATAAAATTGCTAACAACAAAAGGGTACACAAGTTCTGCAGTGTATATGCTTGGCCAAATACCCTGGTTACGAATTCTAATATCCCATTATAATTAATATTATACCCTTGGGTATTCAATACAAAGCTGAATTTACATTTCAGTCGTTTCATTAGTTGTGCAAAGTCCTGATCATTAATGGGAGAGTCAGCGGTTATTGTTAGATTACTCAATGTATTATTGAATGTTCCATCAAGTGGTACAAGAGAGTATTCACTATAATTCTTGGAATCAAAATTCCACTCTCCATACTGATTCCACACTTTTTCAGCCATGGTATTAACTTCCATAATGCGAGTGGAATAACACTTTGAGAGTTTCAGGTGACATTGCTCAGAGTCTATGAATACATCCTTATCATTTTCATCAAATACCGCTGATTGTAGACAGCAGTCCATTGAGAGTGTAAATTTTTCAATAGGATTTAAGTGTGCTAGCACATTTGATGCTAAATCTCTCTGCAAATCAACTTCAAATTTAATTATTGTGGATTCTAAAGTAACCTCAATGTCAACTGATGTCATATTTGTGCTGTCAACTGATGTCATATTTGTGCTGCAATCTGAGATTCTCTGTAAATATATCTCTTTGTAGTTCTCAGTAAATCTCAAGAATACAATTATGTTAAAATAAGTGACACTAGGTAGTGCCATACATTTACTAGTAAAATTGCTATCTAAACAAAACGTCAGCAATATGAGGTTTGAATATTCTCCATCCAAAATATTTTTAGGTATCACTGAGATACTTTTATAAATTCTGCTCAGAAGTTTGAATCTGTGAATATTGGCACTTTTTAGTATGTCAATAAGGCGTATATAATCATTTTCATCCATCACATCTGATTCAGTGTACTCTATACATAATGAAGACTGCTTTGGATGATAGCAATAGCTTGCGAAGAGGTTCTCCTGTCCATCCAATTTCCCGTACTAATTTGAAGAATTGCGTATCTATTACGATGTTGCACACAAATCTGATGCAATGGAGTGGAGACAGAAGAATGGTCAAAGTCACTTAATACGCCAAGGAAGAAATACCATACGTCATTAAAACACACAGTGTCACCAGCATATAATGCTATGTAGTGATTCTGTTTCTCCTGTGTGAGGGTTGTGAGATGGAGAGCAGCAAAAAAATCGAGAAATGTTGGATAGGAGAAGACATATCTGACTTTGTCAAGAATAATATTATCTGCTTTAATTATATCGACAAATCCCAAATTTCTAATATCTGCATTCACATTATGGTTTTCTGGAAATGTGTTTCTGCCTTCAAAAAGCATTTTAAATGCCACATTGTGCAGAATTTTAAATGCAGTACATGGGCCAGAGTCTCCAAAAGTACTGTTACTGACAATACATTGTCTGAGGGATATAGAATTCCAGCCTGGATGTAACTTGTGATAGTGTTTGATTGTTGCATTCATAAATGCTGTGTAAAGTTATGTTCTTGTTCGTATGCTATGATCACTACCTCTTTTGTTTATGGCTATGATCATGGCCATGTGCAGAGGTAGAGTACACATCTCTCGTACCTCTGGGTGTGCCTTCCACATTTTCAATATAGATTGAATCACTCGACTATCGTTCATAGAAAGCTTGCTGAGATAGTGTTCAAGATTCATTGCATCAAAGCCAACAATTGAAATATCAATGCTCTCAATTCCACTTATAATACTAGATTCATACACTGTTCTTGATGCTAACATTCGAAGTGAATATTTTAGGTGGTTTTGAAATATAAGATTCTTCACAAAATCCTGTTGATGATACCATTCATCATAGGCATCAAGTAGAAAACATGCCCCAGCCCCAAGTCTAGCAGTAATCTCTTCGGCAATAATTTTTATACCTATCAGATCTTTGTTCTAAGCCGCGAGTAGATCTGTAGGGGAGTAAAAGTCATTTTGATTTCTCATTTGTAGATGTCCAAGACGTATCAAGAATAGGATCTGGCAAGACTGTAAAGCTCTTCCTTCTGCCCACTCCTTTGCCAAATATCGCATTAAAGTTGTCTTACCAGCACCCGGTTTGCCTGTGATTAGTACTCTTTGGGCTATATCCATGTTTAAGTCACTAAGCACCTTTGAAAGTGTCACCCTCTTACCATGAATTGCCATTATCAAGTTGATGAATGGCATATAGGGATGATGTAGTGGATTAAACTCAATGACTGGTTGATCTTGGTACATACATTTGAGAATATTAGCTGCATTCATGATGGTTTCTGAATACATTAAATTGCTTGGTGACACAGGTATATCGAGAACTTCATCGCTAATGTGACTTCGTATGTCACTGGACAATACTCTCAGCTCGATTTGGTCAAGAACGTCAATCAGTGTACACCAAGTAACCGGCTGCTTTCCCTTTCCCTCAAGCCATTGCTTCACTATCTCTCTACATATCCTAACTTGCTTCTGTTGATCTAGTTCTATTGCTTCCACTATGACCAGTGTCATCCTCCAGAAGCGATATACCAAATTGCTGAAGCTTAAAACCTACAATCCGTTCATAAATCTTGCAGCACTCAAGCAAAATAAGGTTTGGAGGTTCTGATATTTGCTAGACTCGCCGGCCAAGGGGCTGGCCCGCAAGACTGATAATTCGCTCACATAACTTTTCGTTATAAAATTTATTACATTATCATAGATTTCTGGTATAATTAGGACTACTTCACTCACCAGCAAGAGTAACAGCAACTGTGAGATCAATAACCGCAATCCATGCTGTGCGTGCATATTAAAGGTGTCTTGGACTGGACCATAATAATAATTGGGTGTGGCTCACGACTAAGTCACGTCAGCAATGCCTAATGAGCCACGCCCCTACACACACGCAATTTGGAATTTTCTTAAGGTACCATTAAATTGCGTGGGTGTGAGGTAGGGGATATGACACCTAAACCACATCAAAGTCATTAGTGAGGTGCATGTTGTGTAACCACGCCCTTTTAATTGCACAGGTCTCAGGGGTGTGGCTGCTAGAGCCGGAAGTGTTCATTTAATATCCTCCATGGACCGGAAGCCGAGCCAGAAGGGAGGGGCCAAGCCACGCCCAAAACAGCACCACCCTGTGCCTCAAGGACCAACATTCTCAATCAAATGCCGACAGGCCACCGGATGTCCACCGGAAGCCCACAATCAATCCCAATTAAATCACACAGCTTCCTCAAGGCCAAAACACACACAAACACTTGGAGGCCGTTCTGCCACACCGCCCACACAAGAGCTCACCTCATTTCCTGTGTGGGCGGAGTAACAACACGTCATGGCAACCACATTCAAATTATCGTCAGCTTCTGTCCAGCCGTACAGTCCCCTCGATCGCACCGGCGTACAGTGCCTCATTAACTGACATGGCCTCACCTTTGACCTCCTGCCACGCCCCCAAAGCCTCCTGGCTATGGAGTGATTTTATAGCTATTTACTAGTAGTTTTGAAAGTTACTCAGCCGTTTACAAGTGTTGTTGGTAAGCTATAATAATTGTTAATCAGCTCAGTCAGATAGAAATTCCGGGACATTTAAGCCAAAAAGCAAATTTCGTGCAGGACATGGGACAAGGCCTCCAATTTTGGGACTGTTCCAGATGTTCCAGGACAGTTGGCACTTATAAGAGAAAATAGCACTTAGTTCAGAATGTGTTCACTGGATTCAGGCACATACTTAATGAGCATACACTAACTGTGTGATTTTTCATAAGGGACAAAGTATGTACTTAATTTTTCATTACATCCCCAGTAGTAATCTTTTCTGTGGTTATTAATTATCTGTGACGTAATTCTCAGGCATCCATATCCACAGAGCCTTTCAATCAGGTCAAGGTCACATCCCGGTCAACTGACTAACCATTTATTATGCAATGTGCAGTTTGTTCCCGATAACCTTTCGTTTTGAAACAGTCTTCACAACAAATTTCATCTCATAATTACCTCATAGGTTGGCCAGATTTTTTTGTCTCGGAATGTAATTAACAGTGTATATCACATAATTTATTGGGGCATGATCAAAATCAATTTATCTTTTAATGAAAATTCGACCATGTCCTTGGTAGCTGCATAGTAGAAATGGTGCACGTGGTAAAGGTCGTCAACATAGTGGGTTCACGGTATAGTACCCCTCAGCCGCAGACTAGACTCTGATCATCTGGAGTCTGAGAGTGGCTCTTGACCTCGATAGTGAAAAATTTCAAAGCTGAGAAGAACTTAACAGCGTAGTACAGCTTCCGAACTTCAGATCGATCCAGCGGCATGCTGTTCATGGTGCGTGCTATATATAGCGCAGGGCTATCTATATATTATATCCACAGGATTACGTCAGCCGAAAGAATGCGTGAAGTTCGGCCGTCGCTGCTCATAAGGGATACATATTCACTAAATTTCAAGTCTCAGAAAGGCTCCATTGAGGCCCTGAATTTTCTCATAATTACCTCATAGATTACACCATAATTACCTAGTATTCGCAAAAAGTAAATTGTTGCCGAGGACATAATGAAACTACTACCACATCCCTGGTAGCTTCATTGTATATGGTAAGGGGTCACTATGTATGTAAGTAGCATCTTTGTTACGTAATCCATGAGTGTAGATAACTTTTACGTAGTGGGGGGGGGGGGGGGGGGGGGGGCTTGTGTTGCCATGCCCAATTTTGTGACCACTTCTACTTATTATTAGACAAGTATAAAAACAATTGAATAAAATTGAAGGATGAAGTAGGGATGGCAGGATGAAAAAGTACACAAACAAGATTTTTAAGGGATAATCGCATCTACTATACATCCCTACGCTTGCTTTTCTTTATTATTACGTACGTATTAATGTCAATACAGTATACTTGTCGAGTGAAAGACATTCAGATTATTTCTAGTTGTCACAATGGTGGGATGGTCAGTTTGATTCATTAATACTGGTTATTTTTGATCCCTCAACTTGAAAGCAAGCGTAGGGATGTATAGTAGATGCGATTATCCCTTACAAATCTTGTTTGTGTACTTTTTCATCCTGCCATCCCTACTTCATCCTTTAGTTTTATTCAATTGTTGTTCCTGTTCTTTTTTTATTGCACATAGTGCACTTTGTCAATGCCATCTTACATGGCTCAGTGCTGTCCAGTGTAATTAAGTGGACGATGGGAGGTGCCGAAGTTCTGTAGCCACGCCTCTCGTTAACGCGTTCATATGAAGCAGGCTGATAAAGAAGGCTATTTTAGGCGACCTAAGTAGTGATGAGACTCTTCCGTTTAGGGAGAAAACCAAGTTCTAAATTTTATTGATAGCAGCAGCTACTCGGCATGCATAAATCTATGATCTGTACTGTGACGCCACCGCTCGTCTATTATTAGCGCTGCATGCGCTAGCGAAGAGCTTGCCTATGCCTAGCACCTTACCGCTCCCCGAGCCTTGCGCCTTCTTATCCATGATCGATCCAGCGTGCTGCTCCACGCGCTAGCGAGTAGCTAGCTCACCTCGGCCTCGGCTCGAGCGCTCGAGCTCGCCTGGGGCAGGGGGCACTGTCACATGACTTCACCATGGCATCACATTCGATTCCGAGCATGCGCATTATATCACAAAATGGCGTATCAGACACACCCAATTATCAATGCGTCGTCACACCCACTATTTATACGAGATTATGCCAAACTTGCATGCCACTGTACTGCGCGCTACAAAAATGGAGTGGATTTATACTCAAACTAAGATGAGCGATTAAGGCAGTCTTGAGCTAGCCCTGATAATGAAAAAGAAAGAAAGAAAGAAGAAAGAATGAGAAAAGGCCTTTTTTTTGAACATCTGATTCTGGTACATACAATTGATTTGATGAATGATCTTGGTCTTATTAGATAGATAATTTGCTGGATATTTTGATTTTCACACTTAAAAATTTCACAAAATTACCTATTTTGAATATTTATAATGTATTACATATATGGCATATCCGGGCCATCCCTACTTATAGAGTCTACGGACTCTATGATTATCTAATATCACCCTAGCAGTGGTGTTATAAATAAAGTGGCTCGTCCCTTTTTTTGCAAAAATTAAAGTATTATACGAAGGGATTATCTAGCCGTGGCTCGATAAGCCCTTGATTGTACATAGTTAATGGTGAAAAATCTGGGGGGGGGGGGGGCTTCAGCCCCCCTAGCCCCCCATTATCTACACCCTTGTAATCATTAAATGCTTTAAAGTGGTATGACTTGAAACGAAAATAGATGACAAACTTTAAAATCTTCCATATTCACCTGCAAATTTCACGATTCGATACCTTTTCTGTTTCAGAAAAGTAATTGCTATGAAAACTTGACCATGCCCTCAGTATCTGCATAGTTTAAATGGTGTGTGGTAAAGGTCGTCGATATAGTGGGTTCACTTCACTGTACAGTACGATGCCGATGCCTCAGTTGCCGACTAGCCTCGGATCATCGGGAATCTGAGTGTCTCTTGACCTCGATACTGAGAATTTTCAAAGCTGAAAAGAATTCGATAGTGCAGTACAGCTATATTGCTCAGGCGGCACGCTGCTCATGGTGCGTGCTATATATAGCGCAGGGCTATCTATATATCCACGGGATTACGTCAGCCTAGAGAACACGTGAAGTTCGGCCGTCGCTGCTCGTCAGAGAAGGCAACACACTGCTTGTAAGGTATTCGCTGGATACACGCGCAAGATACTCTACATATTTCACTGAATTTCAAGTCCCAGAAGGGCTCCATCGACGCCCTGATTTTCTCATAATTACCTCATAGAGTACACCATAGGTTTCATCATAATTACTCTAATAACCGCAAAAAAGTAGGGATGTAATTATAAGGGAGTGGTCCTAAGGTCAAATATGGTAAAGGGTATTTATAAGTAAAGTACATTAACTTTGTAGGGTATATTATGAAAACTTGCCCAGTAGCTGCATGCGTAATGGTTCATGTGGTAAAAGGTCGTAAATATAGTGCATACACACATCGATACTGGCGCCTCAATCGCAGAGATGGAGTCTGAGAGTCGACCGTGGCTGACTCTCGACCTTGACACTGACAATTTTCAATCACAGGAGACGAACTCAACAGCTTCTGAATATCAGGTTAGTCGCAGCATGGCACACAGCGTGCATGCTATATATAGCACAAGGCTAGCTTTATTTATCCATGGGATTACGTCAGCCAAGAGAACGTGTGAAGTTTGGCCGGCGGTACTTAGCAGAGAAAGTAGCACTCAGCTTATAATGTATTCGCTGGATACATGCGTCAGATACTCTACATATATACCGATTTTCAAGTCTCAGAAAGGCTCCACGGAGGCCCTGAGTTTCTGGTAATTACCTCATAGATTACGTCATCATTACCTAATAACCGCAGAAAAGTAAATTTCTACTGGGAAAGTAATAAAAAAACTTAGAGATTACGTCCAGAGTCCCTCATGAAGACGCTACCATAAATTCGAACTAGGACACATTGACAAACTGCGCATGCTCCGTATACGCATACACTATTGGGGCGCGCGGCTTGAGCCGGTTGACCTTCACCTACCATGTGCTCGACTGAATAGGGAAATCCCCCTGCCCTGAAAGTGAGCTCGCTAGAGTAACCAAACTGAGAGAACGGCCATAATGATATCATCGGATAGTCCACGATCTCTTCTACACTAGGTTCGAATTCTGGGTCCCAACAACCTATCATGCGTGCTAAACATTTTGAAGCAGTCTTTACCCAATTTCATCATAGGTTTCATCATCATTTCATCATAGGTTTCATCATTATTCATCATAATTACCTCATCGCGAGGCCGAATAGATTTGTTGATTGGGAATCTGGACGTAATTATGCTCTTTTGCTATACTTGCTCTTTGCTATACTTGACCTTATGCGCGAAGCTAGCTGGAAGACAGTGCATTGCCGTGAAAGGGACTATAGCTGACTATGCCTCAAGTAGTAAGCCCCCACTCCCACCCACCCAACCTCCCTCCCCCTCAATCCTTGACATGTTTGAGCTACAGGTATTAATTTTCAAAAGACCTCCCCTAACTCTTCCTTTCTTCAATTAGCCACCACCATTAACTTTATTTATACACATACTAAACAATTAAATTCAACTACAGCGTATTATGCATATGCTTTGTTGACGACCTTTACCTATTTGTTGTGTGCATGAGCAGAAAGCACTCATGGGCGTACATGGGGGGTGCTAGGCATGGCCAACAAAATGCTATGTTTGTGACACTTGTGGGGCTTATCACAATTGGAAGCATAATCAAGTAAGTTTTTGAAGATTTTGATGGATTTGTTTGTGCTTACGAGTCACTCAGATTCCTAGAGCTCGAGATCTGGCAATATTTATGCTGACAACAGATAACAGACGATAGACTGATTGCTTTATCCCTTGCTGCGCATAGCACGTGGGACAGTAAATGTCGGGGGGGGGGGGGCAATCCCACTCTTGTTTTGGGTAATTGTTGATCAAAAATAAATCCTAGTTGTTTGATGTGGTGACTTACCGGTAATTGCTCTAATGATTTACGTAAAATTCTTGGATGCCCCCCTGGTGTGTACATATTGTAATGAATGCACTTAAATGCAGAACCCTCACTGCTACATCCATGCATGACTCATAACACAGTGAGGCATGCTATAATAATTATAATATTATTATTATGCGTATATGCATAATTATAATAGCATGGCTCACTGTTATGCTTGTTCAATATCGAATTACATGCTCCGCACCTGAACATGTTTATGGTACTGTTCAAGCCTCTTCAGTCAGTACATGATCTATGAATAGGGGAAGGGCACCTAGATATGTCACTATACAAAGTGAAAGCTTCTGTGACTACCTAAACTGAATTATGCACTTTAGAGCCACTGCCTGTTTATCCTGTCACTGCACTGACAACTGACCAGCAAAGCAGAGAATTGTAATCAGTCATGTAGCTGAGATAAGAGCCATGTACACACAGACAGGCAGCAGCTGTACACTACTAGCTACACCATTGGGCCTCGAATACGTACTTTCTCTCAGATGACCCTTACTATTTAGCATAGGAGGATTGTGACAGATGAACGGACAAAAATCGCCCAACAATTGCAGTAACCCCTCTGCCTACACTTTATGGCAAGGGTAATAGTGCATAAGTGCATAAGAGTACTGCTATGAGAGAGAGATGGTAAAGCTGCACACATTGCGGTTGGGTATACATTACCATACCTACTATAGTGGGAGCATTCTTAGCTACTTGTTACATCAGTGCTGGGTATATTATAATAATAGGTCAGATCTGTACAGAGTCCAGAAAGGATGTTGCAGAGATCGAACAGGAGGATTGTTGGAAGCCCCTTGGGGCTGCCCTAATCAGAATAGTGTGTGTTATGGCTGTTTGTGTCACCTGACTTATTCAATTTTTCAGATGAGTGGGGAACTTGAGTACCTGCTTCATGCTGACAATCTATGGTCAGAGGTCCCCCTCACATCACAGCACCAGGCAGACATTACAGCTGCAGCCCATCCAACAGACTCAAGATACAACTGCTGAATTTATCAGCTCCATCTACTGGAAGAAGGTAAGGCAATACCAGAAATATATAGCACTACATTATTTTATGTCTGTTTGTGTGCTCAAATCTGATTCTCAGATACCACTGATGGTTGCGTGGTGAAGAGGAAGCGAACCGGTTGGACTCTTATATATAATTATTATTGTATTATTACCAACAGCTGAGATGCGGCTTTACTTATCTTACTAGTTATAATAATATTATAAGTTGTTGTGATTATAATATAGAAAATAATTTCAGTACTAGCACATGTACATGTGATCTTGCTTGGAATGAGTATTCTACAATAGGTATTATAAAAAATAATGATGAGTCACAGGGGCGGATCCAGAGCCTCCAATAAGGAGGCAGGATTTATAGAAGGGGGGGGGGGGGGGGGGGGGGCTGAGAAAAAAAAAAAAAAAAAAAAAAAAAAAAATTTTTTAGCGATTGACCACGCCCACTAATTATGTCACGTGACCATGGTTAATAGTGCTGCATGACATTTCGCACTCTTGTACATGGTAGCTGCCTCGCTTAGCAGCTATGTCGTAATGTGTCTGAACGAGCCGCTTATAATAGTAAAAGTAAGTATAGAAACTTATCCTTAGTGTTCTGTATCATTTTAGTTACAAACTTTTTAATAATATATCATTTGTCATGCAGCTTCAGCTAGTCAGGCTGCAAGCTTAGTATTCTATATCCATAGACAGTGGGTCCACTCACTGAGCCCACCATGGGAAGACAAAGGGGTGGGGGGGGGGGGGGGGGGGGCTCGAGCCCGCTGAGCCCTATGCTAGCTACGCCCCTGTTAATAATATCTCCCTACAAGTTAAAAAAACGCTGTGGCTAGAGTGCCGGGAATGGCACCCAAAATATATCATAAGTATTAAAGGCTTAAAGAGCCGGCATAACTCACGTGATATAGGGGCTTCGGGGGCTGGGATCTATAGGTAGCTAATAATAATAAGAACAAGCTATTACTGACCGATACACGGCAAGTGAGACTAGTAGCGGGGGACTCCGGGGGGGATTGGATTTAGGTAATGGGTTGTTGACGAAGGGTTTGAGTTTCGATGATCGGTTGTTGACGAGGGTTAGTATTGTGGGTTTAAGGTGTATAGCGTAAAGTACCAATTATCGGCACCTAAATTTGCCCCGCGCATAACTTACCAGCAGAACAACCTATGATGATGGTTCTTGCACCAAAAGGTAGGTTTTTAACTCAATATACTATACCGCAAATCCAAGGCTATAGATACAGTTCTTCGCGAAACTATGGGCAGCACAGCCAAGGTATCAAAAAATCAGATATCGGCACCCCGTACGTATTATCGGCACCCCATAGTACTGCCTATACTCAATTATCGGTACCAGCAAGCTTTCGTGTATCTTGACACTTACCACTTACTTGGAAAATTCTGAAAAAAATTCCACAGGTTCCTTTCAATGTGCTCCACTAACAGTAGCGTTTAAAGAGAGTGAATCTTTCCATTCGCTACGTAATAGCTAAAATTACATCCAAAAATACACAAAATTTTCTCTTAGATATGATCGGCGTTAGTCTGACACTTTGTAGGCTAAACTCTAGCTTCTGGCAATAGCCTGAAGCTATAGAACTCATAAATAGTAACTTCAAGACTCAGTGGAGACTACCAGACAACAAAATAGCAAAAAAACTCGATCCCAAAATTCGGCTACCAAACTGGGGGTCGAAGGTCACTTTCTTGGGCTCTATGGGTCCGTTGCCACGCCTACATAACGGCTGTTGGCCTTAAAACGTCCTGTTTACTTCCCTTCGAGAGATAGCGCGAGTTTTTGTTCCAGGACCGTAAACGGGTCTGTAATTTCCCGTAAAATTTGCCGTAAACGCGGGTGCCGATAATTGATACATGCCGATAATCGGTCGTTTACGCTAAATTTGGCAAAAAACGGTAGCCAGCAGCGGCGAGCCGGGTGGCCGAGTGGACTAGGGTCTGGGCTGGTAGAGCAGTGATCATGGGTTTGAATCCCGCTTGGGGTGTGAACTTTTTTTTTTTTTCCTACTCTCGAAAATTTTTTGGCGGGCACTAGAACCGGTACTCCAACGGGAATATTTCCGGTACCGTTCCCGGCACTCTAGCTACAACGTTAAAAAAAGATGAAGTTGGGCAGGGTCAAAAATATTACACAAACAACATTTGTAGCCGGGATAACTTATTACATCCACTACACTTGCTTTTTGAGTAGCTAGCTATATAGCTATATGGGGCATATGCAGGAATGCACAATCAATACTGACTACCCTTGGAATTCTCCCACATAGTCAAGATCAAAGTATTGCGACACTTATACATACTGAATCAGAGGTGCACGATAATAATTATCGAGAAAAGCAAGCATAGGGATGTATAGTGGATGAGTTAAGTTACTTATAGATGGAGTCTACAGAATCTATGATAGTCTAGTTATTTGGCCAAAATTTTGCCTCATACGTAAATTTTTGGATAATAATTAGCTATAGCTACTTTCACTTTGATGATTTTACCTCGATATAATATAGATTTACTGCCACAATGGCTATTACCTGGAGGGATCCAATGTAGCTAAATGCAAGGACAACGGAGAGTGGACTCAGCTACCAACCTGCAAGGGTGAGTCTTGAGTCTTTTGAAGAAGGGAGTTTATGACAGCTCCCTCTCTCTCTTGCCCTCTCTCTCCCAATTTCACTTCCTCTCTCCTTCCCCTCTTTTTCTCTCTCTCTCTAGCTTGCAAATCAATCAAGAATTGTAAGGTCCACACTTGCGTTGATGGCACTAGCTCTCGTTGTCTGCAATGTAAGCCATACACACACGATGGCTATCAGGTGAAACTCAATCGCAACGGGAAGAAGTGTCGAGGTCAGCAATTTATAGTATGCTTCTAAAGCATTATGCAACCTAGAATATTAAATTTTAGCACGCAATAGTTGCATTTTGTTAACATACTTAATTGGAGTGACTGCATAATATTATGACATACAGTGGTCCCTTACATTCATCGTAAGGAGATCACCTTTCTCTTTATCTACGAGCCTGGAGATACTATCAGAATGGACTGTCCATCATATGGTGTCCCAGCTCCTGTGATAGCATGGTCTAGCCACACCCTAAACCGCTCTGTGGCTAATTTAATCAACACCACCCGACTCCTTTTCTATGAGAATGGCTCACTTCAGATTAGTGAGCTGACAGAACAAGATGAATCCCTTTATAGCTGTTCAGCTAGTAACTCTGTTGGCATGGATATGATATACATCCTGGTCATCAATGAGCTAGCTTATAAGTTTTGTAAGTAATCTAATATTAGTGATGGGTTATATATCCCATGTAATTAAATAATTTGGCTTGTTATTTATAATTATTTTTCAGACCTGACACCCGCTGCTCCACAGATTAATCAATCTTCTATCATCCTTTTCTTTGAAGCGAATGAGAGGGTCATGTTCCATTGTGCTGCCTCGGGTGCCCCCACCCCGCGGACTCAATGGTACAAATTGGACAACGACCGCCAGTACACCGTACCTCCGTACGGAAACTTGCGGATTTTGAAGTTGTCCAATGGCTCCCTCTCATTCGCTCCCATCCTCCGCCGTGACTCAGGAAGGTATTATAAGTGATTATATATAATGATATAATATGGGTCATACTGAAAATAATAGTATGTAGTGGTATGAGATGGGATGAGGATCGATGAAGTCACGTACTTCACTGAGTGCCTTGAAACATTAATTTGATGTTTTTGTGCCTTATTATTAGGTACGCCTGTGAGGCAGTAAATGACTACGGCCACGATCTAGCCATGTGGATAGTCTGTGTTGGTGGTAAGTCAACTGCACAATGGCATTCTCTCTGATGCTCTAATAATTAATTATTTCTCTTTGTAGACTCATGTGAGAGCAGATGTAGACATTCACGGAGCATGGACAATCCTCCTCCTATCCTCTACACAGAGTATGCCCCTATCATTATACATTGGAAAAAGGTGCCAAAAATTATTAATAGTATTGTGACTGGATAGTGCTATAGTAATTATGTATCACTTCCGAACGTTATAAAAATTTAATGCAGATATACATAGTGGAAGAGGGTGAGTCTCTTTCTGTACCCTGTGTTGCTGGTGGCAATCCACCTCCATCGATATTTTGGAGGCGTGGCAATGAGATTGTTGCAGAGGGTACCCTCAACCTGAAGCAAGTGACCGTCCAAAATACAGGTAAATGAGCTCGTATAATATCAAAATTTATTTGCTTGTAGTAGTATATCATTATACCGTAGACTTGGGTTATTAAGCGCATGCGCTTATTGCTATTGGTGGTAAGGAAATATGCGCTTAATAAAAAAATGTGCGCTTATTAACGAGAGTAGTTTAGCCACACCCCCTCACGGGCGGTCGTGATCCGCGCAAGGGATCGAAGTATACTGCACTGGTAGAGCTATCAAGTGAGTAGCAGAGCCATCAAAAGGGACGGTAACCTGATCAGAAAGCTACAGTGAACAGCTAGGCTACATTTGTTGAGTATGCGCTTATTAGCCAATGCTAGTAGTAGGAAGGCAGCATGCGCTTATTAAACAATGTGCGCTTAATAACCCGAGTCTACGGTACTAGGATAAATGAGCTTGCAAATTCTCTATAGGCTTGGCTTGACTATGGAGCTTAATCTGTGCCAAAAATACAACTTCAGCTATTAAAATTAAAGCTACCACTACTGCTACTTCATCCTAATTCGCTACACCCTCTGCTACTGCATCCGCGTTTCACTGTCCGCTAGCTACTGCATCCACATTCAGCCGTCCGCTACTGTGTCTGCTACCGATTCCGCTACTGCATCCGCATTCAGCCGTCCGCTACTGCATCAGTATTTAGCCGTCAGCTGCTGTGTCCGCGACTGCATCTGCGTATAGACTCAGATCCATTGAAGTGCATGCGCACAATATAAGATTGTACCTCGAAAGCGAAGTTCTCGCATGCTGCATAAAAGGCGTGGCATGCATCAATGGTGACGATGGTTACTATAATAATATTATAGAGATCTAAAAATCTGCGTACGCGTGCTATATATAATATTATATTATACTATTATACACAAAAAGCTGAACAGTCGTTCACACTTTTAGCCATATTGTTCATGACAGTATTACCATAACATGCATGGCCTGCAGTGGTGGGCGTGGCTTCCATATCCTCTATAATTACGTCCAGAGTCCCAATTAGAAAAAACAAATCGGCCGACCGATGAGGTAATTATGAGGTAATGATGATGAAAATGCGGTTAGGACTGTTTCAAAATGTTTAGCGCGCATGAAAGGTTGTTGGGGCCCAGAATTCGAACCTAGTGTAGAAGAGATCGTGGACTATCCGATGATATCCTTATTGCGTCTCCCTCAGTTCGCTTTCTCTAGCGAGCTCGCTTTCAGGGCAGGGGGATTTCCCTATTCAGTCGAGCACATGGCAGGTAAAGTCAACCGGCTCAAGCCGCGCGCCCCAATATTGTACGCGCATACGGAGCATGCGCAGTTTGTCAATGTGGCCTAGTTCGAATTTATGGCGGCGTATTCGTGAGGGACTCTGGACGTAGTCTCAAAGTTTTTCATATTACTTGCCCAGTAGAAATTTATTTTTCTGCAGTTATTAGGTAATGATGACGTAATCTATGAGGTAATTGCCAGAAAATTCAGGGCCTCCGTGGAGCCTTTCTGAGACTTGAAAATCGGTATATATGTAGAGTATCTGACGCATGTACCTAGCGAATACATTATAAGCTGAGCGCTACTTTCTCTGCGAAGTACCACCAGCCGAACTTCACGCGTTCTCTTGGCTGACGTAATCCCGTGGATAAATAAAGCTGGCCTTGTGCTATATATAGGACGCACGCTGTGTGCCATGCCGTGACTAACCTGATATTCAGAACCTGTCGAGTTTGTCTCCTGTGATTGAAAATTGTCAGTGTCGAGGTCGAGAGTCGGCCGCGGTCGACTCTCAGACTCCATCTCTGTGATTGAGGTGCCAGTATCAATGTGTGTACGCACTATGTTGACGACCATTTACCATATGATAGCCATTATGCATGCAGCTTCTAGGCAAGTGGTCAAGTGTTCATTATTATAGTAACCATCTTTTTACAATGGCAACAACCAAATGGGGGACGAAGCTATTAACCATCACCATTGATGCATGCACGTCTATTATTAGGCATGTCAGAACCCCAAAAAATTGCCAATAAAAAACCTGCACACATAAATATTATGAAGTTTCAGGGATCATAACTACTCACTACAATGTGCTAGGAACACCAAACTTGCACCACAGGCTTCAGCAAAGATAGCACTACACTTCAGTATCCAAAGTGTTGGGTTGTAACCACTTTCGGCATTGCAGGGCTTCAGGGAAACTCCATAAATACCACATACTCAACTAATGTGGCACATAAATATTGCTAATGGGTAACTTCAACTTGCTCCATGTTGCTCACTTCTCCAGAGCATTTTATGCTTCTAGGGGTAACTCAAGATGCTGATTTCAAATTTTTAGTAGTTTTAACCATTATTATTTTTGAAGTATTCGGTTGAAAAGAGCTCAATAAGCGTTTTACTTTGTGTAAAATAACGTGTACATACGAGAAAATGTGTTGAAAATATGAAAAATGAAATTTTTGGCTCAAACTATATACCCCTAGCTAGACTATTTCTGTCAAAAAATATGATACATAGAAAGTGCACGCACTTTAAACTCTTTGTTGCTTCTAAGAACTCAAGGCTCATCTGCACTTTAAGAATAGATTCCACTTCATTAATATGTGCATATGTACATGTGTGAACATGTGTGTGTACCATTATGAGAGCTTATGTATGTGTTTGAGCGGGCATCTTAACTAGTAATTTCAAAAATTTATGCATGAAGTCAGCTTCTGGAATTCTGAGGCAGTGAAGTGTTAGCTACAATAGCAGCCAAACAGGGTATGTACACCAAATTTTTATATTCATTAATGCATGTTAAATTCATTAGTAGAATAAGAAGAGAGGTATGTACAATGTTATATTTCAAGTTTGAAGTCAATCAGTAATGTAGTTTTTGAGTTATAGGCCTCTAAAGCAATCAACATGTTACGTGCCATTCCCCTATTGGAATAGTACACACACACTTGGCAGAAAAATTGTGATGTTTAGACATATTAAAACAGCCATATCTCCGCAACCACTCAATGAATTTTTACGGAACAAAGACCAAATTGTATTTTGAAGCCTCCTTTATTATTATATGTGGTAAAGAAAGTGTAAGGAATAATCTAAAATTTTGACGTAATATGCCTATACTATTATGCTACGTGCAAGAACTTCACTCGCGAGGTACAATCTTGTATGCACATGCGCTTTAATGCATCGGAGTCCACACAGATGCAGTAGCGGACGGCTGAATGCGGATAAAGTACCGGGCGGCTGAATGCGGATGCAGTAGCGGACAGTGAAACGCGGATGCAGTAGCAGAGGGTGTAGCGAATTAGGATGAAGTAGCAGTAGTGGTAACTTTAATTTAGCTGAAGTTGTATTTTTGGCACAGATTAAGCTCCATACTTGATAGTACAAATCAAACATAATTTTTTGCTATAGATTGCTGGATTAATTTTAATACTTTGTTGATTATTAATCTTGTATGCAGGGGTATACTCATGTGTGGCACGGAGTAAGCATGGAGTGACATCCAGAGAGATGGCGGTCATCATTGAAAGTAAGACAAACTTTAGTTACATCCCCAGTATAAATTTACTTTTTTGCGGTTATTAGGTAATTATGATGTAATTATGATGTAACCTATGTCGTCATAGCGCTAAAATTCAGAGCCTTTACAGAACACTTCTGAGACCTGAAAATCCACAGAATCATATTATAATAACTTACATACATATCCAGCGAATAGATTAAAAGCTAAGTGCTACTTTCTCCGACAAGTAATGCTGGCCGAACTTCACGCGTTCTCTTGGCTGACGTAATCCTGTGGATAAATAAAGCTAGCCTTGTGCTATTTATAGCACGCGTCATGCCACGACCGATCTGAAGTTTAGAAGCTGTACTGTGCTGTCGAGTTCATCTCCTTTGATTGAAGCATCGAAATTCGAAGTCGAGATTTGGTCTCAGACTCCATCTCTGCGATTGAGGCGCCGACATCAATGTGGCTTAGACTGTGTGCGCACTATATTGACGACCTTTTACCATATGAACCATTAGAACTATGTAGCTACTGGGGATGTGGTCAAGTTTTTCATTTAATAATATAATAGCCACTCAGTAAAGAAATGCATATTGGCATTGGGCTAATCTGAATAGTTATTATGACAGACACCCTGTGTGTTGTAATATGTGCAGGACGTGGGCAGCCATCACAGCAAACCACACCTCTAGATAGCAGTAGAGCTACTCTGGCTCATTCCAACGTCTGCTTAATCTTGACTGTGTTGATTTGTATGCTGATGACTTCATACATTTGATGTTTCATATTTAGTTATTACATTCAATCATTAATTTTTATTTGTCTTATTGATTTGTAAATCAAAATCATCATTAAAATTAATAGTTTGCATTATAATTACATGTACATTGTTTGCAAGCTAACCACACACTAAGATAAAATAATTGTAACAAGCTGTACTTAAATAACACATTATTCAAATGATAAGTACTTACACTACCCTAATGACAGCACAGCCATAATAGATGAATCAGCTTGAATTGTACATTGTTTAATAGCCAGATCTCCTTTTGCCGACATGTGAAGGGAAAGCCCACTGTTGGGGTTACCAAGGCAAATATTCTCTGAGAATACATGTACATCTGGGTACCTACAATGTATGTGCATAATACACTGATTGAGCCAGTTGAACTCCACCTCACACTTGTGAAAGAATTCCACAATAAAAGCTATATACATGCACATTTTTTAAGTGGACAGGTATAATATATACATTGTGTGTGTATTATAGTCCCATACAGGCTTACCAGCTTCAGAAAGGAGTAGGAATGACAGTAGTCTATCAAGCTAGACCCTTTTTCGCCCGACGACCTTCACCTACTCTCCACACGCGAAAAAAGGGTCTAGCAAAGGTCAGTGTTGGAATGCAATTCATTGGGTGAAGCCATACGAGTGCGCGCTTGGCTCAAAAGCAAGAGAACAGCAGCAGATGGTCCTGTCTGATGTTATTATGTTTGAAAGTAAGCTCTAAAAACACTATAAGCATAGTAGGCCTTGTTTAGTGCCTGTTTTTGCCAACTGCTACTCTACACCCACGCATAAATTGCTTGCATGAATTGCAAAAGCTGAATCTGATTGGCCAGACAAAATTTGATTAAACCTGACCTTTGCTAGACCCTTTTTCGCGTGTGGAGAGTAGGTAAAGGTCGTCGGGCGAAAAAGGGTCTAGCTTGGTAGACTAGAATGACAGTCACAGGCACAAATCGAAAGGGGGTCCCTACAGCAGTGAAGAGGCAGCCAGTCAGGAGTGTCCATGCCTATTGGTCTGATGACAGCGGTGTGACATCCTCATGGTCACAGGCCCATAGCCAGACTTTTTAAAAGGGGGGTGCACATATGTATGGGTTTAATTACTATAATGTACTCGCAACAAGGGTTTGAATATTTCTTGCTGTTCTACTATACAATTTCAATGTACTACTGTAAAAAAGGGGGGTGCACGTGCACCCCCCTGCCTACGGGCCTGGGTCACCTGGATAAGCAAAAGATTGTAAGCTGAAGAACATACATGTATATAATGATGCTTTTTCATGTTTATATGTTATATAATATACCGTATTTTCCTGCTATTAAGCGCATGCGCTTATATCTCCACAGAAAGAAAACCTGCACTTAATAGTGATGTGCACCTAATAGCGAGATGCGCCTAACAAAGAATAGCTGCATCCAAGAATGCATGCGCACTCGCGGTATCATTTAGGGGCATGGCCAATTGATCGATCGCACAATCATTCATGTTGCTGCATTTCGCCCAGCTCGAAATGGCGCTCATAGCTCGAAGAACCTGAGAATTGATAGTACCCATCGTGATTTCGAGTAACTTGAAACAGCTGGAACCTTGGGCTATATAGCAAGAAAGCATGCAGACTATCAAGGTCAAGGGTCACATATGCGCTTATACACAAAATGCGCCTGACGAGTGCTTAGGTCAGGAAACTTTTTATGCGCTTAATAACGAATATGCGCTTATGTACAGAAAGAAAACTTGCACTTAATAGCGATATGCACCTAATAGCGAGATGCGCCTATAAAACAAAGAATAGCTGCATCCAAGAATGCATGCGCACTCGCGGTATCATTTAGGGGCGTGGCCAATTGATCGATCGCACAATCATTCATGTTGCTGCATTTCGCCCAGCTCGAAATGGTGCTCATAGCTCGAAGAATCTGAGAATCGATAGTAGCCATCATGATTTTGAGTAACTTGAAACAGCTGGAACCTTGGGCTAGCAAGAAAGCATGCACACTATCGAGGTCAAGGGTCACATATGCACTTATACAGGGTTTTGTAGAATCTTTGCACCATCAGGAGTGTTCCCTGATGAATGAATGTAAACATGTGGTCATAGATGAGTAACCTCCAGACTTTAAGCTCACCACTAATTACCATAGCAGCTGTACTACAATTAACATACTCCATGCCAGCACGCACAAATAGTAGCAGGCATATAGCGCGCATGCACACAATTTTGAATTTACAGCACGTAGTTCAAAATGTCTTGTGAGCCTAACCGAACCAAAGGTTATTCCAGTGATCTCAGATGGAGGATGTTGTACCAAGTGGAGTTTTTGCAAAAGTCATGTCAAGAAGTAGCACAAAACTTGTGTGTTGATCCATCCATAGTAGCTAAGTAGAACTCTATCAGTATTCAATGCTTCTGGAAGTGTGGAAGAGAGAAAGTATCCTCCAAATACTGGAACAGCAGTTTTAACAGAGATAGACAAAATCATTATTCTGGAAACTGTTGTTAAGAAGCCTGAGACATATCTACGTGATATCCAGCAGACTCTTATTCAAGAGACTGGAACTGATGTAGACACCAGTACCATTTGGAGATTTCTGCAGACCTCCAACATCACAAGGCAGAAGATGGTAATGGTAGCCAAACAAAGGAGTGAAGTACAGAGAGCAGAGTATCTCCATGACATGCAAGTCTTCCATGGCCACCCTGAAATGCTGGTATTCGTGGATGAAACTGGTACAGACAGAAGGAATTGTCTAAGGAGATTTGGATATAGTTTACGGGGTAGACCTGCTGTCTCAAAGAAGCTCCTTGTGCGTGGACAACGTGTTTCAGCTATAGCATCTATGTCCACTGATGGAATTCTAGACTGTGTCACCTACACAGGTTCAGTGACAGGTGATAAGTTCAAGCACTTCATTCGCCATTCTCTCCTTCCTCAGTTGCAGCCATTTGATGGGGTGAATCCTCGGAGCATTGTAGTACTGGATAATGCAGCAATACATCATGCAGGTGGGGTGGTTGATCTTTTAGAGTCCACAGGAGCGCTTGTGCAATTTCTGCCTCCCTATAGTCCGGACCTCAATCCCATTGAAGAAGCATTTTCAAAAGTGAAGTCAGCCTTGAAAGCTAATGAATGCCTACTAGACATTATTGATATAGAATCTTTTGTACTGCATGCATTCACATCAATAACTGCCAACAATTGTAAAGAATGGGTACAACATTCTGGTTATGATTAACTATTTGCACATCAACAATTCAAATCAAAGTTGCTAGCTATGCATGTTATGTTGTACAATGTAATTCCTCACTTAAGCGACGTGAGGGTGCTCAAAATGCGCTCCTTTTCATCTGCAAATTCACTCTCAGAGATGATATTTTCTTCGTACAAGCTCTTGAGCGTCTTCAGGTCTTCCAAGCTGCTACGGCGTAACTGGGCATATTTCATTGGTGACAGCTTCGATGAAATCCCAGTGGAAGAGGTGGCTCTCTTTGGTGATTCATTGGTCACATGGGATGATTGACATGACTGTGCGAAAGCCACTGCTGCGTCAACCAATGCATCTGACAGATTGCTCTTTTTGTTCTTTTTATTACTTGAGGAGCCATCTTGCAAGAGAGGAATAGGAGGTACGTTATCATAGTCATCATATCTTCCCCTGCTGATGAGCTTGGCCCAAAATCTCAGCTTTGGATTAGCCATATCAGGATGCTTTGCCTTAAGTTTCTTATAGACTTCATCATCATCTGCTGTGACAGACAGCGATGGCACATCCTGGACATCTGTTTTCCTCTTCTTGGAAGCCGACTCACCCTCTGATCTGCTGGCATCAGCAATTTCACTACGACCGTCACACCACAAAGTCATTTTTGATCCATCACTATAAATGAATTGTACATAGCCCTCAAATCCCTCTCCTCTACAATCCAGCGTTTGGTATTTCCTTCGAGGTAGCCTATCTGAAATTAGATAGTAGAGGGAATATCATGAGGAAAGGCTTTGCGAAGCTTTTCTCTCAACATAGTGGGGGTTTTGAATGCTTCTGACACACCATGCCACATTCTCACGATGTAATCACTCTTCTTTTTTGGGTTAATAATTTTAACTAGGTAATTGTAGCTTTCAGAATCATCATCGCTGTCCGATCCGCTTTCACATTCGTAGAGTGAGGTCTGTTGGGTACGATTACTGTTGCTCCCAACATCCGTAGTGTGTTGAGGTGGTGGAAAACGCGGGCAAATGTTTGTACCTTCAAAATGCTGTAAATTATGAAGATGATACTGCGTAGGAGCTGCAGCAGACTATTGGTAGAGTGGTGGAGATGGCCAGGGCATCCCAGGATTCCAAGCATTTTGCTCCATCTTTAGCACAAAACGAGAGCCACGAGGTAGCGCACACTGATCAGCTGACTGTACTGTAGGCGCACATATAAATTATTAGTCTCGTTCCCAGACCCCATCACGCACGCGAGGAAAGGGTCTGGGGACATTGGAGGCCTTTTCTTGGTCGTGCGCACCATCACGTGACTGCACGTGCTCCAATACAAACCTATGCAAATAATCACATGATTGCTGAGCTTGCAGAACCAAGAATCAGCACCAATGTCCCCAGACCCTTTCCTCCTTTTGGGGGTGGGGTCTGGGGACGAGACTAATAAATTATGTGCATATTAGCATGTATGTGTGTGCATAGCACGTGCACATTCCAATAAGGCTGACAAGCGTGTACTTTGGTGTAGCTGTGTAAACAAACAGGTACTTCCCAGTTGCTACCTTATTTGGAAGTCAAACAAACCAGCTAGCCAGACTGTTGCAAAGATTCTGCAAAACCCTGTACATGTACATGCTATAATAATACATACATACGTACACCACTCATATGTCCACTTATAATAGATGAAGTCGTTACCAGGAGATAAAGTGATGGCACACCACTGCTGTAGTACCATTGTGCTACCTGCAGCACCAAGCCTAGCCTCGTTCCCAAGCCCTTCAAGAGGAGGAGGAGAAAGGGCCTGGTACACACTGCACGTGCATGTGCTGGGGTCTCCATAGTGACCGATCGCATTACCATAGTGATCATTTACGGGTTCTGCATGACGTACAGTTCTATGGACGATAAATGGGGAGTATACGATAGTATCTGGGGTCCCCCGGCGCATGCGCATGCAATGTGTACCAGGCCCTTTCTTCTCCTCCTTTTGAAGGGCCTTGGTACTAGGCTCACCAAGCCCTCCCTTTACCAATGTTTGAGGCTTATCACACTCAAAGAAACTATCATCAGCATAGTCACTTAGCCACGTTATTACTAGTCTGGCTAGCTACATCACAATAATAATTCATATCATGTATACTTACACTGTACTGAACGAGCCGATACTTTCTAGATATTAAATTCCTCACAGTGTGACACTGCTGTCACCTGTGGCACACGCTAGTCATCGAGCACCAATCATAACAAAATTTAAAACTACTACTTAAGTTTCTACTTCGTACACTCATGCACACATTCTATTCAAGACTTATGATCAAAGTAGCTTAGCTACCTCTCATTGGCTTTTCTCGTTAATCTTTTTTCCTCTCAGTTTCTCTGATCCATGCACACAGGTGGTGATGATTGTCAAACTTTTAATACCGTATTGCCTCTAATTTAACGGACATCTCTAATTATCTGTACACCATTTCGATTTATTTTTTACCCCTAATTACATCGGACAGTCAATGAAGTTTGAATTTTTGTTGTTCTAATTATCCGGACATCATTGTTCTAATGCGGACAGCTCGCGCTAGCGTGCTACCTATATCCATATCAGTGTATGAAGGAGGCGAGTTATTCTCTTTCCCACCATGAACAGGGAGCTCCAGGTACCGTCTCATTTTCTCAATCTCTGCAGCTGCTCAATCGCGCGTCCATTTGACCGAATGCGCATGTGTGAAAGTGTGTTCTAATTCATCGGACACTTCGAATACCAACTATTTTCATGTGCTCTAATCAGTATAGCAGACATTGGCCAAAATAATTTGGTGTCCATTAAATTAGAGGTAATACGGTAGTACTTATGCACCTATTGATGTATTGCCCCACCTACCACTCCACTGGCAAAAGGTGGGGATTAGTAATGGGCGGTATTGGAAATAGTAACTAACGGTATGTTGTGCAGAAAATATTGCGGTATCACAGTATCCACAGTATGTGGGATATATATTGTAATGTATACGCTAAAAAAGTATTAATGGCTATGACATCGGTACTTTTTGAATCTGATTATACAAATTTATAGGGCGATTTGTAGATTATACTCTCATTTATTACGGATGGAAGAAAATTATGATGGCAAATACGGTATTGCGGTATTTGTGTGGTTTAATGGTTAATAGTCAATTCCTCGGTATCACGGTATATTGCCCATTACTAGTGCGGGTTTAATCGTATTTGACTGATAAATATGCCCCAGGTTAGGGGGATTTGATCAATATTTGCGGATAATAGGGGGGAATATACAGTCCTATGATGGGGGCATTTGATTCTATTAAATATTTGCTTCAGGGGAAAGGCAATTCCCCGGGCCCTTCACCATGGGGTGATATCTCAGTGGGGCAAACACTGATAGGTGCATTGGTGCCAAAGGGTGGATCTATCATGTATAGATAAAATTTTATAATTCGTACTCATTATGCATATCTTACCTTCTATTTTTGATATTCTTCAATAGAAAGCAGCTATGCGCCAACCGCATAAAAGATCTATTGGTAAAGGATCGTCGAAAACCAAGGGTCAAAGGTGAAAATCCTCATCCTTATGTGCATGCGTTCTATATAATAATATTAGATCTATGTGCCAGCGTGCATAAGTCTCGTTCCCACATCACATGTCCACTCCGCGGTCCACGTATAGCCGGAAAATTTGACGGGGAATTAAATTTGGCAGTTTGGCGGTCTATAATAATTATTATACCGCCAAATTAAAATCCGCCAAAATATCCTACTCGCATATATACCGTACGGCTGGAAATTTTCGAGGGAGAGATTTTCGCGGTTTTCGCGGTTGACTGGCGATCCACGAAAATTAAATCTGCGAAATAAAAAAAGCCTATAAACGCACGCGCGCACGCGCGATAACAGGGGGCGTGGCCATCGTGGTGCATGCCGCTGCTCAGCTGATCTAACAGCTGGTTTACTTCACACCAGTTCATTATTGTTGAGCTTCTTCTGCACAAATGTCTCTATAGCCTCGATCATATGCTACTCTCGTGCCATTTCTCGATCTCCAGCTCTGCTAAGTATAAGTATAAGATCGATCGATCGCTTGCTGTTTTTTCGGCCGGTTCCTGAGCTGCGGCGCGCGTGCAGTAAGAGGTGGAGCAACCCTGGAACGTCCATCCGCGAAAATTAGATCGCGAAATCTTTGAAGATGGGCCTTCCGCGAAATTTGGATCCCTCAAAAATTTTCCGGCCATACGGTACGTACGTATGGCGATCCCGTACCGAACCGCCAAATTTAGTGCAGATCCGACAGCCGGACAACCTTTTCCAATGCTATACTAGAGTAGGTTCGGCAGTCCCTTCGACTGCCGACTATGTATATCAGTGTATGGTTGTTTTTTAGATGCAAGTAAGGCATTTGACCGTGTTGATCACTCACTCCTTTTCAAGAAATTACTTCAGAGAAACCTACCTCCCTCTGTAGTGAGAACCCTTCTCAGTTGGTACTCTGATCAGCGTGTCAATGTATCTTGGGACAAAACGATCTCTACGGATTTTTCAATCTCAAATGGTGTGCGACAGGTCTCCAATTCTTTTTACAGTTTATATTGATGAGCTTCTTTAGCAGCTCAAGCAATTAGGAGTTGGATGTTTTTGGAAACATTATTTTATTGGGGCGGTCTGTTATGCAGATGACATCGCCCTTCTTGCACCTTCGCCATCCGCACTCAGGCTTATGCTAAAGACGTGTACACTCTTTGCGGATCACACTCACTTCTGTTTAATGCAAAGAAGACCCAGCTAATCAAGTTTTCATGCTGCAGGACTGATGACTCAGTTGAACTGACCTTCTGTGGGGACAAATTGCAGCTTAACAAGTCAGTGGTACATCTGGGACACATTTTAATAATATTTATTAATGACAACGCCTTCAACACAATTGTCCCTGCCCTGCCGCCTTTCATTACCTCATCACTGCCCTGCCCTGCCCTGCTCTGCTCTCCCCTGCCCTGCCCTGCCCTACTCTGCCCTGCTTTGCTCTCCCCTGCCCTTTCCTGCCCTACTCTGCCCTGCTTTGCTCTCCCCTGCCCTACTCTGCCCTGCTTTGCTCTCCCCTGCCCTTTCCTGCCCTACTCTGCCCGGCCTGCTTTGCTCTCCCCTGCCCTTCCTGCCCTATACTCTGCCCTACTCTGCTCTCCTCTGCTCTGCCCTGCCCTGCCCTGCCCTGCCCTGTCCTACTCTGCTCTGCCCTGCTCTGCCCTGCGCTGCTCTGCTCTGCCCTACTTCACCCTCCTCATGCCCTTCTCTCCCAAATAGGCTATTACCATGGCTGGCTGTGCCCCTAGCTGCTCTGGCCTACTCCAATATCCCATCTGCACTTAGCGCTAGCCCACCTACACCTACACCTGGACTATACCATGTACTAGGCTTATCCACAATTTCCCACAGTGATTGTTTCACACATCTTGGCATGGGTCTGCTTCACACATAGGCTTGTTTAATGATTTCATCATGCATGCACACGCAGCTTATTGCCCAAAAATACTATGGATTTATTATTGGACATACTCCTCATTAGTTATGTAGGCATACCCTCACTCACATTAATTGCCGCCACCACCACCTCTGGTATCTGCACTGGGCTTGCCTACACTTCCCTCGCCCCCAACAGCTCTTCTCCTGCCCTCCATTGTCTCCAGCTTACCAATAATCACTACCCTTCTAGCCTCTCCCATCAGCAGTACTATCAACATCACTTCTAAGCTTCCCACCGCACCAGGTGTAATATCAAATGCATTGGCTAATTAATTCCCTGGAACACCCGCGTTACCACAGGAACTAGTTCAGAAATCATTAGTCGCGAATATTTCGATTTGGCTGATTTACTTCCAGACTAACTTTTAGCCTCCCCAGGCCCCTCTACCAGCACATTTGTCATTCTGCCTGAATCAGCATATTCTAGCTACTCACCGCCGTAAAAAGCAACAGATTCCCGACATTGCTACTTGGGTGCACGTGTACAGTACCTATAATACGCTTGTGCAGGAATCTACTTTCCTGATCGGTTACCTGAGCTCATTGCTTATCAGTTGCTCATACTACAGCACAGCATAAAATTTGAATACCCTCCTGCCATGAGTGCTATATGATGTACAATGGGCAGCTTCTAAGGGATTTTACTCATGGTCACTGGGGGTGGGTAGGTTGTGCTGATTTTTGGCCTATAGCTAATGCTATTCTCAAATGCTAAAAAATCCCTAATAATGCTTAAGAAGTGCACCTATAATTCCCAATACATTGTCCATTATGCTCAGTTTGAACTGACTATAATGTTAACAAAACCAATAATATTATGAGATATGAGGAGACTCAGTTACACCATCATACAGTGCAGCCATTCAATTTTACACGTGTTCGGATTCACAACTGGGTACCAGCTGATTGATCAACCCTTTATAAATCCATAATATGTATTCCAGGCATTGTGAAAAAGGTCAATTAACAGCTACTTGCAATTGCGCGCCCTAAATTTATTTCTCAAAATTCTGCCAGTTGATACCTATAGTGCTAGCATAATTCTCAAATACTTACACACGTGGGGTGTCACCTATCATGCTCAAAATTATGCCGGCATAATTTTGCTTGCCCCTAGTGGTCACAAATTCATCCACAATTCTATGCCTTTGCCTTTACTGCACAAGAAAAATCTAGCCCATGATGCCCTATCTGCTATTATACGGACGGGGGCAGTCACACCTATGATCGACCAAAATTTACAACATCCCCCGTACTTGCCCAACCCCAACTATCTTTCCCGCAGCAGCTTACTCTTCGCCCTTTCTTGCCGGTGCCATTGCTGTCATTACCTCCTGGCTCACAAAGATTAATTTTGCTGATACAAGGCCACTTCCACCCAAACAACCAAGCCCTGACCACTGCATCTTGTATAACATGAACAACGGCAAATGCCCATGTGGCGAGTGCTGCATTAAGGTATACGTTCATATGTGTGCTTTCTGCCCCATCAAATCTACATGATTGTTATTGTATTGAACATAATTTATTGCTACGACTCATCAATTGTATTATCTAGCAAATCTAATAGTAAATCTCAAATCTCCACGTCACAAGACGTGTGAATTAATCAATTAAGTTGACATAGTGCCTTACTGCCATTATAATTTTATTGTACTATTAAGTTTGTCTATGCATGCATTCCACATGCATATTTTATGCAAGTGTGATTTAACAATGCTCTTATAACTATTACTACTATTATTACAACCATAGTAAGATACCTTTCCTATGCAACCACACATAGTACAAGGCCATAATATTATCATTATACATCACTATTGCTGCAAGCTCAATCCTTGGCCCCTATTTCTGCATGCCTTCAGCTCTCAGCAATATCACCACTCCCTTCAGCTCTAGTGCACAGCAGTCACGCCTCTCCTCACACCCAGACCATCAAATACGCACAGTATATCCTCAATGGAATTGCCAATGGCTTTAGAATTGGCTTAACTAATCGCAACTCTGCTGCCTCTAATCACCCATTTGCTAATGAGTATCCCAACGTTATATACCATGATTTGTAGCAGAAAGTCACAAAAGATCGATTATAGTTGTTCCTTTAGACCCATGAGAATATTCATATCAGTAGCCTAGGTATAGTCTGCAAAAAGCATTCACCTAATAAATGACACCTAATACCAGACCTTTCTTACCATATTATATTGCTCAACAAGTACTAGATATCCTTGGGGAAGGGCACCTTACTGGCGAAATAGATATTGAAAGTGCTTTCAGGAATGCCACCCCCAAGACAGGCATCCAGTGGGAATGTAATGGAATGGCTAGCTCCACGTAGACACAGTCCTTTCATTTGGGCTCTGCATGCTCATCCTCTCAAAAAAAAAACTAAATTGCATTCCTGATGACCCTCAATGGATCAAAAAAGCAGCACAGTATCTCATATAGCTATACCTTGACCATTAATTGCAAGATTTTTTATCACCGTTGGTGCACATAAATCCAAATAATTTAACAATAATATATGCTATGGTCCATATGGTCTGCTTTTTCTGCTCCATTCCTTCGGTTCAGGGGAGATCACAATCCCTGACACTTCAGTCTATTATTCCTCCGTTCATCAAAAAATTTTAATGATCGTATTGCTGCAGAGAACCCTACTGCTCCTATTATAGTATAAAGGCTTCAAAAACCGACCCATTTCGACAAAGGGTTAAATATCGCAATTCTCCGTGCCAGCTTTACTAAATTATTGTGCTTGGAACTGCTGCTGGTCTTTGTTTCACTTCAGTGACAATACTCCCTTAACAAAAAGTAATTTCACTGCAAATTAAACCTGAGAACTGTTATCGATAGCGCCAGCAGGGATCAATTCCAAAACTTTATGCAGGACATGGTTTAGGATGGGGCTGCACCTACAGAAGCTGCTAAAGGCATGCATAGAATATTCGCCTACCCAGATGCTCGTATGGGAAAAAAGCTCTGCTCATCTCAAGTATATTATGCTGAGAATGTTAACTACAGCCCTCTCTGAACAATAATTAGCTATTAACATAACGTTTTGACTTGTACATTACCTAGCTTGAAGTAGGCAATGATTCTATAGCTCAGCAACTTTCAATGCATTGTACATGCTCTCGATTCACTCTAATTAATACTCCTACTCTTGGGGGTATAGGACTTCGTCCCATGGGCCAGTCCCTGGAGGCTCCGCCCCCAGTGGTATACCCCCAAAAGCCTCCGATATGCTAATTATTATGGGGGTTGCTACTGTAATAAATGCTCATAATCATCATGCTCCTATCCTGGCGCAAATCAGAGCAATGCAGGCCGCTGCTGCTGCCCACCTCCAGGGCCGGCTCACCCCCAAAAGGAGAGGCGGGCGGTATACGTTGTTATGGCTACATTAATGGCATGAGGAGATTAAATGGAGTTTAATGTAGTTAAACGCAGTTAATCGACGAGTACTAGTTCGCACTGCAGCTGCGCATGAGTAGAACAGAAAGACACGCATGCGCATGACATAATTATTGGGCGTGGATAGTTGATGGCTAAGCTGCTAGGTAGCTACGTCAGTTGCCAGTATTAAGTGCAATTTACGCGGCACCATCAAGTTGCAAGAAGAAGCTCTGCCAGCTAACGAAAAAGTTCCCACCCACACTATACCCTCCCTCTCTCAATCAGTCAATCTCCGTCTTCACAGACGTGATCTGAGCCGGCCAGTCCCTGGAGGCTCCGCCCCCAGTGGTATACCCCCAAAAGCCTCCGATATGCTAATTATTATGGGGGTTGCTACTGTAATAAATGCTCATAATCATCATGCTCCTATCCTGGCGCAAATCAGAGCAATGCAGGCCGCTGCTGCTGCCCACCTCCAGGGCCGGCTCACCCCCAAAAGGAGAGGCGGGCGGTATACGTTTTTTTTTTTTTTTTTTTTTTTTTTTTTTCTATAATACTTTATGCAACACATAGGTATGCAGTGGATACATAGATAGTTAAGACAACTAATCAAGTATGTTATGGCTACATTAATGGCATGAGGAGATTAACTAAAATTAATAGTGAACACTAGTCTTTGTCTCGCGCAGCCAGACTCTTATACCTCAGGAGGGGGAGGGAGAGGGAGAGAGTCTTGTAAAGTGCTATACATCGAGTTGTCCCAGCGCCCCGTACGAGGCGCGATCAATCAGATTGCATCTCCGTTCACAGTCGCCACAGTGAAATAATTTCCAGGATCATTCCTGACGACAGCTGTGAACCCGTTATGACAATGAAAATATCTCACCAGCCTAAATCATATAAAATAGTGCATATTTATACCGCAGATACTGCTCATATCCTTATGATTACTTACCCGAATTGTTCATCCAAGCAAAATACGTCTTGCACACCGTCAATGCCTTGAGCGTTAGTGAAGAGTCGAACTTTCCTGAACTCGAATCGTTTGCGCAATTCTGCGCAATTGGCCAAGTCTGCCAGCGGGCTGGACTGTGCTTTAGTGACACTCACCAACAGAGTGGCTATCACAGTGGACACCAGGAAGATATTCATCATAATCTACTTGCGCGCGCATCTGTGACTGTCTCTCCTGCATCACTTTTTGTTGGGCTTTGCGTCCGCGAATTTGGCCACGCCCCTCCCCATACCACACATGCGCATACGCGCCGCACATGTCGATCTGCTTTCATAGTAATAATATCTGTGGATTATGTGCCCATTGTACACTGAGTGTACAATTACGTTATTGTTGTTGTTCACGTGGGCAAACAGATATTCAGATTCAGCCAAATTAAATAGTCGATTCTGCTTTATTAAAATAGCCTTAGGAACACCCTTGAGGATCGCATACAAGGTCGTCCCAGTTACTAGAAAAGCGACGACCCTGTACCATATTCAACAAGTTACCGGGGGTATGCATATGCATGCATCGGTTACTGCAAGTATTAAGCAAATGCCTTGCTAGCTGATTATAAATAATTTGATGTGGTACTTCGAATTCCATCAGTAAGAAAATAATATTATTATTAGATTTAGATAAGCTTCCAGATTTGATAATGATAATAATAATAATTATTATAGTAGACGAACACACATACATCAATAATTATCGCACAATGCCATGAAACAATCAATAAAATTATTAATTTGTACATGTATAGATCTTGATGAAACATACTAGCTACATGCACCAGACTGGCCATAGTGCTTTAGCTAGCTAGAGGTCAGTGATTCAGTCACTCAGTTCAAGGGCAACGATAGAGACGAGATGCTCTGCTAACTAGTATTGGTTCACCTTCACAACATCTGTAGATTGTTCTCGACCTTGATCCTGCTGAAATGCTATATAATATGTGTGTGTATATATGAGAAATAATAGTAAAACTAGCTGTGTGATCTTTGTGGTATTTTGATTGAATATAGCAATAATATTATGTGCAGCTGCAGCTTTCCAGAATATTAATTTACCAGTAAGTATTATACATAATAATACACAGTTGTAGGCAACTAACAATCGTCATGCAACTAAATGGACCAATCGCATCAAAACAACTATATATAGCCAATAAGTTGCCTACAGCTTAATTAATTGAATCAATCCTTTATTGTGCATGCATTACATAGCTTGAATATTTAATTATGGTTGTGCTTACCCAAATACTGCAGTTCTAAATGAACATGATCGTTTGCAGAGCTTGGGTTGATCCCCTCTTAGATATTGGTTGACTCTGGTTGGGCCTCTGGGACAGCGGCCAACAGGGGGAGGGCTCGGGGATGGAGGGGGTGGGGTAGGCTTCTGGGTAGCTGTGGGGTGGAAGTAGAGTATAATAATATTATTATTATTATTATAGTCAAGTTCTGAGTTTACAGCATTACAACTGGCCATGGGAATGAGACTCACTATCTCTAAACATAATCGATAAACTGTGGCACAAAATTTAATTATTGTATGAATAGCTAGCTATCTCATGTAGCTACTCAGCTATCAATTAAACTTACGAGGCTGTGGTCGAGGAACACAGATAAATATAAGGTTGGAGTTATTCAGCTGATCCATTATCTCATCAACATCCACCACCTTGGATAAATCGCTTCTGGTGTCAGGCGTGTCGTATTCGGGTATGAATGCACTAGATCCCTCGTCACAGTAATAGTATCGCTCTACCCTGAAAATGAGTCACAATGAGCTACTAGTAATTTTATGGTCACTCATTGCATGGAAGATAAAGGCTTAATTGCTAGGAAGTGCATGCATGACAATATCAGTGATATTATTACTATATTAAATAGGTGCTACAACCCAACACCAACCATGCATATTTATTTACTGCCACCCTCGGATCAGGTCAAAGCATGCGTATTAAAATCTTTCTAGCTACACCTTTCAGGAGCTGACCCGGGCAGCCACCCGTGGAGTGGCTACTATTGCTACCAGCCATGCACCCACCCCTCGCAATTAAATTTTTTTCACGTCTGCCAATAAAACAGTAAGCCTATATTAGGCCACTCCAATATGATTCACTGTTTCCCCTTTCATCAGAAAGCCTGGGGCATGCGGGCGGGCGGTTCATTATTCATTATTCATTATCACTATAATATGTATTAGAGCGCCAGCAGCATTGACGACCTTTGCCAAAGCTACCGTTAGACAACGAGATAAGAGCGCGTATACTAATACACTATAATGAACAAAATCTGGAAATTGTGGAAAGGATGCGGGCGGGAAATGGGAAACAACTAATCATATTGGAGTGGACAACCTTCTCAGTTCAAATAATGCGTAGATCTTTATACCACTCACGTAAATGAGGTGAAGTCAACACACAGTTCAGATTTGATCCCAGGACTTGGTGGAACTGAGCCCTCGAAAACGCGGATTCCTTTTCCCGTCAATTCTTTGAAGAGGTCGCTACAGCTACCAACTGTCTGTGCTTCTGTGCCACACAACAGAGTAGCGGCGAGCATCATGATTAGTGAAAGAGCCGATGCGCCCATGATTTAGGACTGAGGAGTATATCTCTGAAATGTAATTCTCAAGATTTGCAATTGCTTGGTGATTCAGGACAGCTCAGAAAGCTCTTCTTATAGCCGGCCCGCGGCGACCGATGTTACGTACGTGGGCGGCACGAGGCGTGCGCATATATAACGTAGTTCAATTTCCTGCAGATTACTGCAACAGAAACTTTGATGCTAGGAATTGCAACCACATACATTCGAATAATTTTTCATTTAGTGACAACATACTTAGTCTATTGTCAGATAAATAGCAATATCGCACAATTATACATCATAGTCATGCAGGGTTCAACTGAATGCAAATCCCTCACAGCCATATCTAATGGCTATGAGGATCTTGTTTCTTAGTTCTTGCTCGCAGGAGTAGTCACTGAGCTTGTCTGCTGAGCTGAGTCACTGAGCTTGCCTGCGGAATCTAAAAATTATGAAGGTAATCATGATGGCGATGTCTCATGTAATTGATGTATGTGCTCACCTTGTTCTCTCCGGGCATTGAACACACTTGAAACTTTGTTGGCCCACCAAGACCCTACAATAGTTTACACAAAATTTGCGATAAATATGACATTTTCACTTTGTGGCATCAAGAAAAAAAACAGTACTTTTAAAATGTTGGCAAGTTAACAATAACATGCGTGCATGCATGCATGAGGGAATGCATAATAACATCCATGCATGTATCAGAAACTTAGAAGAACATAGTACCGTATAGCCGGAAAATTTGGCAGGGAATTAAATTTGGCGGTTTGGCGGTCTATACTACAACCGCCAAAATTAAAATCCGCCAAATTTTCCTACTCGCATAATATTATATATACACACAATAATAGTGATCCAGTACCAAACGGCCAAATCCGCTAATAATAATTCTTCCAATAGCGATTTTGGGCTCAACCGCCAAATTTATTTCCCGCTATACGGTATTAACTGATTTAAACTTGGCACTACAATGACAATGTCATTGTGCTTCTCTGTTTAAACTTGCCAGAAAATTAAGGCTGGGAATTCAATATTATTGAAATAATATAGCTACCTGAAGAGTTGAGAAGCCTCCAGCAGGCGCCCGTGGAGAACCAGTGGCAAATTTGAGGAATAGAGCTTTCTCTTCTTCCTTCAAACTGTGCACCAGCTTCCAAAACCACACCACAATGTCATCAGAGGGGGAAAATCCTCGATACTGCATTGATTAATTGGTGCATGCATGCAGTGTGTATAATAAGAAACAGTGACTTGAAAACAATAATTCTGTATTTGTGAGCAATTTATTATCTTGAACTATACAACTGCAGTGCCTCCAAGCTGCTCTCCTGTCTTTCAGTATAAACATTCCCATTTTTCAGTATTTTCAGTATTTTACAAAGACTCCATGTATGTACTGAATTCCCCCTAATTTCAGTATTTTTGAAATTTTATCAGTATTTATGGTCAGAATTCAGTAAAAATACTGACAAATCCGTACACTTGGAGGCACTGCAACTGACTCTTGTATGACATTGTATAATAATATATATAGTATAACCTCCTCCCCAGCCCCATGCAGGCTCCGATCTTTTCAATGTGAGCATTCAACACTGAAAAGGGCTGAGGAAGGAGGGAACTTGCATAAGTTAGTGCATATAAAATAATTATTATGACATTGTACACACTGCATCCAAGACATAACTATTACTATTTACTATCCAGCTCTGAAGGAGGAGCATGTTAGTTCGATATCCTTTGTTCATGCCGCTTCGAAAATTAACCCCCATGGATCTCTATTTTTAGCAAAAGCTAATTTTAGCGACAGCCTTAAGTTACCTGCAGCTGCAGGAGCTAAATGTATGTTGTTATGTGTACAGTCAGCTGCATAATATTATGTATCATGCGCAATAATTATGTTATACTCCCAAGTCTGTACATTGATTGGGAATCAGTGCACGGGATCACCCAAACGCTACACATACAGAGCATACCAAAACACTCATGTGACCCCCAACAGTATATAATTATATCACCAATTACATGTATAAATCTCATTATCATGTGCAGAAACAGTACAAGTTTATATACATTCCAAACTATGTAGCGCATGCACACATAGTCACTATAAAGCATGGCATGGTCGCATTTCCAGCAAAATTTAATAGATAACTATCTATAACAATGATACTGCATGGAAGCAAAGGAACTGTTACAATTCCTTCCATACACAACATTTCCACACTGTAAGGTCTGCCATGGTCATGCCTTGTGGCATGCAATAATATTATCATCACTATTATATATTAACGCTCAGTCACATGAAAACGCACGAATGCATCCATCCATTGTATTTGCATCCTGCTCACTGGTACAGCACATGTTCAGCATGCCCACCTGACTCAATATTATATTATGAGCTTCATAATGAAAGTTTTGTTCTCCACTGAATGTTGGAACACTCGACCACACCAAAAAATGAGACCACAGAGCGAGTGTAAGTTCAACGCATGATATATATCAAACAGAACCCACTAAACTGCCCCATGCAGAAGACGCTATTGTACATGTAACAATTTATATAGCGGTTAGCCCAGTGTGACCAAAGTTCCTTTATACCTTGTAAGGCGGGGAAACTGGGAAACCATAAAACGAACACAGATAGAGGAAGTGCTAATTAATGCGTAATAACGTATTGAAAAGGCTCTTATACAATAATATAGATAGTATAATATTACTAGTATAATATTACTATACTGGAAGGAAGGATGTAGGATCATTTTCCGCACATTCCCCTTCACTAGAAAGTGTAAAGTATAAAGTCATATTGATTCAATCGACACACCCATGCAGTGGGGTCCGACATGCAGGAAACCAATCTAGTAACTATCAAAACCACTTCCAGAATCAGATGCTGCAGCTCAGTCATGCACACCCATGGCCTCCACTTGAGGCGTACTGCACACACTGTATTATAGTTAAGTCCACTAATATTCTCAATTGCTACTATAGGTCAGATTTTGATTACAAATTGTCTAGAGCTTGTAATCATTAAAGTTGCAAATTAACTGGAACATCTCATATTATAGCATACTATAATAAGAGTTCGAAATTTTGCACATTGTCAAACGCTTCTGTAAGTTTGCCCTGGGAGTTCCCAGATCAGTTACCAATTTAGCATGCTATGGTGAACTAGGAAGAACCCCTTTAATGATCAAGCGAAAAATTTCAATGATTAAGTATTGGCTCAGAGTAATCACAGACTGGGATGCTCCTGAGTTGGTGAAAGATGCTTATGCACTTGCAAAAGCCGAGTCCCATGAATGGGTAAGCTTCATCCAAAATACCCTCAACAATTCTGGGTTCTCACAAGTATGGAACCGTCCCTCTGGTGTGATCCCAACAGAATTCACAGCGCAATTAGAGCAACGCCTCATTGATCAGTACATACAGTGCTGGCAAGGAGAGCTCAGGGACTCAACTGGGAAACTTCGGTCGTATAGGCTGATCAAAAACGAGTTCCATAGGGAAATGTACCTGACCCTCCCCCCGTACTTGAGAGTCCCAGACTAAGAATTAGCGCACACGCACTGCGGATAGAGACAGGCCGATATAATCTTCCAGCTCCTCTACCTGTCCAGGAAAGAACCTGTTGGTTTTGTTCAGAAGAGCAAGCAATCGAAGATGAAGTCCATTTTTTGTTCAGTTGCAGTCTATACACGCATGAAAGGCAAGAATTCTTTGATTATAGTAAACAAATAAACAAAAGTTTCCCCTACCTCACAGATATTGATAAATGGAGATTTATGTCACGTAGTAACGACAAACACTTAATCTACTTGCTCAGCAAATTTATTTTCAGTAGCTTTTGAGAAAAGAGCACACTCTCACTAACTCTCATTAACTGCCATTATCTCTTTTTATAATGCTTATACTATGCTGACTATTGGGCCTCCTGGCCTCTACTGTTATTAAAATTAATAATAATACCCCGGTAATAATAATATTATTATTATTATATATGGTAGTAGAGTCGATTATTGCAATATTAGACTCCAAAATGCAATCATCCAACTTGGCAACCAAAACCTAATAATTAGTATTATAGTTATAGGGGCAGACCTGAGTATTCCTGGACCAGTCCTCCACATCGATGGAAGGCACTGTAACGACGCAAATGCGATCCCGATCCGTTCGCGATACGCCGGTACGTACGCCGCCGCGATCGCTGGACGATATGGATGGGAGGGGATGAGTGCGAAGGGTTAGTGTGGGAGGGGCTGGGAGGTCTGTGCGAATGGTTAGCAGGGTTAGTCTCTAGAGTTTGCGTATACGTGGGCTGGAGGGCTGGGAGGTCTGGGGCTGGGTTGTGAATAGTTAGCAGGGTTAGTGTGGGAGGGGCTGGATTGTGTAGGGTTTGTCTATAAAATCATAAGCTCACAGATTTGCGTTGTTGGGGACGTACGCGTGTAGTAATGTTAGCAAATTTTCATTACAATTCTATTATGACGTTATCTGTATACATTAATAGTGCCAAGCATACAATAATAGGCTATATAAAACCTCCGAGACAAGACATCTAATAGTGAATACTAGTCTTTGTCTCGCGCAGCCAGACTCTTACACCTCAGGAGGGGAGGGAGAGGGAGAGAGTCTTGTAAAGTACTATACATCGAGTTGTCCCAGCGCCCCGAATTGTTCATCCAAGCAAATTACGTCCTGCACACCATCAATGCCTTGAGCGTTAGTGAAGAGTCGAACTTTCCTGAACTCGAATTTTTTTGCGCAATTCTGCGCAATTGGCCAAGTCTGCCAGCGAGCTGGACTGTGCTTTAGTGACACTCACCAACAGAGTGGCTATCACAGTGGACACCAGGAAAATATTCATCATAATCTACTTGCGCGCGCATCTGTGACTGTCTCTCCTGCATCGCTTTTTGTTGGGCTTTGCGTCCGCGAATTTGGCCACGCCCCTCCCCATACCACACATGCGCATACGCGCCGCACACGTTTGCAGTCGATCTGCTTTCATAGTAATAATATCTGTGGATTATGTGCCCATTGTACACTGAGTGTACAATTATGTTATTGTTGTTGTTCACGTGGGCAAATAAATTCAGCCAAATTAAATAGCCGACTCTGTTTTATTAAAATAGCCTTAGGAACACCCTTGAGGACCGCATACAAGGTCGTCCCAGTTACTAGAAAAGCGACGACCCTGTACCATATTTAACAAGTTACCGGGGGTATGCATATGCATGCATCGGTTACTGCAAGTATTAAGCAAATGCCTTGCTAGCTGATTATAAATAATTTGATGCGGTACTTCCATCAGTAAGAAAATAATATTTATTAGATTTAGATAAGCTTCCAGATTTGATAATGATAATAATAATATTGTAGTAGACGAACACACATACATCAATAATTATCACACAATGCCATGAAACAATCAATAAAATTATTGTATAGATCTTGATGAAACATACTAGCTACATTCGCCAGACTGGCCATAGTGCTTTAGCTAGCTACATGTCAGTGATTCAGTCACTCAGTTCAAGGGCAACGATAGAGACGAGATGCTCTGCTAACTAGTATTGGTTCACCTTTACAACATCTGTAGATTGTTCTCGTCCTTGATCCTACTGAAATGCTATAATAATATGTGTGTGTATATGTGAGAAATAATAGTAAAACTAGCTGTGTGATCTTTGTCCCGGGTATTTTGATTGAATACAGCAATAATAATAATTATTATGTGCAGCTGTAGTTCTAGACACATGATTTCCTTTCCAGGATGTTAATTTACCATACATAATAATAATAATACAGCTGTTGGCAACTAACAATTGATATAATCAGGGCCGCACATATTATGTAACTAATTATGGCTAAATGGATCAATCCCATCAAAACAACTATATTATAGCCAATAAGTGGCCTACAATCCTTTATTGTGCATGCACTACATACATTTGTAGCATGAATATTTAATATGGTTGTGCTTACCCAAATACTGCGGTTCCAAATGAACATGATCGTTTGCAGAGCTTGGGTTGATCCCCTCTTAGATATTGGTTGACTCTGGTTGGGCCTCTGGGACAGCGGCCAACAGGGGGAGGGCTCGGGGATGGAGGGGGTGGGGTAGGCTTCTGGGTAGCTGTGGGGTGGAAGTAGAGTATAATAATATTATTATTATTATTATAGTCAAGTTCTGAGTTTACAGCATTACAACTGGCCATGGGAATGAGACTATCTCTAAACATAATCGATAAACTGTGGCACAAATTATTGTATGAATAGCTAGCTATCTCATGTAGCTACTCAGCTATCAATTAAACTTACGAGGCTGTGGTCGAGGAACACAGATAATTGCAATGTTGGAGTTGTTCAGCTGATCCCTTATCTCATCAACATCCACCACCTTGGATAAATCGCTTCTGGTGTCAGGTGTGTCAAATTCGAATATCATTGCACTAGATCCCTCGTCACAGTAAAAGTATCGATTTAGCCTGAAAATGAGTCACAATGTGCTATTAATTAGTCACTCATTACATGGAAGATAAAGGCTTAATTGCTATAGGAAGTGCATGACAACATCAGTGATAATAATTATTATTATTATTAAAATTAATAGGTGCTACAACCCAACACCAATCCATGCATGTTTATTAAATTTTACTGCCACCCTCGGATCAGATCAAAGCATGCGTATTAAAATCTTTCTAGCTAGCTACACCTTTCAGGAGCTAATCCGGGCAGCCACCCGTGGAGTGGCTATTGTTGCTACCAACCACCCGGCCCTCGCAATTTTTTTTTCACGTCTGCGAATAAAACAGTTCACCTATAGGTTCAAATAATGCGTAGATCTTTATATCACTCACCTAAATAAGGCGAAATCAACACATAGTTCAGCTTTGAGGTCCGAACCTTGTGGATTAGTTGAGTCCGCGAAAACGCGGATTCCTTTCCCCGTCAATTCTTTGAAGAGGTCGCTACAGCTACCAAGTGTCTGCGCTTCTGTGCCACACAACAGAGTAGCGGCGAGCATCATGATTAGTGAAAGAGCCGATGCGCCCATGATTTAGGACTGAGGAGTATATCTCTGAATTGTAATTCTTAAGATTTGCACTGAATTGCTTGGTGATTCAGGACAGCTCAGAAAGCTCTTCTTATAGCCGGCCGGCGGCGACCGATGTTACGTACGTGGGCGGCACGAGGCGTGCGCATATACGCAGTTCAATTTCCTGCAGATTACTGCAACAGAAACTTTGATGCTTGGAATTGCAATCACATACATTCGTATTTTCATTAATTTTAGTGACAACATACTTAGACTATTGTCAGACAAATAGCAATATCGCACAATACATCATAGTCATGCATGGTTCAACTGAATGCAAACCCCTCACAGCCATATCTAATGGCTATGAGGATCTTGTTTCTTAGTTCTTGTTCACAGGAGTAGTCACTGAGCTTGAGCATATTGAAGCAAGTAGATGCCTGCGGAATCTAAAAATTATGAAGGTAATCATAATGGCGATGTCTCATGTAATTGATGTATGTGCTCACCTTGTTCTCCCCAGGCATTGAACACACTTGAAACTTTGTTGGCCCACCAAGACCCTAAAAGCATAATTATTATAAACAAAACTTGCGATAAAAATGTCACTTTGTGCCATCAAAAATACATGAAAAAAAAATAGGCAAATGTTGGTAAGTTAACAATAACATCCCTGCGTGCATGTGTCGGGAACTTAATTAGACATAATAGCTGGAAAATTTGGCGGGGAATTAAATTTGGTGGTTTGGCGGTCTATATTACAACCACCAAATTAAAATTTCCTATTCACATATAATATACGTATGGTGATCCGGTACCGAACCGCCAAATTTAAATCCGCTAATATTCTTCCAATAGCAATTTTGGGCTCAATCGCCAAATTTAATTCCCACCAATATTTCTGGCTATACGGTATTAACTTGGCACTACAATGACAATGTTATTGTGTTTCTCTGTTTAAACTTGCCAGAAAATTAGTGCTGGGAATTCAAATTACATCCCGAGTCCCAATTAGAAAAAAACAATTCGGCTGACCGATGAGGTAATTATGAGTAATTATGACAAAAATGCGGTTAAGACTGTTTCAAAATGTTTAGCACGCATGAAATCTTGTTGGGGCCCAGAATTCGAACCTAGCGTAGAAGACATTGTGGATTATCGATGAGATATGGCGATTTTCTCAGTTCGCTTTCTTCAGCGAGCACACACTCGGGGGGATTTCCCTATTCAGTCTAGCACATGGCAGGTGGAGGTCACATCCGGGTCAACTGGCTCAAGCCGCGCGCCCCAATATACGCGTATACGGAGCATGCGCAGTTTGTCTATGTGTCCTAGTTCGAATTATGGTGGGTACAGTAGCAAGGTGTAATACTTTTCATGAGGGACGAGGGATGTAGTCTCTAAGTTTTTCATAATATAGCTACCTGAAGAGTTGAGAAGCCTCCAGCAGGCGCCCGTGGAGAACCAGTGGCAAATTTGAGCAATAGAGCTTTCTCTTCTTCCTTCAAACTGTGCACCAGCTTCCAAAACCATACCACAATGTCATCAGAGGGGGAAAACCCTCGATACTGCATTGATTGGTGCATGCAGTGTGTATAATAAGAAACAGATAATTTTGTGATTTGAAAACAATTCTGTATTTGAACTATACAACTGCAGTGCCTCCAAGCTGCTCTCCTGTCTTTCAGTATAAATATATACTCCCATTTTTCAGTATTTGCATACATTTTCAGTATTTTACAAAGACTCCATGTATGTACTGAATTCCCCCTAATTTCAGTATTTTTGAAATTTTATCAGTATTTATGGTCAGAATTCAGTAAAAATACTGATAAATCCGTATACTTGGAGGCACTGCAACTGACTCTTGTATGACATTGTATAATATAGCATAGCGGGCTCCTCCCCAGCCCCAGGCTCCTGATCTTTTCACTGTGAGCATGCAACATTGAAAAGAGCTAAGGAAGGAAGGGAACTTGCTTAAGTGCATATATGACATTGTATACACTGCATCCAAGACATAATTATTATTATTATTTACTATCCAGCTCTGAAGGAGGAGCATGTTAGTTCGACATCTTTTGTTCATGCTGCTTCAAAAATTAACCACCATTGCATCTCTATTTTTAGCAAAAGCTAATTTTAGCGATAGCCTTAAGTGTCAGCTGCATATGTATCATGCGCAATAATAATTATTATGTTATACTCCCAAGTGCGTTCCTTGATTGGGAATCAGTGCACGGGATCACCCCAAATGCTACACATACAGAGCATACCGAAACACACATGTGACCCCCAACAGTATAAATATAATTATATCTCCAATTACATGACATTGTATAAATCTCATTATCATGTGCAGAAACAGTACAAGTTTATGCATTCCAAACTATGTAGCACACAGCACTCTATTGCATGCATGCACGCATAGTCGCTATTAATAATGCATGGCCGCATGGTTGTATTCCAGTAAATATAGATTAACAATGATACTGCATGGAAGCAACAGAACTGTTACAATTCCTTCCATATTATTCAACATTTCCACACTGTAAGGTCTGCCATGGTCATGCCTTGTGGCATGCAATATCACTATTAACACTTTATCACGTGAAAACGCACGAATGCATCCACCCATTGTATTTGCATCCTGCTCACCAGTACAGCACATGTTCAGCATGCCCACCTGATTCAATATTATGAGCTTCATAATGAAAGCTTTGTTCTCCACTGAATGTTGGAACACTCGACCACACCAAAAATTGAGACCACAGAGCAAGTGTAAGTTCAACGTACTATGATATATATCAAACAGAACCCACTAAACTGCCCCAGAAGACGCTATTGTACATCTAACAATTTATATAGCGGTTAGCCCAGTGTGACCAAAGTTCCTTTATACCTTATAAGGCGGGAAACTGGGAAACCATAAAACGAACACAGATAGAGGAAGTGCTAATTAATGCGCAATAACGTATTGAAAAGGCTCTTATACAATAATATGGATAGTATAGATAGTATGTTATTACTAGTATAATATTACTATACTGGAAGGAAGGATGTAGGATCATTTTCCGCACATTCCCCTTCACTAGAAAGTGTAAAGTATAAAGTCATATTGATTCAATCGACACACCCATGCAGTGGGGTCCGACATGCAGGAAACCAATCTGGCAACTATCAAAACCACTTCCAGATCAGATGCTGCAGCTCAGTCATGCATACCCATGGCCTCCACTTGAGGCACACTGCATGCATACTGTATTGCATAGTTAAGCCCACTAATATTCTCAATTGCTACCATAGGTCAGGTTTTGATTGCGAATTACAAGCTTTCTCTAGAGCTCATAATCATTAAAGTTGTGAATTAACTTGAACGTCTTGTATAGCAAATATTATTATGGTGCGGGGTCGACTATCGCAATTATTAGACTCATAATCTAGCCAAAATGCAATCATCGAACTTGGCAATCAAAACCTAATAATTATAGCATTATAATTATAGGGGCAGACCTGAGTATTCCTGGACCAGTCCTCCACATCGATGGAGGGCACCCCGGAGATGAGAAGAGAGAGTTCATCTGGAGAGAACACATTCAGACACTTTTGAGGAATAATCTGTAACACACAAAGGTGCATGAGTGTGTGTCCACATACATACATGTGCACGATGAAAAAATACATGATCTATTTTTGCTTACATGTATAATTATTATAAAGAATGTTAATAATAATCACAATAAGGAAGGCTTATAGGGCTCAGGTATATCCTGAGCATGGTTAGCCACTTATAGCAAGTACTAGGTAGTAATCAAACGATTGTTATGTCTGATGGAACTACACCCATGCAACCAAAACCCTTATTTACTCCTGATCCAACTGTTTGACAACTGAAGTTTCAATTGCCAATTCCTTTCCTATAGATGGACTATGATGACTTGTAGGGTCCACATAATAATTATCAAACAACCAAATTTAGTAGCCTCTTATGTTATGCACACTATAATAATATTATTATACTATCTCAATGGTTAATTGGAAAGTATACCTAAGTACATGTATGTATGTATGTATAAACAGTATCTGTTAATTCTTCATGAGCCAATCAGAGTGGCCCATGCATGCACACAAACGATAAAATGTTATACTATTAACGAATGTGTGTGAAACATTTATTCATTAGTGTTTCATAGTTCACATACATGCAGCATTCGTAGTCAAAATTCTCAATCATGGGCTTTGCACAGAGAGGAAAAGAATAGCTATATAATAAGACAAAATATCCTAATGCGGGAAGCCTCAAGTAGCTACCTAAAGGACACTTTTGTTTATGGGTACATACTAAATTTAGTGAAATTAGCGATTTTCCTAATTTTCGCTAAAAATTGTACCCGCGAATATTAAAATATTCAATGTTTTCCAATAAATAGAATATTAATTTTGAAAAAATCGCTAAAATGAGTACCCACTAAATGCGCTATTTCCGAAATCCACTAAAATTTGTACCCGCAAATAATCGTAAGCACCAAGATGCCTGTTTATGTCTCACTCAGTACAGTTTGTGGAAAGAACAACTTCCCCACATGTATATCCTGACCCCATACTGTGGTTGCGGAAGACCAGACATTGGGTCAGATGTCAAAGATCCCTTATGAAACATTAATTCTATTCATTAGCGTTTCATATTCACCATGCATATTCACAGCATTTGTAGCCTAAATTGTCAATCACGAGAGAGGAAAGAATAGCTATAGCAAGCCAAAATATCCTTATAATATGAGAACCCTCAAGTACAACACGTAGTAGGGATGGATGCACCTAAGATATCTGTTTATATCTACTACCTGTGGCAAGAGCAGACTTCCCACTCATATACATCCTACAAGGTGACCCTATATTTATACAGACAGACAGTCTAGTAGCTGTGATTGAGGTAGACGGATAGCCACAATCATGTTGGACCCATAATTCAGTTGATCCATTGTGAGACGGTATTTCATAGATTGTAGCAAGCCAAAATATAATAATATTATGGGAAGCACCCTCAATGCAACCTAAGAAGTCTGTTTATATCTGCTGTGGCAATAGCAGACTTCCTATGACCTGATTGTACTGATGATGGGTCACAGAATTAAAAATTGAATTAAATAGCACTAAAAAAATTGATATTATGTACAATAGGTGGATGGACAATCACGTCAAAAATTATACAAGCGTTGCACAAAGCAAAAAAAAATTAGGTATACAGCAACAATATTAACAAAATATCTAGTAATCGCAAATATTTCATTGTTGAAATATTTTCGGACAGCCTGGCTTGTGCGAAAATTAAGCGCGTGAAAATATATGCACAATGTTGACGATAATGATCGTTTGTCCAAAAATTATTTAACGCAAAAAACTATTGCGCTAGACACTTCATGAATATTCACGATTTATGGTATAAAATTAGAGTTGTACATAATCATGTGTATACAGAGACAGCACCTGACCTCCCAGAACCCGGACAGAAATGCTTCCAGTTCTTGCTCTACAGCTGTCTCCAGCTTAAACTGCGACACCAGCTTAATGTATTCCTCCTACGAACGATAAATAATTATTATGAAATCTCTACCACCACTCCCCATCTCCCCCTTCCCCCGGCACTACAACCATGGAGTAACTGTTACCTGACCAAGAAAAATTATAGCTTTATTGATTTAATATCCATGCCAAAATATTAATTGTAGATAGCAATTTGGTATTACATATACCGTACGCTGCAATATCCGAGTGGTAATACAGTATAATTTATTGCAACTGTAGGTACTACATGACTTGTGACGTATACTGCGAGAGTATAAGGCCATGAAATAATGTGCAGGAAAGAAACCCCACAAACCCTAATTTGGCTTAGTAACTAGTAAGCTCCCCCACCAAGAGACAACAACCAAATATGGAGGCTCTCTCGAAACACCAAGGGCCATGGTAAGACCACGGAGTGAATGTCATAAGAGAATGATCTGATTCCAACAGCATGCAGGCCATTGCTAGAAGTCCTGCAAGAGTCTCTCAACCGATGAAACCTCTTTTAAAAAGGATATTTGGGTAACAATTAAAAGGTCACACCCATTCAGACTCTGTATAACACTTCTCATTTATGGGGTACACGGACGAACTGAACGTGCTCAATCGAATTAATGAGTGATGTAACGGTAGGTAGTGCATGTGTGCAAGCACGTAACAGTTTGATTGGAATTGGAAAATGGCTTCCTTTCATATACAGAGACACACAAATCAAATTTACATTAATTCAAGTCTATGATAGTAGCCCTTACTACAATAAAGTTTAGAGCCTGCCAAGCATTAAGGATAAAGGCAAAGTTGAGTGCGGTCTGTATACCTTGTTTTGTTGTGAAACAAGGCAAGCTCTCCCTCCTTCTCTGATTGCCACATCAACAGTCTGCCCCGACCATGGACAAGATAGCGTCTGGGTGAAAGTTAGCTCCAAATCTACAAGTGCAAAGTAGCAAAGACGTGCAGAAATTCAAGTGTGACATGCAATGCAATAATGGACGTGCATGATTCTCCAGATTGCATCACAAATCATATTATTGTGTCTAGTAAATTAGTTACACAAAGCCATTTATAGTCAACAGACTTGAATGTTGATCCATTTAAAAAAAAGAAGATACATGCAGTTACTACAGAATAGAACAATTCAGGGGCAGACATTTGACTTGCTCCTTGGCTTCATTGTACCATTAAAATTAATGATCAATACGTGATTCAAATACTTGGGTAAGGATGTGTCTATAGCCTTTTTATACAAACACCGCCAGGTATGCATGCACAGCGACACATATACTGACATGGCAAGAATACCTAGTATAGATATATTATTAATTTCATTCTTAATTTCTATGGCAATCACATTACTAGTAGAGCTATATTTGTTTGTATTATACAATATCATAATTGTGGGTGCACCTGCAGGCCATCTTGAGAGTCTATTATATTACATCAATTTACCAGCAATGTCTATGTCCTCCAGCTGCACTGTCATGGCGTGGTGAAAGGCCTGGTCAACATACTGCAAGTCATCGGGGTGACCCAGAGACAGACCTCCAAGCTAGGCAAGGTGTGTATGTGTGTGCACGTGTGTGTACTAGTGAGTAAGTCATGTGTCATGGAATTAGGATGGTCAATTGATTAAGCTGGGATGATAATTTTAATCAACTGCTGATATTTCCCGGGGGGGAGAGGGGTGGACACAAATTTCTCTTTTACTCCCCCCCCCCCCCCCGAATGAAGCCTTAACTTGGATACTACACGCTCTAGATTACTCTCATACCAATCTGCATTCAGACACACACATGATGCATACAAATCCTCGCCGAGGAGCATACAGAATCTCCACAGCACTCAAACGGTACGTACACATACATACACAGTAAGTCACATGTGCAGAGGGTCTAGAATGTTCCCTCACGATGATGATATTATAGCATAATAATATACTCCCTAATGACTGGCAGTCATGTAGTTAACACTGCATGGTATCAACAGAATCCTTCCAATGTCCCTTTACCAATGATACCGACGATATAAGATCCCAAGCCTACAATACCTTTCGTGAGCCAGAATCCTATGCCGCTTCCAACCACAATTACATATACATGTACATGTACATGCATGTGAATCTCACCATGCATGTACTCTGTAGTTACGGTCATAGTCCTTTGAAGAAAGAACATTCTCACAGACAGTTATATTAATCATCACGCTTTGAAGAATAATTATGAGTACAGGATAGGTGCTCATAATTTTATAATATCATGAACCAGGAATGGAAATCACACCCTTGGACATGATTGATATTTGAAGCACTAAAGGGAATAAGGTGCTTGCTTAAAAATAATAATTAAGTATGGCATATTCAAAATTCATAATGTGATTTTGGCCTGTGATGTGTTATTAAATTCAGACCAAGGGGCTTATAGACCCTTGAGGGCCATATGTTCAGACAATAGAAGAAGCTTGTGACTTTTATTCCTGAGCCCTGGTTTAGGGTGGCACCCTCAGCCCAGAAAACACAACATATGGGATTCAATTATTCTTACATAGCAAGCATGTATTAATGCTAAATGCGCTGTGGAATGTCCATGGCAAAGGGGGCAAATCGGCTAAATCAAGGTGTGACCTAAAACAATTCTGTCAAGCTGTTTAGTCTCTCACTAGCTGTACAAAGGACCTTTGGTCATTTCAATGGAGTCATGTGCCACTAAGCAAGGGCGGAGAACAGGTAACAAAAGTGGGGGGGCTCAGACCTTTGACTGTGACAACAGTTAGGCTGTGGGCATATGCCCACAGCCCACCTAGGGGGGTCTGGGGGCATGCTCCCCCAGAAAATTTTGGAAATTTCGACTCTCTGAGAGCGTTTCTGATGCATTCTGGCAGTAGTTTTTTGGCTGATTTAGTAGCAATTTTTACTTGAGCACTGTCGCAAACATCTAGAATTATGACAGAACTATATGTTGCTGTACTTTTGTAGTATGGGCTTGTGATAAAATGGGGGGGCTCAGCCCCCCTTGTTTCCCAAGTGGGGGGGCTGAAGCCCCCCTGCCCCCCTATTTCTCCGCCCCTGCTAAGGTGGGACACCTAAGCTTCTCCACTATTTCGTACCACCTAAGTAAGCGAATCCAACATATCTAAAACATGACAGGCAGGATAGCTAAATGTACCTCTGTCCCCCAGCAGATTTTCAAATCAGTACTTGGTCAAAAAGGACATGTCATAATCAGATATAATTACTTTTCAATGGGACTCATAAGAGCTTCCTTTCATGATATTTTTATCACTTGGCTGTGTTTGCAAATTGAGCACAATTCTCTATTACAGTAGCTAGGGCAACACTGGCATTACTGTGGGTGGATGTGACAGCTTTAATTTAGTGCCACCCATATATGGCCATCCTGCACTGAGCAGGTGCCATGGAGAGGAGAATGGACACTTGGAAGGGAAGTGGCTTCAATGCCAGTGCTAATTCGATCTAAAGCATAAAATTAGTTGGTACCAGCAGGGTCTAATTGATCCAGAGATAGGTTACTAATTCATAGAATTGCTAATTCGATCTACATGTAAAGCATAAAATTGGTTGGTACCTGGCAACTTCTAATTGATCCAGATGTAGCTATAGGTTACTAATTCTTGGAATTGTCAAGTTTGGTATTGGCAGCCATATATTATAGTTCGTTAAGTGGACTGTAAATTGATACTTCTAACATGTTGAGCTCATTCAAGATCTTCGTTGACTAATACTAACAATTATAGCACTAAAGTGCAAAATGTTCGGCACAAATATTCAGCCTATTAAAACGGTGCTTATACTGTTGATGGTTAATAACGCTGAAATTGTGCAATGTGAGTCACAAGTCAAGATTAGTGCTAAATGGAATAGTAGTTTATGAAGATGAGGTTTTGGGGTGTTCATGCAGTGATTATTATTTAAATTGTGCTGATGTGTGTGAGCTGTTATTCATTATAACAGTATTAGCGAAATCCCTTAGTTGAAAACCTTTGGAGTTTGGTGCAAAATTGGCTGGTACGTTCATTTTGTTGCATAAATGTCCTACGCAGTCAGTAGAGTGGTAACAGACACACACACACACACACACACACACACACACACACACACACACAAATAAACAGACTACGGTAACCCTCGTACGCGTGCGTCGAGCGTTAATTATGAGGAATGTGAACCAGAACTGAAGTCTCTCTCTCTGCTTTCTCCTCCCCCCCCCCCCCCCCCCGCCCCCTCTCTCTCACATACAACTCTCTCCATTAAATTTAAAAGTGAATTGGGACATATACCTGTTTGAGCAGGGGTTTGGTGAGGCTGAGGCTGAGCGTGTCCTGGTGAAAGACGGCACACGCCATGAGGGAGCCCACACTGTGCAGCAGCTGCTTGTGTTTCTCCAACACAAGCCGTGGCAAGGCGGAAGAGAAATACTTGGAGAAAATGGAGCACGGTTGAAGACTGCAGGGGACAGGAACAAGGAAAGAAGACAAGTTTGGTGGGGGAGAGAATACTTGATATATGATATCTTGGTATCACATGCAGTATCATGTTATGTCAATGGATTTTCAATGGGGCATTTGGTGGTGAACAAGGCTAGTGGCTTCATAGTTATGTCCAGGGTCACAAACAAAATTTAATATTATAGCATGTACAAGGGGGGAGATGTACATATATTTTCACTCCAAGGGGTAACTTTATTGTTTGAGCCTTTGACTACTGTTTGTATCAAATTGATTTTTATTAAATTTAATATGCAGTGCAGTTCACAAGGAAAAGTAATAGCATTAAGGTGGTAGTTAATGTAGTCCCACAGATTTGCAGGAAAGCACCTGGGAGACAATGCAAACTTTCCCATAAATACTAATGCTGATGTTTCAAAACAACAATCATCTACACACAGCCCCACCCATTGCCCCACCCACTTACCTGATGTGACCCTCGTCACACTGCATGAACAGCCTGTGTCCTCCATTGGCCAGCTCTGTACATAGACACGCCCAGAACTCACGACGGGGACCAGTGCAGATACCTGAATAACAAATGACCACATCATCAACTATTAGGGGTTAATAGACAGGGGGCACCCTAGGATCCCCCCTTCCTGAAAATATCCATTGTCATAGCTTATAAAATAACAAAGTAATTAGGACGTGCTACTGCTCACTTTAGTCTTCCCCCTCTGACAAAATCTGATATAAATGTAGTGTCATGCATACATGTAGCCAGTTCTTAGGCAAGCCACTAGAACAAAACTTAGGAGCAGTGCAGCTGTGGTTAAACATCAGAGGATACTAAAACCACATCAAACGTAAAAGGGCTATTGTTTAGGAGAGGCACTACGCCACTCCACCACTCCTTCATGACTACCATGAGTCTAATATAATATGCGCAAAACCAGGATCGGGAAAACGAAGCAAAGTGCTCCTAAACCAAGAGTGTACTTTCCTTTTCTGAGAAAATCCTCAATTGTGGTCGACATCAATGCATATATGGACCCAATGTTTATGGTACACCACATAATGACTGTTGGTTTCCTAATTACTATTGTGACACCCAATATCGCAAAATGTCACGCAAACATACATGCTACATTATATCATTTTTACCACCCACCCATCAGGCCCCCTCCCATTGGATGGGCCCCAGTGCTAGTGGTTAGCTAGGGGTTGGTCATGCCCATACACCTTATATAGCTTGGACAAGGCACACCTATTTTAGCTGGTTAAGTGATTATTAAACCACGGTGTTTGCCATCACTGATGTATGTACCCGTGTGACAACTACTAGAGTTTTCCTCTATAGAAGAAATTTTATGACGGATATTGATACAATGACTAGTTTGGGATATCATGCACAAAAAAAAACAGAACATCCTGGTGGAAAAGAATGGTGTAAATGTAACTCCACAACTACATAAAGCAGTGCCTAAAATCATCGAAGCATAAGTGGATGGGTGCTGTTTGTGACCACATCAATCGTTTTGGTTAATACGGATACTGAAGGTAGAAGAGGGGGGAGGGGGTTGGGGGGAAATATCTACTAGTGAACATGAGGGGGGGGAACTATGCATGTGTATATAAAACACTACATCATCGAGGGGAGTTGGGGGTGCTACGCTAAATGGGTCTATATAGGGAGAACACTGTATGTACACAAATACTACCTGGCTCTCCTTTAAACGAGACATTGGGTGGTCTGATCCAGCACTGGGCCGGGGTCATGCCACTGACTCGCTCCCGCACAGCGTTGAGCAGGCTGCCTCGTGTTAGATCATGGAAGAACAGTCCAGATGAGTACTCGTTCTCGGACCGCCCTGCATACTCCCTGTGTAATATACATGTATGTGTGTATGTAGAAGTTCTGAATCCTCAAATAAGTTTGGGAGCCTAATACCAAGAGTATATGTATGGAAAAAATATTTTCAATTTTGGAAAACATGCACTTCAAGATCGTCAATCACTCCATATACATGTATACATGTCATGAGAATTAATTTGTGAAATGCTAATTTCTTACATTAAATTGGATCATACATGTATGTTGTATTCGATTAACTACGGTTTATAGAGCAGCTGATTGGTAAGAGGAGTGTGGGGACACACAAGTTCTTACCTCAGCTTTTTTAGTTTTGCCCTCAGCCAGGCCTGCTTGTTGTCAAAGCTGAGCAGAGCCATGCAGTGTTTCATGAAGCTGAAGCCATCTTCGTTGAGGACGGACGGGTTCTGACTGACAAACTCGTTGAAGATGGAGTAGTAGGTCTCGTGGTGAGCCAGGGACATCAGCAGAGAACGAACAACCTGCCGTGCAAAGGGAGGAGAGAAAACAATCACATTACTGCCTACATAATATGCCTTTTGGGAATCATAAGATGTATTGAAAGGATGCGATTATTGTACAAAAAATTTGATCTTGTCCCATTGGCTCCCAAAATGCAATATTTTGGTAGGTGAGCACTAGTCCAATCAATTGATTCTAAGAATCTTTACAATACCAAGGGCTCATTAAATTGGAAGAGAGAATGAACCATGCATACGCATTATGACATGGCAATTTTTCAAAACAGGTCTAACTGTATGAGCATTTGACGATGTGCATTAAGTTTTGTATACATTTAGAGAAAGGATGCACCTTTACTGTCCGTTTTCGAATCTCAGGATCCTCATGCTGTGTTCTTCTCAGTAAGTCCCTCAACACAGACAGCTATATATACACGTATGTACCAAAGAAAAATCATTAAAACAAGCAATTTTAATTAGATCGTGCTACACCAACCCGGACATTATCTTTCAATAATGAAAATTTATAATGCCATTTATTGAAAGATAACATCCGGGTTGGTGTAGCACGATCTATTTGCTATATAGTTCTAGTATGGATCCCCCAACCGAGAACTCAATCACTAAAGAAATTGATTATAACAGTTACAAATAGGCAGTCACACATCTAAACCACATCACTGAGCGGATCAAGGCAACAGTCGGCTTCCCTACCTCCCCTCAAGGCGTGGGCGGATCCATTCATCAACGAAATGAAGCCACAGCAAGGAGTGGCGCCGCTACAGTGAGATTCACCCTCCCAGGATGCAGGGAATTCCTATACGACAATCGCTAACAGTTGCTCAGGGCTGTTTCACCTTCCTGGCCTGCATGGTGACACCTCAACTTGGTATGGTATAATAGTACAGACGTCACTTGCTACTAACCACAAGAAAACACATGAGAGAGTGACGCTAGGGAGGGGGTGAGGGCTGTGTAGCTATCACTGAATTTATGAAGCAGCATGCAAGAGGAAGGTAGTGAGTGAATTAAGACTTGTGGTCAGTCGTTTCACAGAAAGGAAAAACTACTAATTAGTGATCTTCACCAAGTTGCATAATAAATCACAAATTACAATTTTTTTCATACCATGTTTATGCAAAAAGAACGCAAGATCTAATTAGCACAAGAAAATTCGTGTTCTAGGACTTCTCACAATACATCTTAATGTAGAGTGTGACGACCTTTACCAGAAAATTGCACTAAATTAAAATCGTAATTTTTTTTTAGCTTGCACTCTATTAGCATAAACGGTGCCTTGAAAACAATCTCACCATGGCGACATGTTAAGGAAATAGTATGCGTGCAGTGATTGTTTACACCCCTGATGCACAAGTTGACAAGGGCCAAAAACTTCCTGTTTCTATACAATCTCACCATGGCGAGATGTTAAGGAAGTAATGTGGTATGTGTGTATGTGATACAATGCAGCAATTGTTTACACCTCTGATGCACAATTAACACACTTTTTTATGAAGTGGGGGCTTTTTCAATTACAGCCAGATGAATTATAGATACCATAGGTCGGGTTTTAATTGCGAGTATCTATTAATTGTGAATTGCAAGTTTTTCTACGTTTCGCAATTAATAGATTCGCAAACATAAACGTGCACATATACTACAGTACGGTACAGGGTCGTCCATCGCAATTATTGGATTCGCAATTTGGCCTGACTTGACTAGAACGCAATCATTAAATTACGCAATTAAAAGCCGTCCTACGGTATTATATAGTTTTAGTATGTAACATAATGAACTAAATGACTGCACACTAGGCACACTATTATTGCTACAAAGTCGATAAGGGCCAAAAACTTCCTGTTTATAATAATACACTTTACCACAGCCACAGCTGTTCACAACACTGATTCACTATATGCATGTAGGAAGAAAGCCATGGAGGAAAGAAGATCTCATCGTTGATACATGTAGTTAAAAATGTAAATTAAGGTCACCAAGAGAGTACTAGCAAAACATCAATTATAAGCATTAGATCTTTTGGGGGGGGGGGGGGGGGGTGGATGCAGGGTGTATTACCACTTATCAAAGACGACAATAATATAAACCTTGCAAGCATTTAAGATACATGTACATGTATCCACAGGCACATATAGCATAGAGCAAAACTGAACAGCAAAAGAGTACATATAATGGAAATTAGTTGCACCAATAAATCATTTGATTTACATTTCCGAAATTTTTTTAATTGATATGACATTGCATAAAGATAAAGTACCGTATAGTCGGAAAATTTGGCAGTTTGGCAGTCTATATTACAACCGCCAAATTAAAATCCGCAAATTTCCTACTCGCATATATACATATGGTGATCCCGTACCGAACTGCCAAATTTAAATTCACCAATATTCTTGTTGGGCTCAACCGCCAAATTTAATTCCCACCAATACTTCCGGCTATATGGTACATAGTACCTGCTTTGGGTTAGCCTTCATGAGGGCAAGCACGCAGTCATGGTGGTCCTGGAAGTGGGCGTAGAGCAGCGGGGGCCAGCCCTGGTTGTCTCGACAGTCAACGGGATGACCACGGGAGATCAGCACGTCAACACACTCCACCCAACCAGAGAGGGCCGCAAGGTGAAGGGGTGTGGTCAAGTTGGAATCCTGACAGGTGCATGTAGTGAGAATCATATTCCAATATTCAAAAATTTAACATTAAATTTTATCAGTGTTGCAACAATAATTATTGTAGTGTTCGTGGCCCTGAGTTTGAGTAGGTAATGGTCGCCAAAGTAAAAAGTCAGTTTTTTTACTTACTCGACAGTTGATGTTGGCTCCCGCTTCCAAGAGCAGCTTGAGTGCCTCACTGTCTCCCTGGTCAGCAGCCACCATCACTGCCGTGTAACCTGAGAAGAAAACGAAAACATTATTATAATTCTTGGTGCAGGTGTGTGCTCTGAAAAGAATATAAAGCTTGGTGCAGAGGTACAACTTAATCCACATTAACCACCTTTCTTAAAGTAAGGAGACTAGGGCAAACTTACTTTCTTCCCTACAGCTCACCTCGTGAATCAACAGTGTCCAACTTGTCCTTTGCAGTTGGTAACATCTTCCTAAGCTTGGCCACAGCGAAACCATCTTCCCTTTCCACCTCCTTTTCTCTCTCTCCTTCTTCCTCCTCCTCCTCCTCCTCTCTCTTTCCCTTCTCTCCATCTTTCCATCCCGTAACCGTAGCCACAGGTCCGAGCAGAATCTCATGCAATGGCAGCGAAGTATCAAGCTCCACCAAACCATCACTATCTTCCTCATCATCATCATCGCCTTCCACAATACATTGCTCAGTCTCTCGACAGCCTGCTTCAAAGTGGTACACCACCGGCTGAGTGGGTTTTCTCAGCTGTGCCAGCACCACGGCCACATCTTCAATTTCCTCCCCGCTGTCTCCGCTGCTGACTATCCAATCGGATTCCTCCTCCTCGCTCGAGCCTTCGTCCTGTGAGGGAAAGAGGATGGTCTCAGCAGTGGTAGGGGCTGGGGTGAAGATGTCGGTAAACAACGAAGCTGCTTCCTTCATGATGGAGTCTACTTCCTGGTCGTTAATAGCATACTCATCAGGGGTTTCCTCGTCATTATCATCTGAAGCTTGTGAGTCACTGAAGGAAAGGTCCTTTTTCTCAGCACCTACACAGATATCAGAATGTGCATAATACAATATTTGTTCGTTATTTTGTACCTTTGACCCCACGGGATGCTTTGAGTCTCCTAAGTTTCTTTTGGCGTTCTCTGTCTTTCTCCTTTCGTAGTTTCATGGCACGGCCAGAAGACCCACGTACCAACGGCTCCATCATGCTGAAATAATGAAGATTACAGGAGTCAATGGAAAATAAGACAATGGCCAAACTATTTGGTCCGGGTATATGACTCATTGAACTAAACAGATCACCAAAATCAACAATATTACCTAATTTCCTCATCACTCTCTGGCTGTTTAAGTAGCCTCCTTCTTTTCCGTTTATCAGTCCCGCCAGTTCTTCTCTTCATGTCATCGTCAGAGTTTTCCTCATCAGAATCTGAGTTTAAAGAGACTACCTTCTTCCTTCTTCGTTTGGCAGAACTCACTGAAATATTAACCTCTTCATCGTCACTGTCTGTGGGGGCATCCTGTGCTTCCCCCTTCACCAGTGGCTCTTTGTGAACTTTCAGTTCGTCACCACGACGAGATGAAATAAAAGGGGTATCCCCCTCTGAATCAGAGCTGGATGCATTCAAGACACGTCTTTTACAGTCAGAGGTATGTCTTGTTCTGACTCCTATTACACCGTCAGAGCTGGCTGAAGAGTGTCTGTCATCATCTTCATCACTGTCTTTAGCTCTTTTAGTTCTTCTTTTTCTCTTGTAATTAGGGTGATGTTTCCGAGGTGTTAGGAAGGGAGTGTCATCGATGAAGTCTTTCTCGTAGGTATCGAGACCACCACGGTCAAAGTTGTAGCTGCTGTGACTGAAATTTTATGGTATTAGATACTAAAGTTAATCTTATCTCTTCTTTCCTCCCTCACGCAAGTATGAATGTAAGCAACATAACACAAACAGTAATGCATCCATGCACACATACACTCAGAGAATCATTAGTCTTTGCACACCAGCCCCTCCCACACAAAATGAGGGGCTGGCATGTGATACTACACACTAGTAAACATACATGTCTATGTATGATGCCAACGTATAGAATTTTTATATGCCTTACACTTTGAGGAAGTTGTTTGGTCTATTTTTCTTTGTTGTGACTGGGCTGATCAGATTGGAAGGGTCGATTTCTTCCTCTTCCTCACTCGTTGGGTCATGACACGCCTCCTCTTCTTCGCTACTGCTATCCAGGACGACATTTCGGGTACTTTTCGGCTGCTGTCTGCCAGAAAGCTTTCGTTTAGATCTTAATGACGCACTTTTAGACAGTCTATCTTCTTCCTTAGCCTTTATTCGGCTCGATCTTCTCGGAGTACTCATGAGGTCGATGTTTTCTTTTTAATACGCACCTGCAGTCGTGCTTTGGCGGGAAATTGGAGCGTGCACGTTCTCTAAATTTGCGAACAAGACTAATTTTAGACGGGATTTCTTCTCTAAATTAGCGAACAAACTCACCTATGAAAATTTCAAACAGCCATGTGGAGCAGCAGCTGGAGCAAGCTTCTACACCCTCTTCCTTCGCAAATTCACCTGCCATCTACTGCGCCCCTGCAGCTGATTTGCAGGCACTACGGATACATTCACGTGCCCAAGAAAAAGGTCCCTCACATTCTGGGTCCTGGTTGGCTCTGGAGGAAATGTTTCATCGTGCACCCCTACTCCCAAACCCTGGACCCTCTCACAAAATTCCAATGGCTGACCAAATCAGTGATAGTGAACGAGCTACCAGATCAAATTCTATCCATGCGCTCTCCAGATGATAGCGTATTGCAAGATTTCTGGAAGAGAGCTCAGGAATTTCTTGCATTTCAAGTCCGTAGTCAGCCACGAAGTCAATTCAGACGACCATTCACTACACTGGAGTTGTCGAGTTTCTTTCAAAGCACACTAGCATCACTGTGGTCAATTGCTAATCACCATGATCACCTGATTCAGTCCCATTTGACCTACAATCGCGATGTAAAGTGCTACTGGCGAAGAAATGGCGACAACCTCCTCTGCATTTCAACACCTCTTTACGTCCTACGAACCACAAAAGCACTGGGGTTATTTTGTGAGCCTACCTTTCGAGGGGACACTATTCCGCCCCTACAGTACAAGCCTTCTCATTTGGGGCTATTCGAACACAGTGTTGACCAGATTCTACCCTCGGGAGGCGCTCAGGCCCGGAGCCCCTTCCCCGTGGCACACACTCTCTTTGTACGCGACACCAACAGTAAGAACACTGAGCAGCTGTATGCTCATGGACTCATGCAACTATTTGCACAGTCAGCAGCTGAGGCTGTGCAGAATGGCTTCAAGATCGATCAAGATCTTCCCTACCCTCTCATCAATCAAGGCATACTGACCGATGGACAGACTTTCACGTATGTGTGCTTTCAACTGAATACTCTAGACTTCAGGAAGGAGTCGAACAATAGTGGTGTTAACAATGTATTCTGGACTGGGCCATCTCTCAAGCTGTATGAGAGTATCCAAGAAGGGAAAGGGGTGGAAGGATTTGACGATACATGTGCTGGGCTGTTGATGAAGTTCTTGTTGAACAAGCCGATCAGGCCAAGGCCCAAGCAGTGGGGTGTGGGTAGCCGTACCATGCCCACTGGTAAACTGGTAGCAGAAGGACAACAACTGAGTGCATAAGCTTAATGATAAAATTAATATGATTATGGATCAATGAGGATTGCTGCTTGTCTCCTTGCACGCTCTGTATGTCTCTTAGATGTACATGTATACATGCATGCACCCTGACTTGCATAATATAACATAGGAACTCCATTTCATTGACAGATATAATTTTATATTATAGATCATTAGATGTACGAAAACAGGTTTATGCAGGCATGAATAATATATAAGGGATGGAATGATACACAAAGGAAGTGATATCACATAACGGTAGTGTTTCAGGTATACCATAAGTTCACAAACATGCAGGAGGGTGTACGTATGTGCCATGCAGAGCTATTTTGAGCTCAAATCTTTGTAGAGGTCATCGGCTGCAGCTGCGAGCCCCGCTTTTACAAGAGCAACGATCAATCCTTCGACTGTGGCATAGTTAGTACTCCCTCGATTGTCCCCTGGGGCCCACTGGAGCCACTTCGATAACATTTCCTTGAGCCAACTCTCTGGTGCTCTACTGAGCAATAATGGCTTATTCAGAATGTTTTCTAGTTCATAGTGTGTAAACTGTAGTCCCGTACCTATTTCTTTCCATTTTGAAGCATACTGTTCGAGGCGCCAATAAATGATATTTTCGTCTTTTTGAGTGCAGCGTCTTTCCTTAACAGCTGCAGACTGCCTTTGAGATTTGGTGGTGAACCATTTCTCATAACCTTGTGGTAAGTTGGGGCACTCGTCCGTTTTATTACAGTGAAGTCTGTAGGGTTCGCCATTAAGATACGTCATTTCTGCTGGATACTGATTTAAACATTTATCACATGGACAAAGGAATGTCAGTGAGTGCTCAACCTCTGAATCAATAAAGTCTGTGTCAGCTACAATCTGTTTGATGCCAGCTTCAATTACTTTTCGTACTTCAATGCATATATTATCTATAGGGCAACCACTCCGAACTTGAACTTTGGGGTTTGGAACGCAAGAAATGACTAAATGAGTCGACAAGAATTTCACAATGACTCCGTCAGCTAGAGGACCAACCTTGAATGTCACTTGATCCCTACAGATACAATCAGTTAGAAGCTTCCACTCAAACTCTAAAAGAGAAGGTTTCCTTGCCATTAGGTAGCTTATGAGGGCTCCACCTAGTCCCTTTGGACAGTACCTACACTTAAAGGTGATAACAAGTTGTGGTATTTCTGCAGATTGAGTTTCAAGCTGGTCGTTTGCTTTAGCAGCATGAGCAAGAACACATGGTATAAAATATTTAGTTACTTTATCACCAATTCTCTCCAAGGGAGCTGTAATACGAAGCTTTTCTAAAAGTTTGGCAAATTGAGGAGCTTTCATGCTACCCTCACCACTCCTACGACAGATTCTCTCAAATTCATCGAGTGAAAAAATACCTCTTTCAAATTGTTCAGCGGCTGGTTTACCAGCTTTATCAAAAGTAAACGTCTTCACAATCAGCTCACTGATCTTATCGTATAACAACTGAGGTTTAATAATCACTATATCTTTGATGTAATCATGAGGAAAATAGCGTATCAGCCCCATTTTAGTGTGAATGAAGTGAAGTGCATCGTTTAGCTCTTTCTCCTCAATTATACCACACTGGTTTGCCAATTCAAAACATTCTTTATAGCTTATGATTTCTTGTTCAAACCTTCGTAAAGCAAAACTGAAGATGAGCCAATGGGATGGGCATACCATCTCAAACTCATGTCGTTCTACAGCACGTTCAACAGCTGAACGAATCTTTTGAAAAGCAGATCTGTCTTCTGAAAAGTTATCCACGGTAAAAATCATTTGAGAGCTAGATGCAAACTCTATGATGTCCACAAATTGGCGAGTGGACTCCTGCAGATACTGATCTTTATCAGCAATGATACCTTCAGCTGAATCACTGGACAATAGATCTCTGTGCGTGCCGATAAAGAATACTCTTGGCCGCAATTGCACTCTTTTCTTTTCACGCCCTTGATATACGAAAATGCCCATGGCAGCAATACTAGCAAGTGATTGTTGAATGCCCTCAATAGTTGTGAGGGTAGACTTATACAACTCTAATTTTGTACCATCTTGAAGTTCATACTCGATTGTGTAATGCTCATTGAGATCACGATCAAGACGAAAGGTGTAAAAAAATACACAGGGCCCTGACACTAAGAGGGGTAGAATTTCCTGAAACTCAATTTGCCCTCCTGTATTACTTAGATAGAGTGACCACAACGTATCAAAGAATTTCTGAAGGGCATCAATACCTTTACTTTCAATAGCTTTCGTTAGAATTTCAAGTGGGGTATCATTGTCATAATATTTTTTGGGAGGTTTAGGAATAAATGGTCTAATACGAGCACATGTTTCATAATCATGAATCGCACTATCGTCTTGTTCGTACTGTACTTTCTTGGGATCACTGTGCATGCTAATTAGTCTAATAACTTCATCGTTGTCATCAATTCTCGACCATATGGACCCTTTATCAACCGTAGCTGCTACAGTGGTTAGTTTCTCTACTTGTACCTGAACTACAGCTTCAGCAACACCAGTGCTTGGGCTTTTGAAAGGTGGAAGCTGACCCAAAAGATTCTCCATCAGCGAGTTCTTACCAGATCGAGCAGGACCGACAAATACGCCATGGACTACTGTATGACTTAGTGCTCCTCTTCTCTCAATGGCTTTAAGAGTGGCTTCAATACGCTCTCTCTCCTCAGAAACTGTTGTGTATGCACAGATTAAACAGGAAACAATATTATAATAATTATTAAAATTAATTATGACTACTATACATAATATAATTCTATAACATGTATTATACATACCCAGGAGTAACATACCCTACGGCACATGCAGCGGTAACTATTATAGCATTGTCCTATCTGACATTTCATCTAACCACAGTGCACTTCAAGATATCATTTAGATGGCTGATGTCCAAGTATGGTGATTGAATAATAGTACCATTTAGTGCTAACAGTTTACATGGACACTTGTACTCCAACATGGTGGCCGTTGGAAGACGAGTTTTGCCATTTTTCTTGCATATACATTGGGTCTATAGCCTTGCATCTAGGCATTTTTCATATGAATTTGTGAAGTTTTTAAATTTAGTGATCTGAAGCCTTACCACCATAGGTGCATGTGCATTAAGTTCACTGATTGATAATAAATTCACCAAATATAGCCAAATTAAAGAACTCACCAAAGTTTCCAGCCATATAGTATGCTTATACATGTATATGTTAATAAGATTCGTCTGAGACGAATATAGTCCCATAACAACAGTATCCTGTCCAGAAATACGACGGTCTTAATGTCAGTAACATGTATCGTTCTGAATACATGATAGGGTAATTTATTTAAAATAGACTAGAGTATTTCATGCCACCTCAGACAGAGATGCTTAGACCATTTGGCCGTAAGGCCAAAAGGCCATTATAGGCCACCTTATTCTATAGCTTGAATAATAATATTATTATGCCACCCCCACTTAAAAAATTCTAGATCAGCCCCCATAATTAAATACCACATGCATACCAGATCAGATCAGCTGATCCAGATTTTATGCAGTATACAGAAGTGAACAAAGCCAAGAAGCATATATAGCTGATAGCCTACTGTGACCAGTGATGAGTCAGACGATTCATAAGAACTATAGTTGTAACTACACACTGCTCTTCTTGAAATGAAGTGATTGCTGTCTCTTCTATCCATTGAGAGCTTGTCAAGAAACGAAGAAGGCAGCGGTGGTCAGCAAATGTTACCAAAACTTCTAAACAAAGTGTTTTCAACGAAACGCACACAATGCATATTATCTTGAAGATGTCATAAAGCCTAATGGCACCTTGCTTTCAACATATAAACCAGGTATGTAGCAGCTAGTGTGGTAACAGACACACTCACTCACTCACAACGACTACCATACCCTTCGTGCATGCAGGTATAACACTTCCGGGAGAAATGGGCTGCAAATTACCGAGGCTGAAGTTAGGTCTGTACTGCCGTAATATAGAGGGAAAATTTTACTGGACAATTTTTGCACATGAGTACATATCTAAATACGACCAACAGCTGCTCTCAAATACCACAGACTTGTTTCAGTTGAAGCCTCAAAAATTACCCTCTGCCACACAAAACCACTAAATATCATGGACAACTCAATATTATAGGTACATGTAGAGGTACCACTCCAAAGGACCCAGCTACACAATACAAAATTAGACAGGGAAAGGGTTAAGTTATTTTATGTATGAGATTATGTGCATACGTACGTACTCTAGTTGACATCTGTTACTCACAGCCTCGATGATGGAATTAATTGTAATATGGACCATTAACAAAAGAATGCCATTTGGTTTATTCTCACTTTCTCAAAATACTTACATGCCCACATATTGATGCATACCAAGACACACACTTGCAATAGATGAAGGAGAGATACACACTATAATCAGAGGAGGTTGGACACGATCACGTGCGCACAAAAAGTGGGCGTGTTGCCCCATATACAATACTGTACAAATTATAAGTCACGATCTAAAGCCTTGAAGACAGTTTTAAATGTGAAAGCAAGTTGAACTCCATGAAAAAAGAAGATCCAGCGCCATACCCCACCCGTCCACCCCTCATACTTCTTACAAATCAAGAAAACTCGTTTCTCAGAATGGCAACAACAAAAATAGTATTTTTTGATCGCAGTCGGCTTCTTCTGATGTTACAACATTAGATCTACACGACTCATCTCCGTTCCAGCTTTAGATTTGGCCCTAGTCCACAAACGCAAACATTTTAGCTGCCAGCTACAGTCGCAAATGGCATTCTTTTGAACGCGTGGCAGCATAATTGCATACCAAGGTCATGTGACTATAGCGTAAATGCGCGTCATGTCCAACCTCCTCTGCACTATAATGAAATGTGTTAGCTCGGTAATGGATGGATAATTCGATTGGCAAGGGTAAATTTTGAGGAGGTAACAAATTGAATTAACTAGGAGAGTCCAATAGAGATCAACACATCAACTGGACAAGCATACACCCTAAAAATTAATATATTATACACATCAATCTACATACAGTTCAGAACCAATAAAATTAATATTATGCAAGTCCCTGAAGTGAGGACAGCCCCTTCAATCAGGACACTGCGATACTATAGGAGGTTAGCAATAGAGAGGTCCCATGTGGGTAATCGCAGTGTACCAACACATAAGGCTTTTAGTGATGTTCAGGTACATACCAGATGATGTTCAGAGGAGTGTTAGTTATACCACAGGTGGATACCGTCCGCAGTACAGGGTGGGCTATATGCATAGGCGGATCCTCCATAGGGGCACAAGGGGCACGTGCCCCCCTTTTTGGAGAGCCACACATGCAATCTACGTATATAGCTACAAGAGAGGCACACATTCTAGGGCTATCAACTGTGGAGTAAAACTATCTATAAACCAACTTACTTAGTGCTTTCTAGCTCAAATGGCTGAGCCACTTCCATTTACCACGTTTCGACTAGCATTGAGCGGCAATTTAAGGGGTGTAGTCAAGCGTTAGGGGGCGTGGTCGCAAAACTTTCGCACGCGTGCCCCCTCCTATCACAAATCCTGGATCTGCCACTGATATGTGCAATACTATGCACATACATGTACACACACCGATAGTAGGAATTCTTCCTCAGTGCTCAGTATCAGTTCAACAATCATTAGAGCTCTCTCTTTCTTTCTCTCTCTCCCTCCCTCCCCTCTCCTCTCTCTTTGTTCCTTTCCTATCGCACGCAGATAATTTATGATCTCACAGAGCAACAATGCATTGTCATCAGCAATCAAGCAGCTGCCAATACCGATGATTAACCACATTCCCAAATCTTTTATTACCCTAAAGTGGACATTTCCAATCAACTGATACCCACCTATATCACCAACAGGGCCATCTGATAGCTCTCTCGTCTAATGGACTGCTTGATGAGAGCTTAGCAGTCCCCTAGAAATGTCACCAACAGAAGCCTGTGGCATTTCATTCTAGCACCCAATGACAATGACTATTGGAGCGTTTAAAGTTGTAGATGGATGTATCAGAATAAGTAGGTGTGTAGTGTGTAACATGAAACGTACATGTGCATGTGTACATACAAATAGGTGTATAAAAATGCAGCCATCTATTTCAGGTGGTAGAATTTTTCCAGAGTGGAAATTCTTGACTTTTAAAGTCTCACTGGAACTAGAGCTTTTTGAAGTCAGAGATCAAAGTTTATCAAAATCCATAGGAGGATGAATACATATACATACCGGAATGCAAGTGCTAAGCAGTATATTACATCGACATTTGAACACACTGATTTACCACATTCTATTGCAGTGGAGTCCCACTCTCTCAATGTTCAGATTCAATATTATTAGTGGTGTCAACATTTCAGGGGCAGTTATTTGGCCATAATAGTGTTACTACAATTTGGTGCAATCTTTATGAACACTGGCACCTATCTTGCGTAGACTACTGTGACACCCTGGGGATTACTTAATTAAAGCTTCGCTCATTACTTTTAACTAGAGCTCTCTCAAGCACAAAATCCTTGCGTGTTGCATGGCATTAGCTACACACTTCAGTATTGCACGCAGAAAGGGGATAAAGGGCTGGAGGTGAGGCTACTAAAACATTAAGGGCTGGGGACGAGGCTAATGTTATACTTGCACAGCAGTATTCACTTAGGTTCAATGGTTCACAGCAGCAACCCTGGTGTGTTGTATCGAACTTCGTACTGAGTGCCGACATCAACTTAATTTCCCTCACAGTAACCATGGCAATTGGCAGCTAAGTATGCATACCTTTAGAGTCGAAAAGAAGCCACTGTCATCACACTATCGTTGAAAGCTCGCCAGTGGACATAGGCAGAGGAAGATGTTGCATAGGCGTTTGGGGAGAGGGGGGCACTAGCAATATAATTTGAACCACTGGAATTTGTAGCGTATATAGCTACACGTACCTATCCTAATCACACCCATTCTCCTATGCTTACAACCAAGACATCACAATTCCTATACTATTAACAAATAGAGCTCTGTAGAGCACTTACCCCGCACGCTGCATCTGCGTCCTGCAGTGCATCTATCTGCACAGAGATGAGAGCTGTGGCACTATAAAAATAATTCTAGTGATTTTTGTGCTGATAAACAGACAGAACCAATTGCTTTACTCCTTGCTGCGCATGCACGCGGGGTAATTGTTTATTATGGCCATACTCTAGTATTGATAAGTATGGCCTGGTTCTGGAAGGGGCGGGGGGCACTGCCCCCACTTCAGGCTGGTGGGGGGGGGGGGGGGGGTGGGGAGGGGGAGCCCGTGCCCCTGGTGCCCCCATGCTTCCACCACCTATGATGGACTGAGTGAGGAAGGTGGCAGGGTGACTAGGGTTGACAATTTTTGCAACCATGCCTAAAAGTGCATGCGCCGAGGGTTAATAGACGCACACACCATATAATAGTGTGCGACACATAACGTTCTATTTATACATAAAGTCATGCTATCATTACTTTGGGCAAAGTCAAGAAGCTTAGAATCGACAAATGATGCCAAAACCTGCGAATAAAGCATTTTCGGAGAAATCCACACAATTCATGTGTTTGGAACACCATTAGGAACCTTATAACACTGCACTTTGGACTCACAAATAAGGTATGTAGCAGTTAGCTTGACAACAGACAGACAGACTGATAGACAGACACACACAGAACGACTACCGTAAACCTGCAGTGCATGTGCTGAGGGCTAATGATAGATACTGGACTTTTGATGCGGACTTCACTCATGATACTCATGCTACCACACAGCAATACTCATGTCCAAGCATAGATGTACTAGGACATAGCATTATGTTGGGCCCTAGATGAAAGATGAATAATAATTGGCTTTGAAGAGTGAGGTTGTGTGGTACATGAAGGTCAAACCAGGCCACTCTCTCAGTAGCTCAATTGGTGATGTGGATAGAAAAGTGTTTGATGTGGCAGGTGAGGTGCAATAATCACATCCTCTCACTTGTGAAACAAGGCCATGCTCTCTCTCCCTCCCCGCCCCCTCTCTCACATGCTCTCTCACTCATCAGAGTAGAAATATCACCCATTAGGCCCCTCCAAATCAATTAGTAGTTTCTCATCCCTCTTAATTTCTGCCCGCATGCATTTTGTGATTAGGAGCACAATGCAAAAGTATATCGCCTCCTTTTTTGCAAGCGATTTTGACAACCATTTCCATAAAAAATACTCATATTGACTACCATTACCACTGCCCGCCCGCATCAATTTTGAGCTCAGAAACTAATAATTGATTTGGAAGGGCCTTATGGACTGAATATAAACCCAACAGCCACTTGCTTGCATAAACTTGTTGAGAGTAATAATGAAGACAATGGGTGACCAGCCATGCATGCACCATAATGAAAGCTGTCAGCTAATTGTCGAGAACCAACTTTTGTCCCTCCAATAATCCATGAAATTTAACCATATTGGGCACATGATACCATAGGTTGGGTTTTGAATGCGAGATTCTTTTGATTGCAAATGACGCAATCAAAAGAATCACAGGAAAAAGAGTACGCAATGAATAATATTATACGTGACCACACCCCTTTTGCTCAAGCGCACATGCTCGTGTCGCAAACATGCATGCATTCTCATGGTTCTAAATCTCATGCGTGTTTGATCTACTTGCATGCATGTATCTACAGCTGTCGATTGTCGAGCTTGAGAATGAATTTTCTTCTGTTCTTCAAGCTAACTGTCAACCTGCCAATACCCATGCAGCCAAGCACAACTGTCGCTTGAGTAGTATGGTATTCTATTAATAGCCCACCCCACATGTATAGTCTCGTCCCCAGACCTCACCCAAAAAAGGGGGAAAGGGGTCTGGTGAATTTGGGCCATTTCCTTGGTTTGGCCGGCTCGGTGGGCGCACACCGACATGGCAGTGGTCGAACAAACCTTGGATCTGATTGGTTGGGGATCATGGGCGCACGGGCTGACGATTCAAATTTATACAGCAGGCAATGGCACTGCGGTTGGCAAGTCATATGACTATGCTAAAGCTGCAATCTCATTGGAGCGCTCAAATTCCTTTCCCTGACCCAAGGATTGTGTCCAAATTCATCAGGCCCTTTTCCTTCCTCGAGGGTGGGGTCTGGGGACAAGACTACCTCACCTATAGCTAAGATTGAGGGTGTGGCTTTCTCGTTTAGCAATTCACAATCATTAGAATCGCAATCTGGCTTGTATAGCACCATTCACAATCATTTAACTACGCATTCGAAATCCAACCTACAGTATGTACCTCATGTGCGGCGGTATGGGGAGATGTTCGTTGGAGCGCTGCCGTTGAGGCTCACCGTGGTGATGCTGTGGTGGTTGTTGTGGAGGCAGCTGCTGCTGAGAGGAGGAGGAAGGGGACTGGTGCATGGTGTGCTTGCTCGGAGGCTTGTCCAGCTGGCGAGCCTTTTCTTGCCTCTTCTGCTCATTCTTATAGGCGAGCAGCTGATACTGCAGGTTCATAGGGAGATTTGGGTCGTAGTCAAAACCAGGAGGAAACTGCTCCTCAATCTTGCTGTCTTTGGCTCCATCACTCTCCAGAAATGGAGACATAAACTGGTGCATGGTTGTTGTCGGTATGCCCTTGGAGGGTAGTCTCAGGGTGGCAGGGGGTGGTCGAATGTTTCTCTCATCGCTTGGAGGTGAACGTTTGCTCGACTCCAGTTGAAGCTCAGGTCTAGGACGTTTCCTGTGCTCCCTCGGGTGGCCATTTCCACTGGAATCGACAGTAGCTTGAAAAGCACTGCCCCCTCTCGAGTGATGGTTGCTCCGGTCTCTAACCATTTCATTCATCTGGATGACGTGTTGGGGTGTCACTCCTCCACCAAACTGGCCAAACGGCAGTCCTCCTGCTTTTTGCTGTTGCTGCTGATCTGGTATCTTACCCGTCAACAAAGCATCATCACTCTTTCGACGAGGAGGCTCTCGTATCTCTTGTACTTGACCTCGCTCAACCTGTTTTCCAGGTCCTCCCAGTCCCCCGGTGCCACCACCAATGGATGGCAGCATGGAGCTGGGATGCAAACTGCCCATGCTAACGTGTGGGCCAGACACAGCTGCAGAGGTGGATCCAATGTTCTGCATCAGTTCACCGATGTGTTTAGAAGGAGGCGGCCCTCTCTGATTGGGAGGGTCCAGGGAAGGATTCTCTGACGGTGGTCGAGTCATTGTGCCACCCATTTCTAGCTGGGGCAATCTACCTCTGGGATAATATCCTTCATGAGACGAGGAGTCCATAGGCATAGTACGTTGGGACTTATGAGAGGGGGAACCATGGGGAAGAAGACCACTCTGAAGAGTTCTTGGTAGACTCCCTTCATGTGGGGTTGCCTCAGTTTCATCTCTTTTCCTTTTTACTCGACGCTGTGAAGAAGTACCTCGGGCTTGAGAAGTGGCGGAAGGGCCCACCTGTTGTTCTCCAACAGGGGGAGGTAGTGACTTATATTCTTTGATACGACTAGACCTTCGAAGAGAACCATCCATCGTGGATAGTAGAATGGCATCTCTGCGTCCATTGATTCATGATCAAGGGGACGCCCCGGCCGGCTATAGCGCACTACGTAATCTAACATCACGTGATCACCGCGCGTGCGCATGCGCAGTAAGCTGCACGTGTGCACCATGGTACCAATGAATATCCTCAGAGGTAGTCTGGCCAGCTAGACCCTTGTCCCCCTCTCCAGATTATTATTTTGACTTTTATAGTTGAGGGACAATAAAACTCAGCATAATGAATAGGAGAGGGGGAGTGGGTCTAGCTGGCCAGACTACCTCAGAGGTGGTAGGACATGACAGGCTTGACCTTTGGCTAATAGTTCACTAATTAAATTGCTAGTATAGGCTTTCGTGAAGATTTTTAGAGGATATCGTTGCATTTTTCGAACTCAGCGCTATTGATTTAGTGGGGGAGCCCCTCTTAGTTAGAGCACTGTAGAGCAATTTTTAGGTCTTTGGAATGTCAATTAGCTAGCCGCTTTGATTAACATTCCAAAGACCTAAAAGTTGCTCTAGAGTGCTAACTAAGAGGGGCTCCCCCACTAAATTAATAGCACTGAGTTCGAAAATCACAACGATATTCTCTAAAACAGCCTATACTAGCGATTTAATTAGTGAACTATTAGCCAAAGGTCAAGCCTGTCCTACCTCCTCTGGACTGAATAGCCTAATAGCTAGCTCACTAAGAAAATTAAGTTCAAACTGCAACTTCGGCTTCATACTTTCACCAATTTATAGACTTCAGCACCATGGGATACCACTGATGCAGTATAGCTAAAAAAATGCATAAGCAATTAAATTTTGCATGTCATTTTTTTAACAAAAGATCATACTTTCCAGTGAAGTTTCCAAGGTCCTTGTGAGCCCAGAGGTCACGCAGACCAACTGTTCCAGTGATATTCAGGAGACTAAATTGGAAGGTGATCGAATTGGTGCTTGATCCCTAGGAATCAACATCAAATAATATTATACCGTGTTATGCTAATAAAACGCATGATCTAAATTAGCGCAAGAAAATTCGCGATTTAGGAGTTTTCATAATGTAATGTGGAGCGAGTGATGACTTTTACCAGAACGTCACGCGAAATTTAAAATCGTGATTATTTTTTAAGCTTGCGTTCTATTAGCACAAATACAGTAATAGTCTTTCTCATGATCATGCGCTACTATTAAATTTACTCACAGCATTGTAGAGGGAAATGGCATAAGAGCCATCATGCAACTCCTTGGCCCAGATCTGGCAGTTTTTGTATCCTTCTGTGCAGTTCCAATAACCAATTCTGCTACCTCCCTTACCTGTATATTATATATGTGCACAATCATTATGGAATTTTGATAGCTACTCTTGAACAAGGATGTTGGATGTATAGCGAAGCAGGCTGAAAACATGCCTCAAAATTAATGAGCAGATACCTGGGTAATCTTGATTCACATCAATCATTTCCTTATTCAATAAAACCTATAAGAATAATTGTGGTAGCTAGCTACCATGATTTTGTATCATGATAGTCACAAGTCAGGCTGGCCTACCTCTTTCATGATGTCAGTCATGTTTCTAATATCCGTGGCAACGAGGAGGGATGACCCCATAATGCACCACATGCTGAACTCAGTGCGGTACTCCGTGTCAGTCTGTCCAGGACAGTGCTCAAACGGTTTGTTATCAGCACACCCCTCCCCACCAGTGTAGATAAAATCAGCATCATTCCATCCACCAGGACCTGCATTGTGTCACTGTGTTAATTATGACAAAACCCCTCAGTTTATATACAGCTACAAGAAAATATCTTTGAAACTGGCATGCAATGTGAAACGAGGACATTTCCCTTAAACAGGTCACCATGCAAGGTCACAGCTACATGGAGAACTTAGCTAAGTGAATGAGGATAATACCTTAAGGGTGTATATACAAAATAGAGGGATTTTATTTTTTGATATTTGTGTCCCTCAGCCTCAGGCCTATCATTAAAATTAATAATTTAGCATACCTGCATATTTTCCCAAATCTGCATTGTGCTCAATGATGCTAGCTGTGCCATAGTTTTTCTGGTCCCATGAATCATGGTGGTCAGGTCCACTCCTCCATGAGTTGGCATACTGTCCCATCCACGTCCATGGATCCTCCACACCCCACTCACACGAGTTGAAGAAGACCGGTTTCCCAGTAGCATTGAAGGCTTTGGACTACAAAAAGAGTAAAATATAGACATGATATCAAACACATTGTTGAAGTTACAGGTGCTTACAAATTGAGCATACTGGACTTTTGGGTCAAGCATGGATCCATTGGCTTTTGACGCACACCAGTCGATTTTTACATCTACAGTGATGGTGAAAACATCACTCAGATTTATTGGTACTAGTGGACAAGAGTCCTTCAATCCTAATTAAATTTTGTAACAATAACATACACTCAATCCCCCAGTCTGTGTAGGTCTTGGCATCTTGATCGTAGTGATCATAGCTGCCAGGAATCTGGTGAGGCCTTCCACCAGGGTTACAGGTATACACTCCAGCGTCTGTGTACTTGATATTAAATGATATTATGTGAAAATTGAAAATTTTCTGTCCTTCCAGAAGTTTTATAGCTATATAATAATATTATAGCTCTTACTATTCCACACTTGAATCCCTTGGAATTGACATACTTGACAACTGGTTCAATACCACTATGGAAGTGTTAATATATATTATGACATTAATGGGATCAAAAGAAAATAGGTTGCACCTCATGAGTATAATATTATAGTATACATCACAACGCTAACTTACTCAGGGAATCGGTCTTTGTCTGCCACAATCGTTCCATCAGAAGCTCTGTGATCAGCCCAGCAGTCTGCATTATACACAACCCTTAACAGGTAAACCACTCCAGAATGCATAATAGTTTGACTGTACCTGATATGATAATGTACTCATAGCCCATCTCCTTCATCCCATTGGTTACCATGGCGTCAGCAGCACTCATGACCATCTTAGCATCACAGTAATCTCGACCACACCTTGTATTGGGATAGCCAAAGATTTAAGATATTCAATAAAATAATTCACGGTGCTGTAGTTTATGTTACACTGAAAGGAAAGGTTTAGCCTGCTTACTTTTGTTCAGTGCACCAGGTGTCCCAGCCCATTGGTGGAGTGAGCCCAAGACCTGCATGCAAAAAAGCAAAAAAAGTGTATCAAACTGATATTAAAGATTTAAGCTTACCATTATTCAAGGAATGAGCTGGATCGATAAGCAGACAGAAAAGCCCAGCAACGATTACAAACAGTGCTGCCATAATAGATATCTATGGTCAGGTGTTTATGCACCGAGTTCAGCCCCGCCCCTCAATTGTTGCAGCACCGTCGACCCTTTACCTTCTAAACATGGAGGACTGACTAATGAGAGCAAATTTTAATTGAGCATTTCCAGTTTAATAAGAGTTCAAAAGTATCCATTTAGTCTAATAGGTCACATAATGAAAATTATTTAGTATTTTGCAACCCAAAACCAAAAGTATGACATTGTTCCCTTTCAGCAGTTCACAGCTTTGTCAGCTTGTAGACTTCCGCACCATGAGACTCCACTGTTGCAGTGTAGCTAGTAAAGGAGTATGCATAAATTATTAAAGTTTCTATTGATAAAATTTATTCACCTTCCAGTGTAGTTGCCAAGGTCCTTATGAGCCCACAGATCACGCAGGGCAACTGGTACCGTATCAGAGATGTTCAGGAGACTGAATTGAAAGGTGATTGAGTTAGAGTTTGACCCCTGCAATTAAGACCACAAAATTAACGACGTTATGATGAGTGTATACTGGGTGCTTACAGCATTGTAGAGAGCAATGCCATAGGAACCATCATGCAATTCTTTAGCCCAAATCTGGCAATTGCTTGACCCCTCTGAGCAGTTCCAATTTCCAATCCGGTTCCCTCCCTTGCCTGTGCACATATTATATAACATCAAAAGATATGATGATCACTCATTATGTAAGTAAGCTTAAAATTTAGATTAATGTGATTAACGGTAGTGGAAGATAAGGGTATGATTAGGGAATGCCAGCCTCACCCCCAGATCCATTTTAAGTTTTCAATGCCAAATGGAGCACACAAAACTGAAGCACTGGAAAGAGGGTATAATGGACGAGGCTAACACAAACCTGGATAGTCCTGGTTGATATCAATCAGTTCCTTATTCAACAATACCTGCATATTATAATGTGGAAGAAGACCAACTTACATTAATTTTTATGCTTAACATAAAATGAATACTCAAGTTTTGCACATTCTTACCTCTTTCATGATATCAGTCATATTGCGGATATCAGTGGCAACGATCAGTGACGATCCAATGATGCACCACATGCTGAACTCAGTGCGGTACTCCGTGTCGGTCTGTCCAGGACAGTGTATCAGTGGTTTGTCATCACTGCAGCCCTGACCACCAGTGTAGATGAAATCAGCATCATTCCATCCACCAGGACCTGTGTATGTGAGTGCCAGTGTGTATAATAATATTATGTGCTTGCAAGAGAGAGAGGGGGGAGGAAAGGGATGAGAGGGACCGGGCCAAGAAAGAGAGAGGGAGGGAGAAAGAGAGGTGGACATGTACATTAGAGCTATGATATAGCCAGATTTTTTTGTTCTAGCAGTGCATCCGCGTGCAATAAAGAGGCTGGGCACGAGACTACACCAAGAGCTAGTGTACTGCTATAGCATACCTGCATATTTGCCCTTGTCTGAATTATGCTCAATGATGTCAGCCGTTGACTTCCACTCATCGTGATGGTCAGGTCCACTCCTCCACGAGTTGGCATACTGTCCCATCCACATCCAAGGATTCTCCACACCCCACTCACACGAGTTGAAGAAGATAGGCTTCCCAGTGGAATTCAGGGCTTTAGACTATAAATGAGGCATTGAAACTATTAATTTTTCACCTCTCTAACAAGTTTACCATTTGAGGGTACTGGTCTTTTGGATCAAGCTCTTTTCCATCTATCTTTGTGTTACACCAGTCCATTTTTACATCTATTCAGTTGTGCAATGCACATTGTATAACATTTTGTATACCATATTATATTATAATACTGCTGTATAGCTACAGCTTACATTCAATTCCCCACTCGGCGTATGTCTTGGCATCCTGGTCGTAGTGGCCATAGCTGCCGGGAATCTTGTGAGGCCTTCCACCAGTACTGCAGGTGTACAGTCCAGCGTCTGTGTACTGTAAGGGAAAAAAATAACAATCATCAGTAACTGCATGCTGTAGCTATGTTATGTTAATGTTTTGGGTGTGTGTACTGTGAGGAAATGATACAGAAAGGGAGGGGGTCACTTATGGATGGAGTGTGTAAGGGAATTTCTTACCAGTCCGAATTTGAATCCTTTAGAGTTGACATACTTAATGAGAGGCTCCAAGCCACTGCATTCGAGCGATAGTAAGTTCTATAATAAGTGCCACATATACTCACTTGGGGAATCGTTCTTTGTCTGGTATGATATTACCGGCAGAGTCTCTGGAATCAGCCCAGCAATCTGAAACAGCATCGATCAGATAGGCATACTAATAATATCAGTTCCCCCCAGTATAATAATGCTTTATAGTTGCAGTGAGCATTGCCTTACCATCAAAATTGATGTACTCATATCCCATCTCCTTCATCCCATTGGTTGCCATGGCATCGGCTATGCTCATAATCTCTTTAGCATCGCAGTAATCACGACCACACCTACATGCATTAATATGAGATCTTGATCCATACTTATCAATGTACTATGCAAATAGCTATAATAATATATATTAAATACTAGCATAGCCAGTAGTGTCTTACTTTCCCAGTGTGCACCACGTGTTCCAGCCCATTGGTGGAGTAAGTCCAAGACCTTATCAGCAAGAGAAAAGACAATCAGATCATGGAAGATAGCAAAATCTTGGTTGGCATAGTACTAAATGGTAGTTTACCATTGTTTACAGAGTAGGCTGTTCCAGCAAGCAAGCACAACAGACCAACGAGTAGCAGAGCCATTATTCCTCTAATCTTTAGTTTCTCAGCGAGTTCAGCAGCGTTTAATTTTCAGCCTTGAAAGCCACACCTCTCAACATGCTGATCTTGCAATCCAGCCCCACCCACCCCAAGCTTGCAAGCTAGAAATATTCACGATTAATTTTACACCCCATATTATTATGTATTACAGCCACCACAATAAAAAAAAGTAATCTCTCAGATCATGAATATGCATTGCCAGCTACATTAGCACAGTGTTGTGAGCAATAATCAATGAACAGTGCTAGATTGGCAGGTTTGCAGACTCCTCTTGTGAGGGCAACATAGTAGGCACCCGAGACTTGAACAGCACAGCGGTGCTTGAAGTACGGCTTTCTGCATCGGTAGCACTTGCCGCTGGGGACTAGCCACTCCTCCAGGCCAGAGGGAAGGTGGAGCCTTGAGCAGAGCTGCCTTGGGAGCCACAGGAGGGTACTGCTGCTGTGGAGGATCTCTGAAGAATTAATAGAAAAACACATTAATCAGTGCAGTAGATCCACAGTGTGTTATACAAACATTGTGTACTATAGAAAATAATAAAAGGAGGGAAAGATTTAAACAAATGAAATCTTGCAGAGCTAGCCAAATTTTGTCCAGCAAGACTATATGGGAAATTTGATTGTTTTTAATAAAATTAAAATTAATGGTCACATAAAATTAATTCTCAGTGCACATAAAAATTTAATTTCCCCACGAACAATCATTAAACTCACCTTTCAGGTGGCAGTGAAGTGTCCTGGCAGCCAGCTCTAGAAGAGGAGGGATGATTTGACACTCGTGGATGAACTTGGTGACCCCAATGTCTCCCTTCTCCAGGTGCACACTGCACCCAGCCACGCCCAGTACGCCCCACCATGAGAGGGGGGCCAGGGACACGGGGACGTGGGATATCCCAGGGTTGGAGTCAGCACACAGCTGCCTCAGTTTAGGAATGGAAGAAAAATCTACAGATGGATAAGGTAAACCAGGGTAATTTCATACGCGGGGCAATTCCGTATCCTCGCATTCCCCATTTGACAATGCAAGCATTTACGAAGTGAGCCGGCGGTATACCTAGTAGCTATTAGTAGCTATGTAGGACACCTGGAAGCGTGGCGATTACACTCGTTGTGTAGCAGAAATCACGAAGACACGAAATTGCCCCACATACGAAATTACCCCGGTTTACCTTACATGTAGGTGGTAAATATATACAAGAATCAGTGAGATTTCAAAGCACAAACTGGAAATAAGTTTCCATCAAATTATTTTACCATTGGGTAGTGCTGATAGCTGGTTGCCAGACACAGAGAGGTGCTCTAGATTGAACAGCCTGGTCACTTGTGGCGGTAGGAAGGTCAGCTTGTTGCTGTCCAATTGAAGTGTTCGCAAAGTCTGACAGTGGACGATGTCAACTGAAATGCTCTTAAGTTCATTGCTGGATACATTGAGACATTGCAGTGCTGGTGCCTTCCACAGTTCTACAGAGAATTGTAGGAGATTGTGATACTAGGTGGAGAAATGAGGGAGGAAGAGAGAGGGAAAGAAAGAAAGAGAAACTTGTGACAATGGAGAAAAATAGAGAGAGAGAGAGAGCGATTCACCATCAGGGAGCAGTGCCACTTTATTACTACTGACGTTGAGCGAGGTGAGGTTTTTCATATGATAGAGAGATGGGGTCAAGGTAACAATGTTATTCCCGGAGACGTCCAGTGAAGACAGTGATGGAAGTAGTGATATAACTGCAAAACAGCAAATGCAACAAGGCAATATCAAATCCATGCTGCATCATCCCCAGTTCCTATTATTATCATGTAGCGGGAAATTTCTGCTGGTAGAAAATTTTATGGAGTTCCCACCCAGGCCTTCAGAAGAATTTTAAATTTTGAGCCAGTACTCCACTATAAGTTATAGTGCTATAGTATGCATACACTAGCTACGTAGAATTTTTCATAGTTCTTATTTTCATAGCTGCTGATCTAAGCTATCCGAGAAATCCACGGAAATTTTACACCACGCAAAATTTCCCACTATAGAATTATAGTATTATCATCATCATCAATGTACTGTATTAATATTATGGCAAAAGCAGACTGACCATGAGGTAATTCTGTGAGATTGTTGGAGTGAAGATAGAGGAAAGTTAGTGCCTGAAATTTGTCGAGGTCAGCATTCTGGAGGCAAAAAAAGTGGGTGGGGCTGGTAAGCCTCGATAATTAGCACTTTACAAGCACCTGCCAACACAGTAATTTTCTGCAACGTACTAGAGTTTTGATGCAATTTCTCTTAAGGTAGAGCTTCTGAAGTTTCCTCCTGCAATACTCGTTACACAGAAGCTCTTCTGGAATCTCCTCCAGATTGCAGTAGTTCAGGTTGAGCACCGGCTCTTGCAGTTGCTTCACTGAATCAATCTCTCTCGCAACGCGAGCAAGCTGACCACTAACTGAACTCATAGCTTCTCTTTTCGAAGGATTTTTTCTAAATAATGAGCGCCCACGTGGATGGGCATCAATTAGACTCGAGAAATTGCACAAGAAGCATGAAGAAGCTACCACACGTGTTCACTGAATCTCTCTCCAATGCTTCGATCGAGATCTAGAAGGTGACCAAACTACCCAGCAGTCTAGATCTGCAGTTATTTGAACAATTCTCCCTCTGTGGAAGCAAAAAATACTGCAAAGGAATAGTAACTTACACCTTTAGTTCATCTCTGCCACTGCATCGGCTAGCTACAATGAGAAACCTCGATGTGAGTAAGTGTTTGGTGCTGGCTCCAGCAACCATCCTCTCTGGGGCTCAGTGCTTTTGCCTGGACTGCGACAGAGGCACAGTGTGGATTGTCACTAGCAGTGATCTCTGCTGCATTGAGGGTGAAAAGGTGATATAAAGTGTCTCGTATATTATGTACCTAGTACTGCACTGCAGTGACGAGGTCCAGTTAGGCCGAAACAGCTGTTTGCAATTACACTTTAGCACCTACTTTTTAAAATTTCAAAGACATAAATTCATCTCTATTTGTGCTAATGCATGATGATAGAATTGTAAATCACCCATTGCTATACCTATCAACGTTTATACCTGTCAGGTGAGCAGTGTGGCTCCTCTATCTGGTCACATAACATCTGCTCAAGAAGATTCCGTTGTCGGAATAGAATTTGTTGCTGATCTGGAATCGGTGTGCCTAGCTCTCTCCAGCGGTGACGTCCTCCTGTACAACACCAGTACATGCGAGCTGGACTGTGTGGGTAGTGTGGAGGTGGGTGTGGTCTGTATGGGGTGGAGCCCCGAACAGGATGTGGTTGTCTTGGTGACAAAGGAGGATAAGCTAGTTTTAATGACGAGGGATTTTGATAGCATCACCGAGGTGGCCATGCACCCCCAGGATTTTGGCGAAGGTGAGTGGTGCAATGAGAATAGAGTAAGGTTTCAATCTATACATGTACATAACACTTTTAGTGGCTAATTGATCTGCCTTTTGCTGGGTAGGTTTGCCTAAGCAGGCAGTGGGATGGTTACCCCTTCTTAGGTTTGGAATTGGTAGTAGAAGATGAATTGATTTTCATGTACAAAAAAAAATAAATTATTTTGCAGCCAAGCCTGTGACAGTGGGGTGGGGGAAAAAGGAGACTCAATTTCATGGCTCACAAGGAAAACCAAAAGCTGAGCAGCTGGCAAAGAAGGTTAGCACACCTACAACTCACCGACAGTAATCATTCCACAGTAATTCCTTGCAGCACCAAAACGTGGGAAAAAATGTTTTATGAATTAGTGGTCTTATAGTACTTGTACAAGTGTAGCTAAATTAAACAAGTATAAAAAACAATTGAATAAAATTGAAGAATAAAGTAGGGATGGCAGGATCAAAAAGTACACAAACAAGAGATAATCGTATCTACTATACCGTACTCGCTCTAATTATCCGAACGGCCAAAAATAATTATTAATATCGCCGTTCGGTGTTAAATAGGAAGTAAATAAATTCGGGCAATGGTTTGTTCGAGTATAAATAGAACGGATCCGGTGCAAATGGAGAAAGCACTATTATAGCGACGAAGAAACAGCAGTTGATGTCCAACTACAGGTTTATCGTTGTCAGCTCTAGAGTATGTCTCTGTGCTCTCAGGAGCGATCACAAAATGATCGCCGTCTGTATCTGTGTTACCTTTCTGCTCTTATATGCTGTCCAAGATGTGGTAGCCACACTCTTCGATGAACGTGGAGGAGTTATCTCGAGCTCCTGCCATGCCGTACCATGTGGCCGTTCGGTTGATTTAGAGCGGATGAGAAAACTTGAAATTCAAGATGTTCGACGAATTAGAAAGGAAATAAATTATTTAAACTTGCCGTTTGGGCTATTAGAATGTTCGAATAATTAGAGCGAGTACGGTACATCCCTACGCTTGCTTTTCTCAACTATTAGCTATGCACCTATTAATGTTGACGCGTTTGTTGAGTGCGGTATGTGGGAGATATTCAGGTTGTTCCCTAGTTGTCATAAAGGTTCGAGTTTATCAGTTTTGATTCAATCGTATATTATTACTGATTATTTTTGTAACCCTCAAAAAGCAAGCGTAGGGATGTATAGCGTAGGGATGTATAGTAGATACGATTATCTCTTGTTTGTGTACTTTTTGATTCTGCCATCCCTACTTTATTCTTCAATTTTATTCAATTGTTTTTTATACTTGTTTCTGTTCTTTTTTATTGTACTTAGTGTAATTTATCAGTGCCATCTTATCACAACTTCTGTCCAGTGTAATTATAAGTAGAAGCTTAATGGGAGGTGTCAGAATTCGTAGCCACGCCCCTCATAAACTTGCGCTCATATGCCTATAATGGTATTATTTAGGCGGCCCATTAGACTCTGCTTAGGGAGAAAACCGATTTCTAAGTTTTATTGTTGGCAGCAGCTAGCTCAGTACCGGGCATAATTTTATGATCTGTACGTTTAACCGCTCCCTCGAGCCGCTTGTCGGGAGCCTTCGTATGATAGTATGCCGGATATCTATGATCGATCCAGCGGAGCGCTAGCGCTGCACGCGCTAGCGAATAGCTCGCCTATGCCTAGCGCCTTACCGCTCCTCGAGCCTTGCACCTTCATATCCATGATCGATCCAGAGCACCACTGAACGCGGTAGTACGTACGTAGCTAGCTAGCTACGTAGCTCGCGATCGCCTAGGGCGCCGGCGCGGCCAGGCGCTGTCACATGACTTCACCATAGCAACACATTCCGAGCATGCGCATTATATCACACAATGGCGGCGTATCAGACACGTTAATGCGCCGTACACACCCACTATTACGTAACTGTCGAGATAACGCCAAACTAGCGTGCCACTGCACTGCGCGCTACAAAATGGAGTGGATTTATATGAGAAGTAAGGTGAGAGGTCCAGACAGTCTTGAGTTAGCCCTGGAAATGAGAAAGAAGAAAGAAAGAATGAGAAATGGCCATTTTTTTGAACACTGGTTCTGGCATGTACAATTGATTTGATGAATGATCTTGGTCTTGTTAGATAGATAATTTGCTGGAGATTCTGATTTTCACACTTAGAAATTCCACAAAACTACTTATTTTGAGATATTTGGGTATTTGTAATGTATTATATATATGGCATATCCGGGCCATCCCTACTTATAGAGTCTACCGACTCTATGATTAGAGGCATTTCGAGCTTTTTGCTGTATACATGTATAACTGTTGCAAGAAGTAGGGAAATTTTTGCATGTACATTGTACCTTATTTCCAGGCTGTTGCAGCTGCTCCAGAGGGTGACGATCGAAGGACCAGGATCAGCTGGAGGGGAGACGGAGAGTACTTTGTCTGCAGTAGCATTGACCCAGCCTCTGGTGCCCGCCAGCTGAGGGTCTGGAGCAGAGACTGCGTCCTCCACTCCACCAGTGAAGATATGGATGGACTGGGACAGCCACTGCACTGGAGGTGGGTCTCTCTTCTCTCTGTCTCTCTCTTTTCTCTTTGCATGATTTCCCTCTTCATCATTTCTCTGTCATCCATTTGCCAACATTATGCATAATATTATAATTATTATGTGATAATACTCCTTATAGACCCAATGGCAGTCTGATTGGCTCCACCCAGCAGAAGCCTCATCGTTATGATGTCGTCTTCTTTGAGCGAAACGGCCTCCAGCATGGGGAATTCCCCTTGGTGACCACACCCCTGGGTGGTGGTAGCCATGGTGATGGTGCAGAGGGGCAGGATCAGGTGCGTGTCCATGAGATGATGTGGAGCAGTGACTCTTCAGTTCTGGCTCTCTGGATCATCAGAAAGAAGGATCTACAACAAGGAGGAGCTGACGGTAGCCAGGAGGAGACTTGTGGTATGCATAATTACACATTAGATTGTGTTTATCACTCAGATGAAGCGTAAGCCTAGCACCAACATTCAAGCAGGGGAGGGGGGATTGTTTATAGAGTGCTTAGAAATTAAAAGTTCTTAGCCACCATAAACATTTGCTTTTAAGTGATAGCTATAGCATAGTGAATAGCAATCGTGGTACCGTAGTTCATTATTATTTTCTTCTCTGCAGTTCAGCTGTGGACCACTGGTAACTATCACTGGTATCTGAAGCAAGAGCTTTGCCTGCCTCCAGCAAAGGATGCCACTGGACTGGTGGGAATGATCTGGGATCCAATAGCACCACTGACACTGCATCTGCTGACAAAAGGTACAATGTGCGGACGAAAAGGAGGGGGAGGGAGAGAGAGGGGGAGAGGAAGTAAAGAAATTATTGAACCTAAAATCCTTTTCAGCGAACTTCTTGATTGGGTGTTTGTCATGATATTGATAGCTACAAGCTAGATCGTGTTATACCAGTCTGGAATTATTTTTATTGATAGCTACGAGCTAGATCGTGTTACACCAATCTGGCATTATTTTCATTGAGAAAAATAATTCCAGACTGGTATAACACGATCTAGCTCGTAGCTATCAACATAATATTATTACAATGTATAATCCTTGCATAATAGTGTGCTGTACCTAGACCTTATTCCCTTCACAGATGGTCAGTACATGTGCTACCACTGGCGCTGGTCCACTGCCAAGAGTCTCTCCTGCTCCCAGCTCAACTCAGGCTCTGTGGCGGTCATCGATGGCTGCAAGGTCCTCCTCACTCCCTTCCGCCATGCTGTCGTCCCTCCTCCCCTTTGCTCCTTCACCGTGCAGCTGTCCTCACCCGTCAATCAAGTCGCCTTCTCCCCTCCCCCCAAGTGCAGCGATTTTCTCGTCTTGCTAGCCTCGGGTGAAGTGGCTATGTTTTCCTATGATGATGTCACTATGATGTTGTCGGAAGGAGGGGATGAGATGAAAAGCCCCCAAGGTTTTAGAGTGCTGCTGCAGCCGCCTAAACTTGTTGGAACAGCAATGTGCGTATAAAAAATTAATCGGTACATGATAGCTTGGAAGTAGCCTAACACACAAGCAACACAGATATACTGTTTCTAGTGTGTTATGCTGTTGTGTCTGTTCTTTAGCCTACCGTCTGCAGTGGATGGGTGGAGTCAGCCACACCCCTTGAGGCAGCTGGTTTGGTGGAAACCCACTCATTTGCTGGGCATTGGTCACATGGAGGGAGTGGACACCATAGTGGAATTCAGCCTGCAGGTGGACCGAGAGAACAACTCTGTGGAGATAAAACAGAGGTAAATATATGTGACCTTCCATGACAAAACCAACCATATTGCGCTGATAACCGATTTTTAGTTAAGGCCACCATTACCAAGTACAACCTTTGAACTATTGCTCCTGCAAATTTGAAGTCTCTAGCCCGTGTATATAGACATGGAGATATGAGCCAAAATGTACCCGGATCGCCCGTAATAAAAAATGTGCAGCAAGCCCAATGAAACATTGCTATGTACGTTGCACGTGGAAGTCCGTATACTCGTCGTTTATGCAAAGTACGTAGCCACGCCCACTAAGTCAAAGAGCCAGATGCAGCCAAAACATTGGAAAGAAAGCAGTAGCTGGCTTTTCGATGGAAAAGAACGAAAAGATAAGCGTGTCTATAGATCATTAGTACACAAAATCGAAGAAAAAAGTGTCTGGAGACTTTTTTCTGTGCAGCTGCCGTGCTTGCCTACCTGCAACTATGGCAACGGCTCCGTATCATGGACGGTCAATGTTAGCTACACGGCCGACTTCTTCTAGCCATAACTCAGTAAGTATAGCGTTCTAGAAGCTACGAAGCAGATTTTTGTGTAGAGGAAATTCGAATGATTCCTCTAGCGATCTATGCCAAAAAGTGAAAAATGATAATTATCACCTTGGGCAACTAAATAGGCCTGTATCTCAGATTGATATCCAGCGCAATATGGTTGGTTTGTCGTGGATGGGCACATATGGAAAGTTTCACCAGGAGAAAATTTTGCTGATTTTGCCACTTATTCTCATTGGTGAGATTTTTTTATTATGCTAATTTTGGTCGCATTACAGTCACTCCCTCCCTCTACCTGGAGTGGCCCTGACCCTCTGCACTAATCCTGACACCGAAACAGCAGTCGTCCAGCTCACCGATGGCACTGTGCACCAGTACACTACCACCACCACCGACAGCCCAAGATCCCTCTCCTCCTCATCCAATCTTACGGTGGCCTCTCCTCTAACTGTGAACGGTGGTCCCAGCCATCAGCCTACACTCTCTCCTTGGCTGCTACCTGACAGTAGAGAGATGAAGTTCCCTGACATCTGCTGTGAACATGTTGCCATGGCCACGTTTAACAACAAGGAGCAGATCAGTGTAAACATATTAATACATCATGTGTATGCCTTTTCCCCAGGTTCCCTGATCCTTTCAACATATTATTATGCTCTAGTACAGTTTGGCTGTGATATAAATAGAACAAAGGGTGGTGCTCTAGTACAATTTGGCTGCTATCACTACAGACATGAATGAATGTGAAAGCCTCCATTTATATAACTATCATGAAAAATGTTGCAACCTGAAAACCTGGGGCTTGTACATAATACTTTTACATAATAATTTTATTTACACATTATTGATCCCTCCTCGTGCAGGAGTGGGTCGTTGGTCTGAGTGAGTCTCGACGCACCCTCTACGTTGGAGACAAGAAGCTGATCACCGGGTGTACCTCTTTTGCCGTCCACAACGAGTTCCTCGTCTTCACCACAGACACTCACACCTGCAGGTTCCTGCCGCTGGACTCTGACCCCTCTGGTACAACCTTCACTGTACATAATATTACAAAAACATATCTGTGTGCTTGTGAATGAGTATTTACCGGTAGTCTGGATTACTCCAAGTGTTATAGCAAAATACACCTGCATACTATAGAGGGGCTAGTTATGCACAATACGTGGCCTTCAGTGTTGAAAGCATGGCTGATAAAAACACAAATATGTCGTTAATAAAGCGGGAGAAGTCGATAGCTGAGTGCAAATTTCATGATCTATTGAATGGTCGATATTCATGTGCATTAAGTATACAATATTATGTCACATAGACCTTGCCCCTCTCTCATCTGATAAGCCACTGGCTCACGATGAGAACATCCGTCGGGTGGAAAGGGGTTCCAGGATCGTCACCGTGGTTCCACATGACACTCGTCTCATCTTCCAGATGCCCCGGGGTAATCTCGAGACCATCTCCCCTCGGGCTCTGGTCCTCTCCTGCGTCAGGAGACACCTGGACAGGGTGGAGTTTAAGAATGCCTTAGTTCTTATGAGGAAACATCGGATTAATATGAACTTCATCTACGATCATAATCCAAAGGTTGGCTGGAGTGGGATTTGCGCTTTCTCTCTCTCTCTTCTCTCCCCCTCTCCCTCTCTCTCTCTCTCTCCCTTTCTCTTTCTTTGAGGGATAGGGATGGGAGAGAAGGATAAAAAAAATCTACCTTTCATAATATTATGTTTGCAGGTGTTTCTAGATCACTGTGAGGATTTTGTGAGGCAGCTGGACTCTGTCACTGACATCAATCTATTCCTAACTGAATTGAAGTAAGTGAGGAGGGAGTATTGGGATACTGATCTCAATAGTTTGGAAACAATCAACAATTGCACCTTTGGCACAATTAGAGCGGATAGAAATCAATAGTTTGTCACTTTTCTGGCCTACAGGAATGAAGATGTGACCACGACTATGTACCCTGGTCTCCAACGGCAACAACAACAACATATCAGTGAGGGTGGTGAGGGTGGTGATGATGAGAGTCACTGTAACAAGGTGGACCGCGTGTGTGTGGCTGTGAGGAGGGCGCTGACGAAGCTTGGCGCCAACAAGTACCTTCTCTCCATCATCACAACCCACGTCAAGATGACCCATCCTGAGCTGGAGACAGTGCTGGGAATGATTAAACAACTCAAGGGTAGAAAAATCACATGTGTGTTTGCTCATAGTGAACAATATATGCATCATAATTATGGGGTCAACTCAGAGTGGTTGTATGGTTTTAAGCTAACTACCATACTTAATCTAATACAATGCATGGGAAAATTTTTTCAATTTTGAAAAATATGCATTTTCTGGTAAAGGTCGTCAATCGCTCCATATATAAATGTTATGAGAACTTATAAAAATTAATGCTAATTTTTGCATTATATTGAATCATGCATTGTATTCGATTAACTATGGTACATGTAATAATTTATACATTTTCTCTTCTTTTTCTTGACAGAGAAAGCACCCAGTGATGGTACTAGTGACACTCTGACTGCTGAAGATGCACTGAAGTACACTCTCTTCCTGGTTGACGTCAACCAGCTTTACGACGTGGCCCTGGGGATGTATGACTTCTCACTGGTCTTGCTCGTGGCTGAAAAGTCACAGAAAGATCCAAAGGAGTATCTGCCGTTTCTCAACGAGCTGAGGAGACTGCCTCTTCACTACCAGAGGTACAGGATTGACAGGCATTTGAGGCGATTTGACAAGGCTCTGCAACACATCAGCAAATGTGGTAAATTGTTGGATATCACAGTTCTCTCTCTCTCTCTCTCTCTCTCTCTCTCTCTCTCACTCTCCCCCTCCCTCCTTCTCTTCACCAATAATTCATTTTACATGTAGGTCCTGATAAATTTCCTGAGTGTCTAACTCTCATAAAAGAGCACTCCCTCTACACCAATGCTCTTTCTATCTATACCAACAATACCTCTGACGAGTACAAAGTAAGCTCTCGCTTTTTCATCTATATTGATCTGCTACATCTTCCACATAATACTGTGTACTTACTCTTAAGTGGCTCTGTGAGATTAGGTTTGTCTGAGCAGGCAGTGGGATGGTTGCCCCTTCAGTTTGGGATTGGTAGTAGAAGATAAACCTACTAAATTTAATGTATGTATTTACGTACCTTAGACAGTAGCCAAGGCCTATGGTGAACATCTGGTTGAGAAAGGAAAGCACAATGAAGGTGGAATCAGTGAGTTGAGCTCATTGTATAGTAATATCTCGACTCTCCATGTGCACACATACATTAATAGAAAATTTTATGCATGACCACTTTTCCTTCATTGCTGCAGTGTTCAGTCAGTGTGGTTGTTTGGAGGAAGCCATGGCCGCCTTTGAGAAGGCTGGCCATTGGAGACAGGTCTTCACCATGACCGCTCAGCTCAACACAGCACCTCCAGAGACTATGGCCATTGCCAGGAGGATAGCAAGTTAGTACAATAATACAACATGGCATGCTCAGGGTCCCTATCGTGAAATGAAATGTGTAACTAGTTCAGCTTTGATAACCAATCTGAAGCATAGGAGACTATCTCAGCTCTTGATCAGGCACACTTGCACAGGGCACTTTTGCAACCAATTATTAGATCTTGTTATATTCCACTGAAGTTCCGGCTATACCTTCATGTAAGAATCATAAAGCATGAATATCATTAAGTATATTGCATATGGTTGCCTAGAGTCTCCACCATCCTCTCCCAGTTGTTGCTGAGTTGCCAGCAGTTGCCCGTTGTAGCCCAGGGTTGCCAGAGTCTCCACAATCCCCTCCCAGTTGTTGCTGAGTTGCCAGCAGTTGCCCGTTGTAGCCCAGGGTTGCCAGAGTCTCCACCATCCCCTCCCAGTTGTTGCTGAGTTGCCAGCAGTTGCCCGTTGTAGCCCAGGGTTGCCAGAGTCTGTGACCATCAGCACCCAGTTGTTGCTGAGTTGCCAGCAGTTGCTCGTTGTAGCCCAGGGTTGCCAGAGTCTCCACCATCCCCTCCCAGTTGTTGCTGAATTGCCAGCAGTTGCCCATTGTAGCTCAGGGTTGCCAGATCTAGAGTCTGTGACCATCAGCTCCCAGTTGTTGCTGAGTTGCCAGCAGTTGCCCGTTGTAGCCCAGGGTTGCCAGAGTCTCCACCATCCCCTCCCAGTTGTTGCTGAGTTGCCAGCAGTTGCCCATTGTAGCTCAGGGTTGCCAGAGTCTGTGACCATCAGCTCCCAGTTGTTACTGAGTTGCCAGCAGTTGCCCGTTGTAGCCCAGGGTTGCCAGAGTCTCCACCATCCCCTCCCAGTTGTTGCTGAGTTGCCAGCAGTTGCCCATTGTAGCTCAGGGTTGGCAGAGTCTGTGACCATCAGCTCCCAGTTGTTGCTGAGTTGCCACCAGTTGCCCATTGTAGTCCAGGATTGCCAGAGTCTCCACCATCCCCTCCCAGGAGTTGCCAGCAGTTGCCCGTTGTAGCCCAGTGTTGCCAGAGTCTATGATCATCCCAGCTCTCATGAGTTGCCGAGTTGCCAGGAGTTTCCCGTTGTAGCTCTACTGAGCTCAGGGTTGCCAAAGTCCTCCCAGTTGGCAACCCTCGGCTACAACAGGCAACTGCTGAGGGGGATGGTGGAGACTCTGAGCTACAACGGGCAACTGCTGGCAACTCAGCAACAACTGGGAGGGGATGGTGGAGACTCTGGCAACACTGGGCTACAACGGGCAACTGCTGGCAACTCAGCAACAACTGGGAGGGACAGTGGAAACTCTGGCAACACTGGGCTACAACGGGCAACTGCTGGCAACTCAGCAACAACTAGGAGAGACAGTGGTGACTCCAGCAACACTGGGCTACAATGGGCAACTGCTAGCAACTCAGCAACAACTGGGAGGGGATGGTGGAGACTCTAGGCAACCATATGCAATATACTTAATGATATTCATGCTTTATGATTCTTACATGAAGGTATAGCCGAAGTTCCTATTCTTGTGATTACATGTATTGGTCATATTCACATTAATTTGATCCACAAATGTTAATTGACTAGTGCTAAATTAGTGAAGTCTTATCATTTGTTTTTGCCTTATTAGATTCCCTCAAGGGTAGCCGTAGGTACACAGAGGCTGCCCGTGTCCTTCTAGACTACGCTAAGGACGCTGAAGAGGCGATAGTGACCCTCCTTGAGGGGAGCTCGTGGGAGGAGGCGCTCAGACTGATCTACTTCCACTGGAGGACTGATCTCCTCGAGACCCACCTAAAGCCGAGCCTCCTGGAGGCCCACCAGTCACAGGTGGCGCTGTTTGATAGCCTCTCAACAACCTACCTCAGGCACACGGCAAGGCTGGCCGTTGTCAGGGAAACCAAGAGGCAGAAACAAAATGCCATACTAGGTTAGTTTGGAAACAAGCAAAAGATTCTCTATGGACAACTTAACTGTTAGATAAAATTGCTGAGGTTTCAACTATATACTTTAGTCATCCTCAGGGCAAGGAAAATTTTAAGTTGTCTACAGAGAATCTTCATTTGTTTCTCTATGCAGATAGCAACATCATAGAATTGGGAGTAGGGCCTGGGGACGAAGCTAAATTAAATGTCTTATGATACTTTTCCTCTCGTGTTCAACAACCTTTTCCCCCACAGAAGGTACGTATGCTGCCGATGAGAAAGATGCTGACCTGTTCTCGGACACAAGCAGCATCACAGGGAGGTCAGCCATCAGCTCTGTCAACTCATCTCTCCTCTCCAAGACATCCGGGTAAGTCAACATCTTTAATGTTTATCAGATACTTTTCCTATCCAGGATGATTGCATCAATATACATAATCATACATGATATTTTACATAATATTATTATCTGTAGGCGCTCTACCAAGAACCGTAGGAAAGCTGAGCGTAAGAAGCACAGTTTGAGGGAGGGGAGCGCAAATGAGGACATAGCTCTGATGGAGGCTCTTGGTGAGATCGTTACGATGGTGGACAGACTTCAGGATGAGGTGGCCAGTCTACTGGGCATGCTGGTGCAATTTGGCTTCACCAGCGAGGGGAAGAACGTTCAAAGAACTTTTGAGAAGCTTTTAAGCTTGGTTAAGTCGAAAATGGACGAGGTTTGGCCACCTCAAAGACAGGAGCAACAATTATCTGACCTCTCAATGGCAAATATTGGGGTAGGCATTAATGTTTAGTATTGTGTTGTGAATATAATATAGGCCATAACTGCTGCTAATTACACTAATCATGTGCACATGGTTAATATTATATTGTGGATATAATAATTATTATATATAGGCCATACCTGCTGGACCGGGTACTACTGTGAACAGTATTGTGGCAGCTTTGGCAGCTGCCACACCAAGCACTGTTGGCTCAAGTAAGGCATCCTACATCGTGCACGATATCATAGTAGTAATAATATTATTATACACATGTACTACCACTATAAATGTTTTTGCTCTATGTAGGTGTTGGTCCCACCAATCAACCAAGTATTAGAGAAGGCATACACTGGAAACTGGACTTGCTGTGTTAATATCTTTATGCCATTTAATACTTCTTGCAAGCAAGCTGACACACTAAGCAGAAAATTTTTTTTTTTTTCCCGAAACCATCACATATAGTTAAACTGGATGCACAGTTAATACTATTATACTGGGGTGATGTAAATCATCGGGGAGGGGGGGGGGCATTGCTGGGATGCGGCCAACGTTGACGATCTTTACCGCAACATGGACAATATAAAAATTAATAATAGTGTCATGACCACAATAATTACATTATTGCGCATGCACTACACTGTGAGCTGTATAGTGGTTTTCTCATTACCGAGCGAAGCGAGGTTTATACTCGGGTCGATCGAGTTTTTGTACGGTTTCTTTGCGAGCTTCTAAAACTTCGTTCTTGCTTGCTAGAGGGAGTCCAGCTCCATCGCCGGCTCCAAGGAGGTCAAATAAAGTGACCTACTTTCACGAAGATTGAGGGCAGCCACAAGTCCACGGTCGTCCCGGACTCCATGACCCACCAAGTCAAATTTTTGCGTCGACCTTAAATAGTCGCTCTTCTTGGTGAGCGTCGACGCTGAATTCTTTTCGGTGGCAGCAGGCGTCAAACATGGTCTTCTATCTTCTGGATCTTTCACAGCTGCCACATGGCTGTAGTATCGCCGAAGTCCAGTCGCCCGATGAACAAATTTTCGCGACGCCTAAAATCTTCGCCCATTCTGGGCTTGAGCCTGCCTGGTCCTTTGCTTTGACCAGCTGTGGCAAAAGTTGATCGCCATGCACTAGCTAACTCTTAGTCTTAACTCTATCGCCAGTGTCTGTCAATCAAAAGATTTGTAGAACCTATGTCTGCAATAGTTTCTGTACTGACTTGACTCGCATGGTCAATGGAAAGGGAAAGTCCCGTTTGGTCACGTGGTCTAATTGCGCATGCGCACCGCTACCCCAGGGTCATTAATTGCCAAGAAGTCAACATGTCGGTCTTTTTCTTCATAGCTGTGTCTTTCTTTGTATTGAACTATCGAACATTGCCAACTTACTCTGACGAGTGTAGGCAGGTGCAGGGGATTTATGTCATTCCTGTAAAAGATCAGGTATGCTGAAGTATAAAAGTTTCTTGGTTTTGGCTATGAACACATTTTTATAGGTAAGGTTTGGGTGTACTAAAGGAGGGACCATCATCTCCAGGGTCTCAACTGTGCCAGCAATTTTTTCACCGCCCAAAGTATACATCAAGGAATCACGAGTTAACATGGCAATTATAGTGCTTTTGCTGGCTATTTCTGGTGACATAGAGGTTAACCCAGGACCTGTGAGGTATCCATGTGGCAGATGTTGCAAAGCAGTTAGGAGTAACCAGAGAGGAATATATTGCAATGAATGCAAAAAATGGTTCCATAAGCAATGTGCTAACTTAACAGACTCACAATATGTTAGGCTTTCAAATAGTTCAGACAACTGGATGTGCATTACCTGTTCAATTCAAACAAATAGGGAACAGCAAGACAGACAACAGTGCAATAGGCTAGAATTGCAGCACCAAGTTGAAGGGGAAAGAGAACACATTAGGTTTCCATGTAGCATTTGTCATAGGTCAGTCGCACGTAGCCACAGGGGTGTTTGTTGTGATCAGTGTAACAGGTGGTTCCATGTGACATGTGCTGGCATACCAGACAGTGAATACACAAATACTTCTACAAACTGGGTATGCAATTCCTGTCTTAGGAGAGAACACCACCAGCAAAGTATACAAAATGGAGTTACAGGAGAAAGGGAGCATAATATTATTAGGTTTCCATGTGGAGAATGTCAAAGGTCAGTTACAAATAACCACAGAGGTATTTGTTGTGATCAATGTAACAAATGGTACCACAAACAATGTGCAGGCATAACAGATAGTGAATATAGAAGGCTCTCAGGCAGTTCAGAAAGCTGGATGTGTATAACCTGTCGTACACAAGTAAATAGTAGGCTACCAGAAGTAGTAAATCTGTGTCCCGTGCACATACATGAACAATCTACTAATGAAGTACATCATGGTACTGATCTTACTAATCAGCAACAATATTTGTATTCAGAAGGATGGCAAACTGAACTCTTACATACACAATCATGGGCACAGAAAAACATGGACCAATTTCAAGCTAAGCAAAACCAATGGCAAAATAAAAAATGTAACATTTGTAATGAATGTTGGCCTACAAAAACAAATCTAAGGATAGCATTTTACATTTGCAACAGATGTCAACGAGATAAGCACAGCCCTAAGCTTTATTCAGCAGAAAATGACATGGACCCTGGCACTGTTCCTCCTTGCTTACAAGACATGACACAAATAGAAGAACTGCTAATTGCAAGAGCCTGTCCCATAATGACAGTGTATCACAAACATGGTGGGCAACTAGGGTATTCTGGGCATGTACTAAATCTACCACAAAACATTCAGCAATTTATTAATAAACTTCCTGTTAATGTAAGTGATCTCCCAATACTGACAGTAACTAGGCAAGGTGCTCAAGGTACACACTGTAATTTTCGTGTACGTCGTAACAAAGTTGTCAGTGCACTACAATGGCTAAAATACAACAATAAATTTTATATGGATATTGAAATAGATTTTGATTCAGTACAACGTCTCCCAGTCGATGGAATTCCCGATGCACTACTAAACTTTGAACTACCACAGAATAATAAGGAACCAACAGCCAACCAAGGCCCACCCACTGAGGAAACATCAGATGACGTATGTAATAACCCTAGCACCTCATTTATACCCGGTGTACAGCCAATGCAAACAGAAGAGCAAGCTATTAGGTCAATTGTTGCAGGTAATGACCCATTAGAATGGCCACCTGTTGAAACCACACCAATTAACGAATTTAGCACAGAAGGTTTGGCAACCATGGTGTTTCCAACACTGTTTCCATATGGCAAAGGAGATCCAACATGTAAAGGTCGTCACCGTGCAGTAACACTAGCAGAAGCATTTAAACACCTTGAACGCTATTGTGATATACTACCTGATGGTATACATTATTGGCGTTTTGCATCACACCCACGATTTCCTTATTGGGCTCTTAATATGAAACAGAGACATGAATTACTCACGCAATCAAGAGTGTATATCCAGCAACACCCATGTGACGCAAATTTAACTGTAGAGCAACTTCAAGAAATGGTAGGCACTATGAGTTCCATACAACTAATGAATCGTTTACAGAGGTATGCAATGAAAGTATTAGGCTCAAAGCAGTACTGGTACACTAGATATCAAGAACTCAAAGCCTTGCTTGAACAAAAAGGACCAGCAACTTTCTTTTGGACAGTTAGTAGCGCAGACAACTATTGGCCAGAGTTACATTCCCTGCTACCACATCCTACAGAAACAAATATTACACATGGTATGAGGGTAAATGAGGTCATTAAAAATCCACACATCACAGATTGGTTCTTTCACTCTAAACTTAAAGATTTTGTAAACTATTGGTTATACAAGACATTAGATACAGAATGGTACTGGTTCAGATATGAATACCAAGCACGTGGAAGCACCCATGCTCATGGCTGTGCAAAGCTTAAAAACGACCCCGGTTTATGTGAACTGGTAAAAATTGCAGGTTTAGGTTGGATGGAAGAAAAAGCAAACAAAGGTAACACTGAGCCTTACCATAACCAACATATTATTTTGTATGGACAGCAAGCAAAACAAAGGGCCATAGCATATGCAGACTGGCTTGTGACCACAATTAATGATAGCATACCTGATGGCCACTGGACATTACCACAACCCCACCCTTGCACCATGAGACTCACAAATGTTCCCAACTCAGCACTAGATGAGGACTACATCAACCTAGTAAACACTGTACAGAGACATACACGCTGTAGTCCAGCATATTGCATGAAACAGAAAAAAAATCAACAGCAATCCACTTGCAGGTTTGGCTATCCTAAAGAGTGCACAGATCAAACAGATATAACATTTGAAAAGCTATCAACTGGTGACATACGAGCAACATTGACCACCAAAAGAAATGATCCTAGATTAAACTCCCACAATAGACTAATGGTCCAAAACTGGCGTGCAAATGTAGATCTTCAAGTCATTGTGGATATGACAGCATGTGCACGATATATGGCAAAATACGTCTCTAAATGTGAACCACATTCAAAAGCTATGGACGCTATCTATGCAGACTGTGTAAACAAGTTGGGTTCAAGCAGCAATCCCATGTCAACATTCCGCAAAGCAATGATACAGGTAGTAGGAGAGAGAGATTTTGGTGCACAAGAAACAGCACACATCCTACAAAGTTTACCACTATATAGCTGTACATTCAACTTCGTAACTCTCTCTTTAGATGGGGGAAGACAAATTCGAACCGATACACAATCTGCACAAGATATGAGCACGACTCCAACCATGCTCGAAACTTATATGACTCGCATCCAATACCAAGATAGCTTCCCAAATATCATGTCCCTTAATATAGTGGAATTTGTATCAAAATATTCATTATCACAAAACGAACTTGTGTGCAGAGGAAATGAAGTAATAGTTAGAACATTTCCAACATACAATAGTGATCCAAAAGGTAAAAACTATGGATTATATTGCAAATACCAACTAATCAAATTTAAGCCATGGCAAACACATCCACACAATGCTTGGAATAATCTACCAGAATGTGATGAAACCTTTATTTCTACATATAAACACTTTTTAAGTACTAATTATGCAAAACAACATATTGCCACAATCACTGAAGAGCTACACAGAGCAGAGCAATATGAAGCCTTACAGCCATCTGCAGATGACACAGAAAGCACACAGGAACAAAGTCAGGAGGAGTGGATGCTCTTATGTCAACTACAACCCACATTCACAACTAGGGAATCAACAGAAGAAAATATAGACTGGGAGGAAGCAGCCAGACAGTTACCACAACCACTATTACTTTCATGCCCAAACTGGATTAAACAGATGAAAGCTCAAACAGATGGCTCCATAGCAAGACGTCAATGCACTCCAGTTGACATAAATTGTTTGAATGAACAACAAATGAATGCATATCACACTGTATCAACACACTACTATAATACTGAAAATGATCAACAACCATTACATATGCTAATACTTGGCACAGCTGGCACTGGCAAATCATTTCTTATTCAAGCTTTATCCCAACTACTACAAGATAAATGCCTACTAACTGCAACCACTGGAATAGCTGCATTTAACATTGGTGGCATTACACTTCACTCTGCTCTGCACTTACCAGTACAAAAACATAACTGTAATGATCTAAGGGGCCAAGCTCTAGCAATGCTACAACACAAACTAAAAGATGTAACATACTTAATTGTAGATGAAATTTCTATGCTAGGACAAAATATGATGGCATGGGTGGATAAACGATTACGCCAAGCAAAAACACACCTAGACATACCATTTGGTGGCATATCTGTAATTCTCATTGGCGATTTTGCACAACTTCCTCCCGTTGGTGACCGTCCGCTATTTGCACCTGAAGGCGAAGGCTCACATGGTCATACAATGTACCACCTCTTCACCAAAATTGTCATTTTAGACAAAGTCATTAGACAAAGTGGAATAAATTCAGAAAGCAAACAATTTCGAGATATGTTACTAAGGCTTCGCAATGGTCAATCAACTGAAGCTGACTGGAATACACTACTCCAACGGACACCAACAATGGCAAACAATTCAGATGAATTCACTAATGCTATTCGCCTCTTTTATAAGAAGGAGAATGTGGCAAAGTATAATTATGATGCCATTACAAAAATAGGATCACCAGTAGCACGAATCAATGCAATTCACTCATGTGCAGCAGCTGCTTCAACAAAAAGTGACGATGCAGGAGGTTTAGAACCAATTGTGTTCATGGCTAAAGGAGCACAAGTAATGCTAACAAATAACTTATGGCAACAAGTAGGATTATGCAATGGTACTAGAGGCACTATAGATAGCTTATTGTATGCAGAAAGTCACAAACCACCAGGTCTACCCATTGCCATTTTAGTTAATTTTCCAGATTACAATGGTCCACACTTTCTTCCTAACAAACCTCACTGTATCCCTATACCACCCATAGTTCATGAATGGCATAATGGTTTAAATACCCTATCAAGACAGCAAATACCACTAAGATTAAGTTATGCAATGACAATACATAAGTCACAAGGACAAACAATGACAAAAGCTGTAGTAGATATTGGTGATAAAGAAATGGCAGCTGGATGCACATTTGTAGCTCTATCCAGGCTTAAAACACTCTCAGGGCTTTTAATACAACCAATGACATTTGAGCGCTTGCAAGCAATAAGTAAATTAAAACGAATGCAACAACGCATCTGGGAAGAAGAACGTTTAAAAACAATGATAATTACCTAAATCACAAATACTAACATGAAATCACCTACAAAAGCAGGGCATTATCATTTAATTAGTAAAGCCACATATATCAATAAATTACCATCCATATCAATACTCAAAATTATGGTATAAAAAAATAAATTCCTAATTAATAGTCACATAGGTGGATTACAATACATGTTGTGATACCTTCCTAATTATTGTACTACACAACATGAGAAAGGTTTTTTTTTCTACAACTCAAGGGAACTTTCCAGGCACATTTCCTCTTGCTCCTATTTTGTAATACTTACACAATATTACATAACTTAGTTACCTTCTGCACCCCACTTCCAATCTAACCAATCAGATCACTGTTACACAAAGCTATAAAAAATAGTACTATATTATATTTTTGGTGCTAAGTTTTGCCAGAACCCATAGGTGGATCACCATAGCACCCTAATTATAGTAATAATTTTATTATAAGCTTGAGAAAGTTTTTTTTGCTACAACTCAAGGTGACTGTGGGCATCTTTTCCTTTTTTTGGCTCCTATTTTGTAATGTTATATAATACTTATGCAATATTACATAACTTAGTAACCTTCTGCACCCAGCACTTCAAATCTAACCAATCAGATCACTGTTACACAAAGCTATAAAAAATAGTACTACATTATATTTTTGGTGCAAAATTTTCCGCCAGAACCCATAGGTAGATCACCATAGCACCCTAATTATAGTAATAATTTTATTATAAGCTTGAGAAAGTTTTTTTTTGCTACAACTCAAGGTGACTGTGGGCATCTTTTCCTTTTTTGGCTCCTATTTTGTAATGTTATATAATACTTATGCAATATTACATAACTTAGTAACCTTCTGCACCCGGCACTTCAAATCTAACCAATCAGATCACTGTAACACAAACCTTTACTGAAAAATCAAAAGTTACAAATCCTATAAAAATGAAGAATCCAGTCCACTCATCTCATATTGTCCAAGATTTTCTCCAAAACCTCTCCAAGATCTCCTCACGACTTCTAGAAATTCTACAAAGGATTCTTAGTTCTCTACAATGGCTACAAAACGTAACCTCAAAAACACCGATTCTACCTCTCCAACGAAGAAGGAGCACCTTCTCACACCCCAACTCATCACCACAGCAGACACCCATGCTACGATTCATGGTTCAATTTTTTCACTCTCTACTCTGGAGAACAACTACTTTGAGGGTGAGATTACCGATGGCGTGGCAATTACCCGGTTCGTAGGATTCGATCGTACACACTTTACACAAATGGAGCAGTTTCAGCAAAAAAACATGACAGTCACCCTCAAGAATTGCCAGATTAAACCGAGCAAACTTGCTACTACTTTAGAAGTAGTTCTTCGTAACTACACCAGTATTAAGCGTTCCGATATCATATTTGAGCCAAATCCGGAGATGCTTGGAACCACATTGCTGGAGATTGCCAATCTCCCTACCATGAAGGAATATGACAGAGTGACTGTCCGGGCACAAGTCATCAAGCTGGCAGATCCTGAAAAAGTCGGAAAAGGATTAACTAAGCGAGAAGCCACAATAGCAGACAAAACAGAAGCTACTATCTTGACCCTCTGGGGAAAAGATGTTAACCAAGTTAAACTGGCTTACTCGTACCAATTCCATCGAATGGTTGTCAGAACATACAGAGGAAAACACCAACTTTCCTTCCCCAAATGTGGAGCCAGTATCACCCCCATCGAAGATATGGAAGATGTTGTTGACGACTCTTTCGACTTGGATAATGATACTACACTAGATGGAGCACAAGTCATCGGGGTCTATCAACTGGAGTCAATCTTCACTTGCATCTCCTGCAAAAGAGGAGCAGTGAAAAAAACCTCCACGACAACTGGAACTTGCCAGCAATGTGCAACAGTACAGAGACTGATCAAGGAGAAAGTGACATGCAAATTATTCATCGAGGCAGGAGAAGAACACCTCACAGTCCGGGCATATGAAGATATTCTGACAGCCATTGTTCAACCCGATGAGCAAATCACATGTGAGAACCTCCTTGCCTCGCGTCCCTTCAACCTGAAGTACAATGATTATCATGTGCTCACCTCGGTCAGTCGCACTTAACTTTGATCTTCTCAATCTTTTTGTATGCATGTTAACTGCTTTAGAGAATCCAAGTCTTAACTTTGTAGCCTGCATGCCTTGTTAACAATACTCATCCCCTTTTTCACTTTGAACTTTCATGTACATACTTGCCCCTTTTTTGTACACATGTTAATTCCTTAATTAGAGAGAATCCCAACAGTAATCTTGTAGCCTGTATGCCTTGTTTAATTATACTCCATTTAGTAAGCTATTGCATTCTTTTCTGTCTCCACTTGCATCTATCACCCTTTATTTCTTTTTCCCCACTGTACATTTGTATCCATTTATCGATCATTTTCGAATTTCACTTTGTTGGACTTCTTTCATGTAACTTCCCCTCATTTTGTATGCATGTCACAAGCTAATCACTGATCATTTGTAAACATCTTACAAACATTAAACCGATCCTTTATGTCTATTCTTTGGACTTCTTTCAAGTACACACTTCCCCTCATTTTGTATGCATGTCACAAGCTAATCACTGATCATTTGTCAACATCTTACAAACATTAAACTGATCCTTTAAGTCTATTCTTTCAAATCAAAATTAGAGTACCTCATATATGCATATGCCTCAGTAGTTCCTTTGCTGCTTCCTAAAGTTTAATATATTATTATAGCATCAAATTATAACAAAATAAAACATCACAAACTACCTTTAAATATACAGTAGAACAATTGCCAAAGGTTGTGCCATTTGCACTCTTTGTCGCGGCAAAACTACATCTACATCCTACACCCTGAAGGCAGAAGCTCAAGATCAATACAATGAAAATCATGTGACTGTTCACGTGTTACGCATAGTTGCTATATATATATAATATGCGCTACTGTATACTATAGCTAGCTAGCTATTAACGGATATGACAATATCCGGCAGTTACTCAAAGCTGGTAAAGGGTCTGCACATCAACTTGATGCACTATTACATCAAGATAAAGCTTTTTCGGACCCTTTACCCACTTTGCATATTACCAAACTTCACTGAACCAGGACTTCAAAATCAAAATCTCCCAGACCCCAACAAACACTTAATATTCGGTATCTGTCATAACGGACCCCGGGGCCACAGAGCTGAGCGAGGAACCCTACACTTCAGTGTATCGCTAGTTTAATAGTGTAGGGCTCGCCCCAATTACACGTTACCTTGGAAGTTCTTATGGCCACTGTTGTTGCTAATTCTTCAGCTTTAGGGGACGGCGATGTACTAATAATTCCCAACGAATTGTTGGATGTTGCACCAAGATGGGAGCTCCTGGCGAGGTGTTTGAAACTATCAGTGTCTGACATCGCGAATATCAGGACCAAATATTGTGGAGACGTAAACTTAGCCCTGAGTGAAGTTATCTCGAGAGCGATAGCTACAAATCATCAGTTAACGTGGTCGGATTTGGTCCAAGCATTGAGAGAGCCAATTCTCAATGAAGAATGCTGTGCTAGCCAGATTGAAAAGAAATTTGTCCATAAGCTGACCCCTTGTAAGTTGTAGTCTTGCAAGCCAGACTGCTCCCACAGCAGGGACTATATATCAGAAAGATAATATATAGTCCCTGGTCTGAGAGACTCCCTATATAATAATTATCTGTTTTGGATCCCGATTATGCAGGATGCACATGACATCACGCATTGGAGTCCGCCCACACGATGTCAAGAGCCAGCCTGTTAATGCTCCTTTGCTGTAACGTTCTCTGTGATTGAATTAGCCTTTGAAAGGTATCTAGAGCAAAGAAAGAAGTCGATCTGGTACTAAGCTACCTCAAGAATTCAAACATGTGACATCACTCATGTTCTGCAATCTGATTGGTGTGCCAATGTGCACATAGATCCAAAATAGTATAGGCAGTCTCCCAGACCCTCCCTCCGCGTGCTTATCCTGAAAGAACTAAATGCTGCGGTGGAAGCGGTCTGGCTTGCAAGACCGTGAAGTAATTATTAAACATGATCTCAACCAGAGCATGCATGTTGTACCTAGCTAGTCTCAGCCCTAGTTCAGCGCCACAGTGCCTATGTGCATAGGATCTAGAAGGGGCTGGGCACGAGACTAGCCTGGGTTCGAGTTAAGCTAGCTATGTAGGCACAAGATTGGCCTGTCTACGTATCTGACGACCCTTACCTACATGGAGTATACTATCGGACCCAGACCTCTCCTATTTCTGCAGCGCTAGATATATCACGCGGAAGGATAGTCTCATCCCCAGACCCCACCCCCTCGCGTGCATGGTGGGATCTGGGAACAAGACTAGCGGAAGGAGGGGTCTGGGTTCAAGACTATTCAAGTACCTTTTAGTTGTGCATGATAAAATTTCAGTAGAAAGACTGGACAGGCAAGGAACTTGAGAGAGAGAAAGCAAGGCAAGAAGCTAGAGCGAGGGGTCCGCAACGATCTGTTTTGACGTACGAGATTTCAAAGTCACAGGATTTCAAACATAGATTTCCTGATTACAGCTATTATGATTCTAGTGGTGGTTGATTTCCGATTTCAGCCCAGATTTCCTTCCTAGTGTTCGATTTTGATGATTTCTTACTATTTGGAGTTGTAATTAGGATAAATGAAAATTTAGTATGCATTTCTGTTGATTTCTAAGCAAGTGTACGAAATTTTTCATTGCGGACCCCTTGAGCTAGAGCCACCAGCAATTTTAGTAGGACTTGGTGCATAGAGGGTTTGCACTAGCTGAAGAGGCATTTTGTTTTGGTGGCCAATTGAATTATGGGTTTACTATAATATATTATTGTTTCACTATAGATCAGCCACCTGCAGAGATCCCCAAGTATAACGAGACCCCCAGTATAACGAGTCTGAGATAGAAATCAATGTTGATCCAGTTCCAGATATGCTAAAGATGTGAAGCTCGTTCTCCACACCGTCAATGATAAGGAAATTACAGCAGTACTTGGCAAACTGCAGCCTCCCGATATTGATGGATTTGAAAAGCCAATCAGTTTCGACGCCATCCCTTTCAAGATCGTACTTGGGACGTTTGGTGGCTATAGAGTAGCTCAAGTGAACACTGAAATGGGGGCCGATTGTGAAAAGGATCTTAAAGAAGCTCTTGCACGACTTCCAAATGCTCATGCAGTGATTGCTGTTGGCGTTGCATATGGTAGTGATAGAGAGAATCACAAATTTGGTGATGTCTTAGTGTCCAAGTACATGCACAGTGTGAAAAATATAAGGCTTCAACCTGATGAAATCATTACTCGTCCCAACAATCTCAGCACTGTGCCAGTTGCTGATTATCTTTCTGGTATTTTTACCAAAGGAACGCTCACATGGAATAAGAAATTTCAGTGCAACAAAACGACCGATTCTGATCGTGAGCCTCGCTACGCAAAAGTCCACTGTGGAAGCATCATCAGTGCTCACATGCTGATTGCCGATGCGAAATCACGAGATGCACTGTTGAGGAATTATCCAAATGGAGGGAGCTATTGGTGGAGAAATGGAGGGAGGTGTTCTTCTAGAAATCCAGAATAAACACAATGCAGACAAAGCTCGTCACCACGACCTTGGTGTGATCATCATCAAAGGTGTGGGCGATTTTGGAGATGTTCAAAAGCAGGATGGAAAAAAATGGCAGTACACAGCCTCGTTGGCAGCTGCTTCGTATATCGAGCACAAGTTGAGTATGACAGGAGGCAGGTTGTTCAAGAAAGAGCAGCCAGAAAACGCAGAAGACTAATAATCAGGCCCCTAAACACTAATTCGCTGTTTATAATCTTGAATATCCCCTAAACCCTAATTTCTGTACTCTTTCCTAGTATCCAGAAGTTATAGTTGATGGTAAAGGACTAGCCTTGCTCTTATTTTGTGAGAAATCATCATGCCATTAATTAGCAAGTACATGTGAACAGCTGCAAAGTAGTTTGATTTGTCTTTTTGTGAAATTGAAGAGTAATACCCTGGTAATAAAACTTGGGTGAGGGCAGGTTCCCATTACATAATACAGGGGTAAAGCAAGACTTGGTAATATCTTTTTGTTGCAAGCATCTATGGCAATATTTAATTCTGTTGTGCTCTAGTTTGTTAGGAAATAGTCATCAATCTGATCATGCAGCGAGAATGAGACTGGGGTGGCTAGCCCTTCAAGATCTGAGATTCAACTAGCTATTGGTTGTGCCGCAGAAGTGCACGTGCAGCTCAGCAGGAGCTCTTCCAAACGCCATGATGGTCGTTCCCTGGTACAAATTATGTAGTGATGGTGGTGGCGATGCTCAGACTCTGTCCACTAGGAATATCGGCATCATGGCTCACATTGTTGCTGGCAAGACCACAACTACTGAGAGGCTGCTCTTCTATATATGCTGGTTTCATCAGGAGGATGTGCATAGGTGCAGGAAGGATGTTTAGTTTGTGGGTGGGGGATCTCATGATCAGTTGTCAAGCCAATTCTAATAAGTCTATATCATCCAAGAACCATTAGCTATATGGCCCACATGACACGTTCATGATCATAGCAGAGAATATCAAACATTTAACACATCTGTCATAATCCGTGTATAGAATATTGTTTGGATTACTAAGATAGGTGATCTTGATTTTTGATCTTGATCATTGATCCCATGTGCCATAGATGTGGATGATGGTAACACGGTGATGGACTATCTTGCCCAGGAGAAGGAGAGAGGCATCACTATCAATTCAGCAGCCATCATAGCATTGGAAGTAGGGCCTGGGGACGAGGCTAATGTCTAATGAAACTTTTTCCCTCTCCTGTTTGCCCTTTATAAAAAAAAAAAACCCATAATATAGAAGGTACGTATGCTACCGATGAGAAAGATGCTGACCTATTCTCAGACATAGGCAGCATCACAGGGAGGTCAGCCATCAGCTCTGTCAACTCATCTCTCCTCTCCAAGACATCCGGGTAAGTCAACATCTTTAATGTTTATCAGATACTTTTCCTATCCTGGATGATTGCATCAATAATAATTATACGTAATTATACATGTACATGACATTGTACATATCTGTAGGTATAGGAAAGCTGAGCATAAGAAGCACAATATGAGGGAGGGGAGCGCAAACGAGGACATGGCTCTGATGGAGGCTCTTGGTGAGATCATTACGACGGTGGACAGACTTCAGGATGAAGTAGCTAGTCTACTGGGCATGCTGGTGCAGTTTGGCTTCACCAGCGAGGGGAAGGACATTCAAAGAACTTTTGAGAAGCTTTTAAGCTTGGTTAGGTCGAAAATGGACGAGGTTTGGCCGCCTCAAAGACAGGAGCAACCATTATCCGACCTCTCAATGGCAGATATTGGGGTAAGCATTAATTCAGTGATTTATTAATAATTATTATTGTGTTAAATATTATTATAGGCCATACCTGCTGGACCGGGTACGACTGTGAACAGTATTGTAGCAGCTTTGGCAGCGGCTAAGACAACCACACCAAGTATTATTGGTTGCAAGTAGATCGTCAATATGAAAATTAATAGTCGAAAATTAAAGCAACAATTAAATTGAAGATCGAATCAAAAATCAAGGTGAACATCAAATTAAAATTAAATTGAAAAGATCGAATCAAAAATCAAGGTGAAAATCAAATACATTGAAAATTAAAATCAATGTATATTATGAAATAATCGAAAATCTAAGCAAAAATTAAATGGAAAATCAAATTAAAGATCGAATCAAAAATCAAGGTAAAAATCAATTAAAAATGAAATTGAAAATCAATATGAAATAATCGAACATCTAAGCAAAAATTAAATGGAAAATCAAATTAAAGATCAAATCAAAAATCAAGGTGAAAATCAATTAAAAATTAAGTTGAAAATTAATTAAAGTCAAAGTTTCTCCTGATAATTGTCGATGGGTTTGAAAAGCCAATCAGTTTTGATGCCATCCCTTTCAAGATTGTTCTTGGGACGTTTGGTGGCTCAAGTGAAGACTAAAATGGGAACCAAGTGCAAGACCTTTTCACACTCTGTCCCCATTTTTGCACGACTTCCAAATCATGCTTGTGCAGCGACCCCATTTTCAAGTTTAAAAGAAGATTTTGCACGACTTCCAAATCATGCTTGTGCAGCGACTGCTGTTGGTGTTGCAGAACATGGTCGTCACAACAAAGGAACGCCAAGCCTCACTACGCTAAAGTTCACTGTGGAAGCATCATCAGTGTTCCAATGCTGGTTGCCAATGAGAAATCACAAGATGCACCAAAGGAACGCTGAGCCTTGGCGTTGCTATGCAAAAGTTCACTGTGGTAGCATCATCAGTGTTCCAATGCTGGTTGCCAATGAGAAATCACAAGATGCACCAAAGGAACACTGAGCCTTGGCGTTGCTATGCAAAAGTTCACTGTGGTAGCATCATCAGTGTTCCAATGCTGGTTGCCAATGAGAAATCACAAGATGCACCAAAGGAACGCTGAGCCTTGGCGTTGCTATGCAAAAGTTCACTGTGGTAGCATCATCAGTGTTCCAATGCTGGTTGCCAATGAGAAATCACAAGATGCACCAAAGGAACGCTGAGCCTTTGGCGTTGCTATGCAAAGTTCACTGTGGTAGCATCATCAGTGTTCCAATGCTGGTTGCTGATGAGAAATCACAAGATGCACCAAAGGAACACTGAGCCTTGGCGTTGCTATGCAAAAGTTCACTGTGGTAGCATCATCAGTGTTCCAATGCTGGTTGCCAATGAGAAATCACGAGCTGCACGGTTGACGAATTATCCAAGCAGAGCTATTGGTGGAGAAACAGAGGGGGGTGTTCTTCTAGAAATCCAGAATAAATGCAATGCATATATAGAACTCATCGCCGCGACCTCGGTATGATCAAAGGTGTGGGCGATTTCAAGATAATCGAAAGCAGGATGGAAAAAAAATAATGGCAGTACACAGCCTCAATGGCAGCTACTTTGTATGTCCAAAAGCAGGATGGAAAAAAAAATAATAATGGAAGTACAAAGCATAAGCTGAATATAATAATTATACAACAGGAGGCAGGTTGTTCACCAACACAGAACCAGAAAGTGCAGAAGACTAGGCCTCCTAAGCCCCAATTCATAATCCACTGTTGATATATTATAGCCTTTAATATGCTCTAGTTCCTGCACTCTTGTAAATCGGTTATTGTAGTATCAAAAAGTTAGTTATGCATGTTCTTATTTTCGACTCTCTATATATTATGTTGATGGAAGGGTCAAAATGATGAGCAACCCACTTCAATGCCCGTCGATACAGGCTCTGCTGCCTGCATCTACGCGGAGTGACCTGACCCGATGCGTTTAACGTAGAACTCAAACCGTTTCATCCACAGTTCAGGATGACCTGACAGACTCTCCATCTCCACCACCGGTGGCTCCATCAGCAGATGGATTCATCTGTAGATCCACCAAGACATCATCTTCTGGAGAGGCCATTGACGAGATCCCATACACTCCTGACACCAGTGTAATATATTCTTGGATTCAACTTTCATACAATACAGTGAGATCTGGTTATACACAAGCAGAGCAGTGCTTTTATAGGGCAAGGATGAGAGATAGACTGACAGAGCATGAGACAGGGTGATAACGAGTAGCACAAAGGAACAATACACAAAAGACCAGGGTGATAACGGGTAGCACAAAGGAACAATATACACAAGACATAACTATCACGGGAACAACACATAGGTTCAATGGATCAGTTTAGAAGTTACAATGTTACATTCACATCAGTATCGATCACAAGAGAGAGGCACATGTATTTTGTTATTATTATGTGTAATAGTAATGTAGGAGCCTTTTAGTACAGAAAAGTGATGGTTTTTTTCCATTGCAGACTTCTTCAATTAAAAAACCGTAATGGTGCATACCTCATTCAGTTAGGGTACACAGAATACTCTCAGTTTGGGACATTGACAGATGCTGTCACTTTAAGCTCTTCAAAGATTCTATAAGACATTGGTTGTTCAGTCCCTGCTCATGATCATAGCTATAGGTTTGATCGTCCTCTCTCTCCATACAGAGTGGTATGTTCTCGCTATCACGAGGCCAATCATTCACAATGATTCCTGAGCTGTTACAATACTACTCACTTTACTCTTACTTACCACAATCAGAATTCTACCTGGGGGAGCCTTACAACCCCAATGACTAGATGCAATGAGCACGTTACTACAAGTTCTTGATCTGTGCCAGAGGCAGATCGGTGAATATCATAGAATCTGATCATAGTAGCTATAATTTTCCCGCGGAAAGAAGTACTTTCTTAGCACTTGTGTGTATGTGTCTGCATGTGTGTCTATATGTGTGTAATGGATATACATATACAATGTCATGTATAATAGTAATTAGCCTCGTTCCCAGGCCCTTCAAGAGGAGGGGGAGGGAACGAGGCTAAATAGTAATGTGTAACGTGCAGCTATCTAAGCACACGTGGCACCAAGTGCGCGCATGCGTGACCTATTCACGATCTAGTCTGGTTCCGGTGTCACAGGGTAGAACCTCCCCCCGGAAATTTCCTCCGGGGGAGAGAATATCCTAAGTACAAATTCTCCCCCCAGAGAGAGTATCCTAGTATATTATCTCCCCCTCCAGGGTAAAACCTCCTCCCTACCAAACTTCACAAGGCATCTCCCCTGTGTGTCTGTACATAGCCACTTGATGTCTGCATGCACTTAAGTTGTAACAACTATAATGTGGAATATTGAAATAATAAATAATTATGCATGAAGAGAAATACGGTAGACATCAGTCATTACATGATCATGAGTAGATGAAAACATCAACATTTACAACATTCATGACAAAACCAGTCTCCATGAGGAACATTGTTCAGTCCTGCACAGTCCATATGTGACTCCAGTTATCACACTCGTCACACCGCTTGCAAAATTCTTGCACATCTCCATGAATTCCTTTCCAGTAGAACTCGTCTACAATCTGGAATGATGATATAAGTAAGTTTCTAAACAATGATATACTTTGCCATAGGTTTTATCCCTACCAAAGTACATTCCATCAATGCCATCGTGGCACATTCTTAAAATCTGATTTTTTTTACTCTTCCTTCACAATCACTCGACGCTTTCGCACCAGGTCAACTCAGTTTTTTGTCGATAACCTCAACATAGAGTAGCTAGGTTGTTCTCAACAACGTACCTGCATGTAGGTACAATTATTGCTCTTCAAATGACGTTGGATACTGTAAATAATGCATAGTGTAGCCTGTTGCGGCAGGACCTACCTCGAAGCCTTATCCCTTATATTTCTTTTTTCATTCTCGCTAAGGCCAGATCGGTATTTGTTTGAAGTGCTCGTTTTGTATCGCAAAATGTCATCATACTCCTGTACTGTGGCCATAATAATATTAGGGTGATTGCAGTGAAGTAATGTAGTCCTTGAAGAGTCGATGTAGTCCTTGTAGTAGACTCGATGTCCTTGAAGAGTTGTTGTCCTTGACTCTGAGAGTCGATGTCCTTGATTGCAGCGAAGAGTGATGTAGTCCTTTGAAGTCCTTGAAGAGTTGAGAAGATGTAGTCCTTTGAAGTCCTTGAAGAGTTGATGTCCTTGATGAGTCGATGTCCTTGGAAGGTCAAATTTTGGCGCGTAATGTCCGCACACAGCGCGCTCACCCGCGTACGCATGCCCGGAGGTTTTGCCCTAGGGGCGGAGCCCAAGCCCTGGAAGTATGAACGTACGAAGTCTCCGGGCGGAGAAAATTTCCTTAGACCGTTTAATACCTCCGGGGAGGAGATTTCACCCGGAGGTCCTACCCTGTGACACCGGAATTCCACATGTCATGCTGCGCGTGTTCCAGATCGTTAGGAAATGGTCGTTGTTCGTAAAGGAAAAGGTCGTCAATCTGTAACAATGAGGGGATGGCTAGCTGCTGTTCAAGGTCTGAGATTCAACTACTTATGTCCCAGCTGCAGCAGAAGTAAAGATGCATGTTACCTATAATTTCATCATGATTAATTTTGTAGATTTCAATCTAGGTGTACTTTTTAACTATATAAATTGATAGATCTAGTACATGCAGCTAGCAAGAGTGCATCCAAAGTCCATGATGGTCGTTCCCTGGTACAAGGTGGTGATGATGGTGGTGGCGATGCTCAGACTCTGTCCACTAGGAATGTTGGTATCATGGCTCATATTGATGCTGGCAAGACCACCACTACTGAGAGGCTGCTCTTCTACGCTGGTTTCATCAGGAGGATGGGAGGTGAATCATAGCTAGCCTGCACCAGGCTAGGCCAGGTGCAGGAAGAATTTTCTTAGTTTGGGCGTTGGTGGGTCTAATGATCATTAAATTTGATCAATCCTGTTCTAGTAAGAAATATAATATGCATCCAAGAGCCATTATGGGCCTAAGCTTACATATTTTTATTGGAGGGATGGATGCTTTATAGTCCCGAAGTCCTATGACATTGTGTTCCTGTACCTTTATTATTTTCAAATCTGACAAAGTAAGAGTTACATCATGTGATATTTTTATACCATGGCAGAGTGAACCATTTTTCCATAATCAGTATCCGTGTGTAGAGTATTGTTCGGTTGGCTAGTAATTATTTATTCAATTGGTGATCCTGATTTTTGATCTTGATCATTGATCCCATGTGCCATAGATGTGGATGATGGTAATACGGTGATGGACTACCTTGCCCAGGAGAGGGAGAGAGGCATCACCATCAACTCGGCAGCCATCAGCTTCCACTGGCTCAACCACAGAATTAACCTCATTGATACCCCAGGCAAGCTGCAGACAGCTATATCCGATGACCCTTTACCAAATGTAGACTAGTAGCTACTGGAGCAGACCTAACATGGCAGATATAAACCATAAAGTGCCCTCCCCCCCCTCTACACCTGGTGTTTGTGATTTCTTGGTGACGTAGTCTATGATCCAGTGCTAATTCGGTACTGAAAATGAGGTGATTACCTAGATTTAGGGGGGAACGCTCGTGTGGTTTACTTGGCAACTTTGCTTAAATTACCAATACCAATATTATTAGTGACCTACTACGAGAAAGGCGACCATTTTTATTATGATTAGCTATACCATGGCAGGCCATGTTGATTTCACCTTTGAGGTTGAGCGTTCCCTGCGTGTGTTGGATGGAGCAGTGACCCTCCTCGATGGCTCGGCAGGGGTCGAGGCTCAGACCACCACTGTGTGGAGGCAGGCTGAACAGTACTCCATTCCCAGGGTGGCTTTTGTCAACAAGATGGACAAACCTGCTGCCAGGTAAGTATATATAGATACATAATAAGACGTTAGTGTGCTATAAGTTTTATAGCATGGTTGAAAATCCATGCCACATCTCTATGGTTAAGCAGTTGTTGTCACCACTGCCTTGCCTCGTCTTTGGACAGTCAATTGATCTTTGTATCTAGGCTTTATGCTAAAAATTTAATTAGTATACCCTATGATAGCTGGAATGGTGATCCTGTACCAAACTGCCAAATTCTGATAAGCAATTTGGAATCCAACCGCCAGATTTAATTCCCACTAGTATTTTTGACTTTATAGTATATTCAGCTATACTGGTTATAGCCAAAAATTAACATTGGTTCTCTCTAGTTTCATGGGGACAGTCTCCTCGATGGAGAAGAAGCTAAGAGCCACACCACTGGTCGTGCAGCTGCCTCTGGGGCAGGGGAGGAACTTCACTGGAGTCATGGATCTACTCACTATGGACGTACTGACATGGGCTAAGGGGGGAGATGGTAGAAATTTCACCCGTGTCCCCTTAATCACTCACACTAGTGAAGACGGAAAGAAGGACTTCAAGCGATTATCGTCAAAGCAGCTAATTGATACTTTAAATGCAGAGAACTTACCCCTCGACTCCAAGCTAGTCTCAGAAGCCTTGGACATGCGATACAATTTAGCTGAGCAGGTCAGAGAATATATCAGTGTAAACTTATGACATTGTTGATCTATTTTTTTTGTGTGCAGTAGCTGGTTTTTTAGACACACAATCAATCAGTATATTGGGCGGGGGTGGGGGTACTATAAATTTTGATACAACTTTTCCTCATCATAATAATTATGCTGTACTAGGTTGTGACATTGGATAGTCAACTCGAGGAAGTACTAGCTGACCAGGACTTTGATCCAATCTCCCTCCAAGATGACCTACTCAAGGCTGGGATACGTCGGCTCACTATTTCGTGTTCCGCCACTCCAGTGCTCTGTGGCAGCTCCCTCAAGAACGTGGCGGTCCAGCCGCTCATGGAAGCCATTATTGACTATCTCCCTGCACCTCAAGAAAGAACCATAATCAATGTGTGAGTCACATGACATCTACCATTATATTATAATAATGTGAATATTAAGGGTATCGTTGTATCAAAATTCAAAATCACCATTTTTAATGCAGGCCAGAGGAACTGAAAGAGCTGTATGCTTATGCCTTTAAAGTGGTCCATGATGCAAGGAGAGGACCACTGGTGTTTCTAAGGCTCTACTCTGGATCGATAAAACCTCAATCAACTGTACACAACATTAGCAGGAGTGTCGAGTAAGTATGACATTGTATTATTAATTTTTATATCTCAGGTTTAGGAAGTTGGGGGGTGGGGGCGCCAGGGGAGAGAAGGGTGTGATTTGGCATTCCTCCCTAGGAATTGGCTTTCCCTTCTCTCTATTCTAATTATGCACATTGTCCCAAAAATTTAGCACAATAATTTAATGCCCCCAAGCAAACAAAATGCTAAAATAATATAACAATTCTGAAATACAGTGAGCGTGTGACCCGAGTGCTGCTGATGCTAGCTGATGAGCAGCGAGAGGTGTCCATTATGGAGGAGGGAAACATTGCTGTTGCAGTTGGAATGAAGAATGTGAGTTCTGGAATGGAATATTATGCTCACACGTACATGCATTATATTTGCTTTGGTATGATAATTCACAGTTGGAGAGATCTATCTATAATTATAATGACAATATCTAGGGAGTACAAATTCTACGTACTTCATATGTGCAAAATTATGCGGAATAATTGATAAATCTAGAGGGGGCTAGCTTGACAACGACCGTCTTCTAAGAGGTATGCTATTTGAGCGTTGAGGTTTGCTATCTTTGCTATGTGCTCGACTCTCAGATCCTCCAGCTTTTCATTATCCTTTTGAAGTAGTTCACACTTTGCGTAGTGTTCACACTGTGAGCCACAAGACGGCTTCTGCTGCTTCAACTCCACTACTTCTCTTGTCAGTTGTGCTATCTGTGCTTGAGCATTTCTCAGCTGCCCCTGGAAAAACTCATTTTGAAACTTACTTATTGCCAGCTGCTTCTCGCTGTCATCGAGTCTCTGCTTTAGCTGAGTGACTTCTTCTCTGGTGAGCCGAAGCTCTTTCTCTTTTCTACCTTTTCTTTTTCCCACTCCTTTCCTCACGTTCTCTAACCTTTTCTCAATCTCCTCGATCTCAAGCTGAAGTTCTTCAGCACCCACTGAAATGTTACTTGAAGGTTGTGGTATATCTGGATCTTCTGTACATGGTGAATTTGAATCATCTTGAATAGGCTCTTTACCGGTATATCGTTCTTTCATGATCTGTACAATCTCAGTGAAAGTTTGGTGGTTCTCTAAGACTCTTACAAAGGTATGAAAATTTTTCGAAGCGACTCGGATCTTACTCATGGCGGCCTGCAGTAACTGAATTGCTCTACTACTACAGGATTTTCCCACACAATCAACAATAGTACTAAATTCGCTTATTTCAAGTAGCCCTTCTTGGTAGAACTCAGAAGCCAGCTGATCAATTTGATGAGTGAATAAGTCAATCAAGCGAGAGTACATCGGTCGAATAGCCATTGTCTCTGGACTTTCATAGTCCACCTCCTCTGTATCATCAAAATCATCCATCTCCATGGTGTCTCCCGTATCAGCAGCTGTGTGATCAATACCATTTAGCAGCTGTACACTCTTAATAGTTGGAGAGTGATTTATAGTTATAGATTGAGTATCAGCCAGTTCATTGGCTTGGCTGTCATTGGAGTTAGTGACTGAGTTAGCCATTGTCTATAGCTAGTCTAACTAAGCTTTGTGTAGGCCATGTATATTACATATAATATGTATATATTCAATGATGCATACTTATCACAACCACAAGCATTTCCATATTTGGTATAACAACAGTCGTCGTCACTATACATAGACTGTTAAACTGAAAATAAAAATAGCAGCTGCACTTTTAAGAGTGCCGCTATATACAGTGCACTTAAAAACACACTAGTCAGTACATACGGGTAGTCATGTTCAAAGTCCATGTTTAGAATAACAGCTTATTCACTGTTGCAGCTTGAATTAAAAATATAATTCTGAATCAAGGTATAGAGTACCATGAAGCCATTCTATAGAATTATGCAGCTGGTCTCGCATTGATGTGTATATGTAGCTGTGTACATGTAGCTGTGTGCATGTGCACGTTGGTTGTTGAAACTCTTGACTTGTACACAATCGAGACATTTTCCAATCATAGCAAGTGCAATGTTGCACAAGCAGAATGATAAGCCGCAATACTATACTACATGTAGGATAGTATCATTCAGTTGGTAAGGGAATACTGGACTCACATGATTGATTCCCCAACCAATACTAGCTACTGGCTATAGCTAGTATATATATGACGTACGTTTTCCTATCGCTCACGCAGACCTATACTGGAGACACTATTGTGCAGTCCTCTTCATGTGCCAAAGCGGCTCTACGAGCAGTAGAGCAGCAAAGGAGGTCGACAGATGATCAGCAGTTCCGTCCAGCTGGTGCCATTCCTGAGCTGGGAGCCATCAACATCCCTCCACCCGTCTTCTTCTGTAGTGTAGAGCCTTCTTCAGCTGCTCAACAGAAAGGTACTGGCTCAGTAATTATTACATGTAGCTAGCTATAGAGCTAGCAGTTCAAAAATGGAGAGTACGTTGATACACCTGATCAGTAGTCAATCAGTTGTATTTTGGTTCAGGCTGTGAAATTAACTTAGTTTCTTTGACCTGCTTGATATTCATTTTCTTATCTCGGATATTATTTTCTGGAATGCTAGATCTTGATCATGCCCTATCCTGTCTGTCAAGAGAAGACCCAAGCCTGAGGGTGTCTATAAATCAGGAAACGGGGCAGACCGTTCTCTCGGGGATGGGTGAGCTTCACTTGGAGATCATTCACGACCATCTAAGGAGAGATTTCAAAGTGGATTGCTCCCTTGGGAAGCTGCAGGTCGCATATAGAGAAGCTCCTTCTCTAGAGGTTACAAGAAAAGGTGAATTCAACACAGTTGCTATACACTAATTTTGTTGCTATCTCAAACATGGAGCTAGCTACATGTGAACTTATACTGTGAAGCGATATTTTATGTGTGGGCCTTTTTATTTAAGTAAATTATGTGAGTCAGTGGCTATAGTCTAAGTATCATTGAGTTCTAGCTGTCAAACAGCCTCCTTTGCCTATAGTTAAATCCTTTGATTTGTAGCTAGCCATGTGCATACTCTATTGCAAATGCTATGCCATTATAGAAATGCTGGATCGCACTGTTGGAGGCAAGAGGCATAGCGTGGCAGTGGAAATGTCTCTTACACCCTTGGAACTGAATCAAGACGAAAATACATCAGTGAAAGTCAGCTTAGATGTCGATCGTGAGTCTATCAAGGCACCTGGCTATAGCAGAGAAGAGCTCCTTAGTGCTATCAAGAGTGGAGTTGAGAGTGCCTGTCTTCAAGGTATAGCTATAAAACAATGTCATGTGTGTTTAGGTATAGTTTTGTGTACTGTAGTTATATCATTTCTGTATTGCCAGTATAATAATTGGATGAGTAAGCAAGTTCATTCTAGTATACCGGTATATAATACTGTGGAGTTATGGAACTTGCTTTGTATTAACTGCTGTTGTGGTGTATAGCTACATAGCTATAGCTGACACAGTACACAATAATTTAACCATTAGGAATTGAATACCTGCTTCTTAGTGATGAAATTGATCTACTTTGTACCATATAGGTCCTTTATTGGCATTTCCTGTCCAAAATATCCGTGTAGCGGTAACTTCTCTCACTCTTGGTAGTGTAACATCGCTGCCAGTCCTTTCTTCATGCATCTCTGAGTGTGTTTCAAAAGCTCTCCGTGAGTCCGAGGTACAGCTGCTCGAGCCCTGTACCAACATGGTCGTCATGGTTCCAGAGGAACACCTTGGGGTGGTGTTGAGCGACCTTACTTCACAGAGGAGGGGTCAGGTGAAGGAGGTTGGTTCAATCCAAGACAGCAGGGAAATCACAGCTATCACTCCATTGGCCTGTTTAATGGTGAATAAAAAATAGTGCTGTAGCTGTATAGCTACATAATATAGTTTGTGTGATGGGTGAATTTCATACTCCTGGAGCATTGTAATGTCTGCAAGTCTTGTGCTTACATAATATAGCATGCATTTGGGGGAGGGGGGAACCTCTCCCTCCCACCCCCCTCCCAAAACCATTGAGACTCGTAGTGTGTGGCTTTGACATAATAATATTGCCTCCCCCAGTACGCCAGATAAGCCATTTTGCTCCTCCCCTCTTGAAAGAAATTCTATATAATTATATATGCTGTCCTGCATGCCACCGTCAACATAATTATGCATTATAAGCAATCCAATTGAAACTCTAATAGTATGAACAAGTGTGACAAGTTGGTATGTATTTTAGGGCTATTCCACAGCTCTTCGCACCATGACAAGTGGGATGGGAACTTTCTCTGCAACATTTTCCCACTATGAACCAGTCAGTAGAGAGATCGAAAGAACAATTATACAACAAATTAGAGGGTATGTCTGGTAATATCTATATTAACAGTGGTTGAATGACTTTCTTTTATGCATGGATGATCAAATTTTTGTGCATGGGTTCTTGTATTCGTACGTATCATTCACTGATATTATTAAGTATTCACGTATGTATAATAATATTATTATGTTTCAAGTTTCAGTAGAATTGTGTCCAATACTTAGTACATACTATTAGCTATTACTTAGCCATTCTTGAAGCTAGATCTTTGTTCCAATTATGAAGGCAGCTTCATCCATGGTGGGAGGATCAATCTTCTTACATATCTTTATAGTTACATTTCCAATCCCAGCCTCTTTAACTGTTGCAAGAATGAAATCGAGTGTAGTTGGTAATTTGGAAAATTGGGCTGAACCAACAGGATAACATCCAGGCTTTGATGTGTCGTTGAGGACTGAGGCATACAGGAGAAGCGACCCTCCTTTTTTGATCAACGATGAAACTCTTTTCATTGCAGCTTTATACTCTTCAACTGTATTAGCAGCTCCAGCTAAGACCAAGGAGCAATAGACTGCATCATACGGACCTTCATATCCTTTGCATATTGGTTGCTCCTGACTCATTACATCACAGGGAACAACGCCTCTAATCACTTTTCGCAGCTGCCGTTCTCTCTCTACAGCCTCTTCTGCACTTTTTCCCTCAATATTTTCAACGATATATGCTATATGTGGAGACCAGTTCCATGCTGATTCGTCTCTGTCTACCCATCGTTGAATAGCTTTTTGGTTCCTTTCACTGATGTCAGCAAAAACTATTTCTGTTGCAATAGTAGCGGCACTAACCACATATGCGACCACGGGTCCGCTACCGTAGTCTAATACTTTATATTCAGCGCCAGGTTCGAGTGCCCGTTGTTTCTCTGCGAAGAACTCGTGAAGAATCTTGTAAGGGAAGCATCGAAATTCAGTTTCTCCGGGAGTCTGCCAGCGCGACTTAAGATATTCCTGTGGATCAAAATTATTTTTGAAATCGTTCATTTTCAACCGTGTAGGTAGCCAAAATTACATGAAATCAGTGGAGATGCAGGCATGTCTTTGCCTCACATATATTATATCGGCCGGCCGGATGACTACAGGGGCGCGTGGCGAGTGCATGCGATGTGCATGATATGCATGCTAGTGCCATGCGCCAGTGCAGTGAAAGGTACTAGCTGTATACTAGGTATTATATCGGCCGGCCGGATGACTACAGGGGCGCGTGGCGAGTGCATGCGATGTGCATGATATGCATGCTAGTGCCATGCGCCAGTGCAGTGAAAGGTACTAGCTGTATACTAGGTATAGGTAACCTATAATAATATTATAATAATATATACCAGCGACGCGCGCCTGCGCTGGCTCACCGCGCGCACATGCGCAGCAAGGGGTATTACATGTATTATGACATTGGACATTCCCGCTAAGCTTATGTAGGTAAAGGTCGTCAATTGGTAGCTTGTATACCGAGACTTGCCTTTATGCGCGTACCAACTAGGTGCATTCGAGTAACTGAGTTTAACCCTCTGACATGATTTAGTAACTATAGCCTGGCTAGCTACATATACAAAAACTGGCATCTCTACCACTCCTGTTTCACTGATACTTTTTGATACTGCCATCCCTTGCCCTTGTATATAAATTCTGATACATATTAGTACAATGGTATGTGAATTGGATACTATATTATAGTATACAGGTGGGGATAATCCTTTCATTAGTAAGACCAGTAATAGCATTTTGACTAGAGTCTGCCTTCACGGTGCCATCATCTGCATCAATTTCACTGCATCCATTTTCTTCTTCCGACTCCGTGTGTTGTGGAGTATCATCAGATTCTACCACTGCTGCATTGACAGTGCTGCTACTGGCTGCTGCTGTCTTTCTCTGCACACCAGTATCACCACTGAAGTTCTCCCTCAAAAATGTCCCTGAGAATATGGTATTACGGGCAAAATAATGATAATATAAATTATATCTCTAATTTTTAGATTGCATATCATAAGCAGAGCCTTACTTCTCTCCCTCTCTATCATTTTCTTCAGTCCAGCTCTAAACTCGGCTTCATCTCTTATCCTTTCCTGATCAGTTGGGGGGAATCTGTAGCCACAAATACGGTGATGGGATAAGCAAAATGATTAGCAGAGAAAATGTAACTGGCTACACACAGTATAAGTTAGGAATTTTTCATGCACTGTTGCTCCCTGTTCTACTAAGATCTTATAATAATTATGTGAAAACTTTTCTCCTGGTGAAAATTTCTACGTGTACGGTACAGTGTTCTCCCCAGCATACCTAAGGCATGTCGGCCCAACAAGCCTTCAGTACAGAGTTTCCTTTGATGTGGGAATAGGGATAATCCATGTACTTTGATGTGGCCACGGGCTCCACCAAAACTATGCCCTCCCGTCATGCCTTGAATTTAGCTTGGGGAGAACACTGCGGTATGTGACTCTATTTTGTGGTTGTACTCTGAATATACAGTTACACATGGTTAGGTCTACAGAGCCTGCTCTAAGTATAATCAACATTAATTAACGCTCGGCGCATGCGCACGAGGGTTACAGTAGTCTGTTTGTTTGTGTGTCTGTTACCAGTCTACTGCCTGCGTAGGACATTTATGCAACAAAATGAACCTACCAGCCAATTTTGCGCCAAACTCCAAAGGTTTTCAAATAAGGGATTTCGCTAAAAAGCTTTCTCTCACGAGTTATAGCTTATTCTTCATTTTTAGCATAGCGAAGTCAGCCATTTTTCAGTTCCCAGTGCCGTAAACTTATGGTTAAATCCCCTCCGTATACTGCTTGTGGTAATTCCTATAACCATATATGGCTATATATACAGGATACAGTTCATAGGCTATAGGGCAAACTCAGGAATGCAATTTGTAGTTGCTACGTGGCAGTGCACGTCTAATAAAAGTGCACCATTCATCCTGGTCATTGCTTATCCTGAAGTGAGCCTGGGTTTGAGGCTAGATCATAGCTATGATTTCATCTTAGAATTGAGTGAGCTGCATTATGTACTCACTATTGCTTTGTAGTGCATGAGGCCAAGCTTGCATGCATATACTATGATCATATTCAATGATTATGGTTGTATGTATTTTGATGACAGTAACTAGCTGTCTGCAGTCAGGCTAGCAACCTGCCCAGTATTACTGTTTTTATGAATAACAGCTCACACACATCAGCACAATCTAAATAATAATCACTACAAGAACACCCTAAAACGTCATCTTCACAAAACTATCCGATTTCATTTAACACAGGGCCAATCTTGACTTGACTCACATTGCACAATCTCAGTGTTATTAACCATCAACAGTATAAGTACTGTTTTAATATGCTGAATTTGCGCCGAGCGTTTTGCACTTTAGTGCTCTCGTTTATTATAGTAATGAACCGTTCTTCCTCACCTTTCAACAATGTCTTCCTGTTTTCCACACTTTGCACAGATCTCTTGAGCTTCAGAACATTCACGGCATATATGGTAGTAGGCCTGCTTCACCGCCTTCCCTTGACACAGGATGCTATATTATATTTAATATCCAGCCAGTTTTTGTCAATTAGTAAACTACCATTGTTGATGAAAATCTACTAGCAAATCTAGGGGTATATAGACTGCATAAATGGGATGGGAAACTGCTCACGTGAGCCATAGACCATCTGTGTAATATGGGAATTACATTCTAACTCCGAGCAAAGCGAGGTCTCTACTCGGGCTTAAGAGTCACGTAGTATGCCTTCTGGGCGTATCTTTCGCGTGCATCTAAATTTTCATTCTTACTCTCTTCAGCGATTCAGGCCTGTGTATCTGAGTCAAAAGTTGTGGGCTCCCTCAAGATGGTCATGCAAGGCCTACAAACTCCACCTTTCAGCTGCTCACCAGGTAAATCATGTTCCCGTGGCCAAAAATGATCGCACCTTTTTGGCTCAAAGTTGTTCGTCCTGTCACTGATGGTTAAGATGTTGCATGATGTAGCCTGTCAATTGGCCTATTCTTGGCTTCATTGTTTCAAGACTGAAGATATAATGGAACCTACTTTTGTTGCTAATGCAGCATAGACAAAAGGCAATACTCCCATGTCACGTGATCTACATGTGCACTAGTACTATTTAACTTTTGCGCACGCGCGCGATGAATGCAGTATAATATATTATAGCTACAGAGCATGGTTGGAGGGAAAACCCTTTTAATAATATTATGGAAATTGATTATGTAAAGGAAATGGATGTTGGCATAGTGACTCGCTGAGTGAGGACTGCTACACCCAGTGTACCCCCATACTGTTTTGATACACACTAAAATAGGGGATCGGGCACCTTAATTATTAGGAACCACAACGTTACTATGGCTCATACTTTATTCAAAATAATAACTCACCACTTTCTCGGTGCTGTCAGTGCCTTGTACTTGTCGTACTTTATCTTCCACTCAATCTTCTCCCTACACCGAGCACAAAGACCTGCCAGTACGATGGAGGCGGCGTCTTTGGCCTTCTTCCCGCTCTGGCAGTGGAGACCGGCCTTGAAGGCGGTGCTGTTCTGATGTCTCTGAGCTTTCTTTCTTCTGTCACCTTTTCTCAGACTCATGGCTATAGCTTGAAAAGCTGGGGTGTCGGTAATGGTCGTCATCAACCTGTCGGTAAAGGTCGTCAACCATAGGCTCTGTGACGTGAATATCGCCAAAGCATACCGTATAGCGCATGTTACAGAAAGAGAATCTCCATGTAAGGGGGCTTGTCCAAAGTCCTTGTGGAAAAATTAGCGTCATTATGACGTTAGGGGGGGAGGGGGTCTTAGTCCATGACGTTATGCAATTGCATTGCTAGAAAAGTGGGCGGGACTCGCAAAAAGGGGCGTGGCTAACCGAACTACTGTGACGCTAAGAGGAGGGGGGGAGGGGGGGTAAAAAGTTAACGTCACAATGACGTTAATTTTTCCACACGGACTTTGGACAAGCCCCCTAAGGTGATGTTCTCACACCTCCAGTGCCTCCAAGTATACGGATTTGTCAGTATTTTTACTGAATTTTGACCATAAATACTGATAAATTTTCAAAAATACTGAAAACTGAGAGAATTAAGTACATACATCATATATGGAGCCCTTTGTAAAATACTGAAAAATACTGAAAATGCATGCAAAATACTGAAAAATGGGAATATTTATACTGAAAGACAGGAGAGAAGCTTGGAGGCACTGCACCTCCCCATTCATCATGCAAGAAAGCTGGACAGCTCAGTTAACCAATATCCATGCACATAATTATTATCGTGAATAATTTCATGATATTAAATTATAGTACATGACATGTGGATAGTGAATCTACTTAGCAGTCCATGAAACCTTTACATTTTGAATTTCTCACTCTCAGATCAGCAGATGGACCAAGGAACAAAATCTATACACAGCCTACACGCTGTGATCAACATAAAATGTGATGCTCAACACATTGCAATAATTTATTATCCTTGCGGGGGCCCAGGACAGGGGACACTGATCAAGATTTTAAATTTGACATTCACATTAGAATTGGCCTAGTGAACTGCATGCTGTACTGAAGGTAAGTAGCTAGCTACAGCTGCAGTAATTGAATATTAAACATTGCAACACTTGACCAATCAGAGTCATGCTATTGTTATTGTGTTATTCATGATCACAAGATCGAGAGGCCACACAGGCAATATGAATCACCTCAACAAAATGCTAGCTTAGTGATTAATAATGCGAAGAAAAGATGTTCAGTTATGGACTAATTTGGACAAGACAGAGATATCGACTGATCAAACCTGTGCACCTGTGACACACCCAGTTTCCACGACTTCGTATTTATCCGCTCTAACAAAAAATGCAATGGGAGATTATTACGAAATTTGAACAGTCAGCATACATTCACATAATACTATTGAGTTGATTTCCAAGTTCACAATAATTATTATGACTGTGCATGGTTAAAAAAAATAGCCGGAAGAAAAAATTAATGATTGATCAATAGTTTCAAATTGGAAAAGGTCATCAACAGAGCTAGAGAGGTTGGCCTAGATCTGTCAGTTTGTTTTCTATCTCTCCCTGCAGCTGCTCCAGTGGTTTCCCTCCATCCAGCGTATCTAGGCAACACAACCAGTGTAAAAATTACAGGATATCTAATAATAATATAATATTGCATGTAATCCTGGTTACCTTAGCTACGTACAAGTCTACCTCCCACGGTACTAGACCAGCCTTATCCTCGGGAATCGAAGTTTAATTAGGAACTAATAATTAATTGTTATGGATCAATGCCTATAGTCACAGCTTATTAAATCTTGTAGAAAATCAATTATGCAACTGGTGGTAGGTTTTCCCAGGAACGCCCCCTTTCGGACGGACCTTCACCCACCCCACCCCACCCCCTCTGGCCCCCCAAGTTGAGCATGTGCAGAAAGCATGCTGGTCATGTGCAACGTTCAGATTGATCACATGCTCGTCATGTATTCTTCACCTACACAGTGGGACCAGAGAAACTATGATGGATAATCCATCTCAGTAGATCAACAAAATGTAATTAAAACTTTTGCTATTAATTTTACCACTGACGATCAATAATTATATTAATCTTAGCCATAGTGATTTTCTGGTGACTGGCACATGTTCTATTACCCACTAAACAGCAGGGTCATCTTTAATAATATTAAACATCACTGTTATGCATGTCATGATAGCTAGGCTAAGCGCATGCAGTCACCATGTGCATACATACACACAACTGACCATAGTAATATCAATCATCCTTAAAGTGGAGTAAAATCAACCACCATGCTATACAAAGCGTAGCGTACTAATTAAATTAACATGCTGTCCTTGCTGATCTTTCTCAGCTGAAACACCAATTAATGCATGTACTGTGGTTGCTAAGCAACGTGCGGGAGTGTGAAACATATTATACCACACGGCACTATCTCCAGGTCAAAGCGCATGAACGATGTATACAATTATTGAATGTGTGGCAGGTACTATAATTATATTGACCACACACTCCAGCAGCATGCATTCACCATGCATGCATGTGTACATTGTAAGCAATGGGATAACTCTTGAAATGGCAGTCATGTGCTTCGCTGGGATGGTGACCTTGTTTACTACCAATTTACCTCACACGAGCACACTCACTCATTCGCGACCCTCCCCCTTGAGCTTTCTCCCTTCTCTCTCTCTCTCCTTCTCTCCCTTTCAATCCTTCCCCTTTCTTCCTCCTTTCTTTCACCCTCCATTCTAGCTATCCTCTTACACTATAGTACATAATATAAGCATTGACCAATCAAACATGCATACACACAGTGGCACAGAGAGAGAGAGAGAGAGAGAGAGAGAGAGAGAGAGAGAGAGAGAGAGAGAGAGAGAGAGAGAGAGAGAGAGAGAGAGAGAGAGACTGAGACTGAAACTCACAGACAGTGGGGTTGGTCAGTGACTCTGCTAGCTTCTTGTCTCTAAGGTAGCCTGGCCACACATGGTCGTCAAAGTAACCAGGTGGATCTCCTATGCTACCATAGTCTCTACACCTGTTAAAAAATGAAACTCTAGGCATATAAAATATTCATTCTCAATAGTCATAAAAATAAATAAGGCTGACTAACGGTTCTGTTGGTACACACATACCTTCTTCTTTGGCTGCTCGTGTCATAGTCGATGGTGATAAAGAATGCAGCTTGAAGGAGGGACCTCAATTCACTGTTAGTGCGTTAGTGTGTTCGGGTACAAGCATGCAAGAGTTACATAGAGTTACATAATAACAAAACCTCCGATAATTCAAAGTATACATACTCTTTACAGGTTAGACCAGGCCAAAAGGTACACTTCCTATTGTAACTACCAAAAGTCATTCAAATTTGTTAATAATCGGTTCTGTTACACTGCAATTTGAAATGGAAACTTTGAAATACATTTACATGCAGCCACTAGCACACAGCTGTGCAGCACATGCACATCACACTAATCACACTACACAAATACTATGATTGTGAACAACAGGATGCTGGGTGATAGTAATCATTCACCAAGCCCCCAGTTTCTCATCATAATTAACCTAGCTAGGTGATTGATAATGACAATTATAGCTATAGTTAGCCCCTAGCTGCAGGCTCCAGGATGTTTTTCAATGTGGAATCCGGGGATAAGGCTGGTACATACATACAATGTATAGATCTATGGGCTTATTGTACCGATTAGGGGACAGGGTCTGTTACAATTAAGTATTAGATTTCCAATTCGTCTTGACTTGTGATTAGTTAATAGGTGTAATAATCTGCTACATGCAGGATTATTACTAGTCCCTGATCAGTGACAGGACTCCATGCATGGCTAAACTTCATATTTGGTAGGGAAGTAGGCAGGAAATAAAACTGGTAGCGTATGTAAATATTAACATTATATTTTGTGGGGAAATACAAAAAATTGTCTGTTGGTAGGGAAGTAAATTTGTCAGGAATGTATGCTTGTTAATAACCCTTAATAATTAACCACATATGCTGTCATAATATATGTACATGTATGTACTAGTTTTGGCTAGTGATGTTGCCAAATCAAAACTTAATATCCTGCTAATCTACATGTAAATCCAAGCTGAAATTTGGACCAAAATATTGATATCCCATATCCCTTATTTGTTTAACTTGTAATTTTATTGATGACATATTGGGGGCATAGGAGGACATGCATACAAACATTAACTACCATAGACAGATAGGTGGACTACCCTGTGTTACACATGACAACTACAGGGGGAAGTGATGTACTTAAACTTCTAGGATCCTTGGATCTGTCTCAAATAGAATGTGCACACACGAACTGGTAGTGGAACTTCCTGTGCTTATGTAAGTATGACGTACATGCTATAGAGGAAGTGATTCAGAACTGTGTTAGGATGCTCAGCTCGTGTAGTAGTCCGCTATAGCTAGCCATCAAAGAGTGGAAGCCATGCATAAATATATATGCAACGTGGTCGACTGTTTTGACTAAAAGTGCTTGGCAAGCAGTTACCTTAGGGCTACAATTATTTGCGGGTACAAATATTAGCGGATTTTTGAAATAGTGCGTTTAGTGGGTACTCATTTTAGCGATTTTTCAAAATTAACGTTCTATTTATTCGAAAATGTTGAAAATTTTAATATTCGTGGGTACAAATATTAGCGAAAATCGGATAAATCGCTAATTTCGCTAAATTTAGTACCCACAAACAAAAGTGTCCTTAAGGTAGGTCGATCAATACTGTGTAAGTCATCATCCAAAATACTACTAACAGCTCATCAAACTCTCCTCCCTAGCTCTCTCTCTCTCAAGCCCCTCCCTCTCACCCACCCACCCACCCCCATTAATATAGTATCGCTCGCACACACACACACACACACACACACACACACAAATACATGCGTAACCTGTACTACGTATCGTTACCACACAACATCTGTATACCCCCACCTGAGTGCCCATTTGTGTATACATATGAGGTTAAACAAACCACGCATCAATACCAAGGTGCAAGCCTGCATGAGACCTAGCTAAGCCACTGATCAGGCCACACTGCTGGAGCCAGCTAGCCTAGCTGCACCCATGACCCTGCACTCTCCTCTCTCCCCACACCATGCATCTGTACACCCACTCAGCTGACAAGACATCAAAAGGCCCAATGAATTTCAGATATTCATGAGTGATGCCCTTCACACCTAGCACCGGCCTACAGGCTCAAGCACATATAGGCTCAATTGAATGGCAGATAATATTTAATTTTGCAGCACCCCTATAGCCTGAAAGTTCCATAATCAAAGTATCGCTTACATGCATGTGGTTTATCATACCATGAAACCAAGCTACTGAAGTCAAGGGTCAACTAAACCCCTATACGTACATGTACCATAATTATCTTCACTGTATAAAGATCGAATAGAAGTGCATGCAACCATCAATATGGAGCAACAATAAAAGCCGTGCACATCCGCTAAAAGGTGTTACTAAGAGCTCTCAATAACCTGACAAGTTACTGACAATCTCTATGAAGACTACATTTAATTTGTACACATCAACACATACAAGTTCTGATGCATTATAATATGACGTGCACAAGTAATGCCTTAACTTAAAGAAGCAAAGTTTCAGCAGCTTTTTGATCAAGGGCTCAAGTCACATGCAACATGTTACACTACCATAGAAACGCTGCCATGGAAATCCCAGGGAAGCTGTCAAAAGCGAGTGACATAACGATTATATGTGTAGCTATACCATGGAAACGGCACCACTCATGATCATTCTTTCCTGTGCGCAATCTCAGCTTATGTTTAGTCTATTTTGTACATAGATAGCATGCTATTTCCCTTGTAAGGCCATGGGTAGGTCAGTCGCGCTCAGCTCATATGATCGACTGCGCTAGCGCTAATGCACGTTATTCACGATCACAAGGTGCAATATCACGACACACGGCATGTGCACAATGAATTGCTTTACGTCTACAGCACACTCCATGGAAACCCTTGTAAACACAGACACATGCTCACTACCAGATATTATTTCTAGATATATATGGAGCTCCATGGGCCCTGCAATTTAAATCTCATGCACCCTTCCTCCTTTCACTCCGCCCCCAGCCCCACTATCTCCAGTCAAAAAATCCCTCCCTTTTCCATCTTATTTCTGGCTCCAGAGCTACTGACTCCTCAATTAGTCTACTTTTTTTCTATATGTATATATCTACCAAGCTTGTGCTAGCTATGCTATATCTTATACATGTGTGCAGTGATACGTTCTCTGTAATGTTCTGAGAATTTGCAATTCTTTGGTATAATATTATTATGATTACAAACATAAATACACGATAATTTTATAATTATTATTGTAAGCCTTACGCCTTCACACTCCCCCTCCCCCCTCCACCCCAAAGAAACTCCATGGACCAAGGTCAAGGTTAGCATGAATTATTATTATTATTGAGCATGTTCATCACCTGCTGTATTCATGTACACCACATAAACCTATGCAACTCACCATAACATTCATTACCCACTAGTTTGAACTGAGATTCATGGCTATATCATACATGAGTGAAGAATATTCATGGACAATTAGATATGGGAATAATCCAGGCCAGGCCATGTACAAGAAATTTGGCAAACAGCTACATATGTTATATGAGGTTATGTGTATGTGTTTATTATGACTATCATTTCGATATTCACTCAAAAAAGGTCACCTTTAAAATTTTATCACTGCATTTCGAAACTCCAAGTATGTAAACATGTGCGTGCACACCCTTTTATATATGCTGTACAGCAGTATCCTCCTGTACGCCACTCTCTCTCTCTCTCTCTCTCTCTCTCTCTCTCTCTCTCTCTCTTTCTCTCTCTCTCTCTCTCTCTCCCTCCCTCTCTCTCCCTCTCTCTCTCCCTCTCTCTCTCTCTCTCTCCAATCCCCCCTCTCTTTCTCTATGCAGTCAATCACATGCACACCAAAGATTATACTTTATAGCTGAGCAACTGGACCACAGAGGCTAGATTCTAAGAAGAGGATTAATCATCAAAACCAATGATGATGCAATTGGTATCTTTTCCCCATGCATGATTCACCACTCACATGATGATCAAATTACAAAGCAAACACTGATGGCAATCCTAACATCTGAATTATGAGACCACAGCTCAATTAATGACTCATGCAACATACCAAGTGGATTGCTTCACATTGACAAGTCATATGAACAATATGGATTGCAAAATTAATTAATGCATAATCAGCACAATATTCTGTGCTAAAAATGTTCAATTTTTGACTAATATTAATTTTTGTGGCAAAATCTTTCCTAAAACTTGCATGTATATTATTATCATCATACTTAGCTGTCATCATCCAGCTGGTATAAGCCAGGCATGCTTTGATAAAATTATGAAACCAGCAGGTGTGTCCATATGCATGGTACAGTGAAGCTCTATAGGGATGCAGGTACATACAGGGTACAATCAGGAAGCTTCAAGGCTTTGGCCCCAGCCACATATAGCACACATCAACAGTGTGGGTAACCTTTCCCTCCATATAAAATATTATAAGCCCTACACCACTACTAAGTGGTTAATGACACAGTTTATATATATTCATCTCTGATAAAGCTGGAGCCAGAGATATGCCACTCATTGTGGGGCTACTGCTTCAGAAGGAAGGTGCCTAGCGCCTGTGCCCAAGCTGGCTGGACAATGAAAGGACACTAATGGAGGGCAGGTCATCAGGTGCAATCCCATCAGAGCAGCCTTTCACTAAGGGTGCACTACAAGGGTGATGGTATATCTACAAGGATTGTACAATTAGCATGGAATGCTATCTCAGTTGCTAGGCTATATATACCTGCAGGTCCCATTCCCAGTTTTCATAATGTGGATTTTGATGATATTATCAGGCCTGGGGATGTATGTACTCTTGCTTCATGCACCAAGAATGCACCAGCTGTAACTAAAAGGTGCAATTATTATCAGCATAAGACTGACCTACATTCCCTGACCCTTTCCTTTTAATGTCCTAAAGTTCAATTCACTCAGCTAGGTCAGCCCCACTCCCAAGCTATTATCTAAAAAGACTACACCAACGGAATGTGGCAATTGGTTACTTCTGCATTTGATGTGCACTCAGGAATAATTAGTATTATTGAGCCAACTGGCTGTAGGTGGGGAGAGCAGGGGAATCCATTAACGCACTCAGCTGGTCAGCTGCTAGTCAAAACCAACTATCATTGATCATGAGGATACAGCTACAATTTTGGTCAGTGACAACCGATGAAGCATTTTTTTGGGCGAGGCTACGTATGACACCGGTATTATAGTGATGGATGTATTGGGTGGCTTCAATAAGGGCTTTTAATTAAAATGAAATGGAGAGGTGGGAGGGTAGTAGTTGGTGCTGTCGGCATGCATTTAAAAAATCCATTCTATTCTGTAGTACACACATTTGCATTAAAAGTTTATCTCGTTATTCGTGAGTGCACTCTACCTGACCTAATATTGAGAATCATTGTGCCCTCAACGATGATCAAATGTCTCAGAGTGGTCAAGGGATCAGTAGAAGTAGAAGTAGCAGTAGCAGTAGCGGTAGTGGTGGCAGTAGAGGGAGACGACATCAATGGCTGTGGTGCCTGTTCATCATGTGGCTGTTGTCCGGTAGCTGTAGTAGCACATGTACAGACTTTGCAGAGGTCACGAGGACCTTGCATTGCCTTTTTGACAGACTGCATAAGCTTTCCGGCGTCTAGTGATTCTGGTACTGTGTGTACGTGTGTGTGTGTGTGTGTGTGAGTGTGTGTGTGTGTGTGTGTGTGTGTGTGTGTGTGTGTGGCCATTACCATATAGATGATCATAATTGTGCGGGTCACTGGCCTACAAGCAAGTTGCAAAACCCTAATTGGGATGCATTCGATCATGCATCTCCAATTAAGGTCTTGTAATTACTGCACATTGCTAAGCTAGGTGATCACATAATTGGGGCGAGCCTGAGCGAACCCCACATAAACGGTACAGCTGTGCGCGAATTTTATATTATCATATATTATTATGGTACGTCGGTCACGCAAAATTATATATCCCAGCGATGCTCTCTATGGACATAAACGCGAAATATTCTATTGCGCATTCTCATACGATACACCTGGGACACAGGCCATATATCAGCTGTTATAATTTAGTGAATTGCAAATTTACACTTGTGCTTGTATTGATCAAGCAAGCTACTGTACCGCAGGCTCAAAAAGGAGGAGAGAGAGCGAGACAGAGCTCGTCGTCAGCTCAACAGTGCAAGGACCAGCTAAGAACGCGATCAAGATAGACGTGCTACTCACTGACTCTGACAACAGGGGCAGCTAAAATTTTATTGCCTGTTGGCACTGTCACTGAGGACTCGGATAGCTAGAAACTGCGTGGAGGGGACTGTATCACGGCACTATGAGACTGTCTTTCATTGTCTGCTTGAATCTGTCAGTGGTCTTCACGAATCTATCGTGCTATGGCTTTATTAACGCCTTGTTTTCGAGTTGCAGCTACTGAGAGACTTTCCAAGGCTCAGCTCAGGCTCGCCCCAAACAGGCCCTGCATGACACTAGTAATATTATTTGCTCATACACGCCCACACAATATGGACTATTTTGCACTTTCAGCACTTCAGTAATGTATTATGTATACAGACAGTTCTATAGGGAGGGGGAAACAACCCGGGTATGTTTCAGAGGGGGAATCTGACCAAGCTTACATATTAATATGGACATACATTACCATAATATTTTTTATTCCACCTTGGAATCTGCAATATTTGGGCATTGGTATATACGTGCACATAGGTAGGCTCTAGAGGTACATGTACAATGTATGTGCTGGCTATGATCACACACTACACCTACTCATATACATGCATGGTCTATGCATATAATAATTGCATAATAATGTTATTACTATGCAATCTGTCTGGGGAATATCTACAGTAACACTGTCAAGCACAATGTACATGTACATCCTGCATAAAGCAGCTGTCGTTTGTTATCGTGGAAACGAATCAAAAGGGTGGAGTTTCAGTCCAGCAACAGCTACTAGCTAGAGAAGCTACCAGAACACTGTTAGACTAACAGCTCAAGGTACATACACGGTAAGTTAAAGGTTTAGCTCAATTGAGAAGCAGTCTATAGAGATGGAAATTGAAGCCATGGCAGCTGCACGGTACAGATCTATAGGTCAACTAGCTAGCCAAACTCAGGAAGGAACTGAAGTTCGTAGCTACAGCTGGTACTGTACATAGCAGGTGTGCTAATATAACAGACGAGTTTACACAATTCCTTGACTTAACTTCCATGCATACAGAGTCCAGTGTGTGGGAATATACACATTTTCACATACACAAACACACAATAATATAATTGCATCATTCTGATACATACATAATGTGTATAACATCATGTGCATGTATGCATATACCCTAATATGTACAAATAGGCAGATTCACGGACGATACTGATGTCCAAAAAACACTAACTTTTCAGGATTCTGTTATCCCATATCTTGCACACACAATGCAATATCATACATACACACACGTACATTCGTGTATTGCACACTCACACACACTTCAGTTCTGCACATGGCGCCGGGAGCTGGTAGTGCATGGCGAAAATGTGCTAATTATTAATCAAAGCCCCCAGATCTAGACTCATCTGTAGATTCCTATCAATCCCTATGGCCTCCTTCTGAGTCTCTCCCCTCCCCCTTGTCTCTCCACCCTATCTCTCTCTCTCTTCTCTTCCCCCCTCCCTCCTCTCTTTTCTCCCTCTCCTCTAGATCTCCCCCCCCCTCTCTCTCTCTAAATACATATGTACCATTCCCACATCAGAAGGATTGATGCTAACTCCCTTTAATTTAACTTAATGTGGTTATGGTAAGTTCAAATCATCACCATGAGAATTAATAATTAGATTTCCATGAAAAAAATGTTAATGCAATACACATACTGAAATTTCATACAACAAATATTATACTATAGAAATTACTAATAATATTATTTAATTTTGGCTTACCATCCCAGAGGTAGTTCCCCTCCTGGCTTTGTGGAATATGAGCAATGTCCTAGGCATGCAGGAGAGAGGAAGATACCAACATTCAACCATTCAAGCATAATAATAATATTATTATTATAAGTGTAGCAGGGGGGTTATTAATAATTGTACATGATAAATAGGCTGACCTATGAGGGACAGTTTATGTTGTCATAAGCAGTTTCTATATGTCACAGTACAACTGAAACTAGCAGGCAATTTCAATTCCAATTCTTGTTTCCCTAGCTGATGGAGTAGCAAAAAATCAATTATAATGATTACAACTTCTTGGCAATATTTAATATCAGCACACATGCACACTCATCTGCACTCACCAGACATAGACAGTTAAATCGTGTCAGTACAACACAAGTACATGTATACAATTTATGTATACAGTGTACATGTGTATATATACCCTATAAAAATAACAATTGCAAACACAATGTCTTCACAACATGTACAAATGAGCGATGAAGCAATGTGGAAAGCGTTGGATAATTACTTTGTGAATCACATTCAAACACACACACACACACAAGGGCTGTAGTTAAGACTATTAGTTCAAGACATAACAAAGAAACTCACTACAGTTCAGGGAGCCCACCTATAGTCATTTTTATTATTGTGGTCCTTGTAAGTTATGCTTGTTAATGTGGGCATACTATAATATTATTTTTGTAAGGTGACAGTTCTCAAGGGGCATATAATGTTATCATGAAAGTTGATATAGTTATTTACTCTAAGAAAGGGGGGGAGGAAGAGAGAGAGGGAGGAGGAAGGGAGAGAGAGACGGACAGACAGAGAGAGCAACAGCAACAAGCAATAGATCTACACAAACTACACTGAAAGCACAAACTCGTAGATATGTTTATTTTTTTCCAGACTCTAGGGAATACGAGGAAACAGAATGCACACTCAAACAAAAAAAAATTGGGAAGTTTTTACAGCGGATATCAAAACTTGGGAAACATTACATCCACACTTAACTTCCCCATTCATGGAAATAAAGTTGGTGGAGGCCCGGGCTGGGATGTGGCATTGCAATTGAGCTGGGCTGGTCTGGCCTTTTACGTTAATGACCTCACTGGAATGGAATCCCTTGATATTCAATATGTGGTTAGATCGGCTAATATATGGCAGGATATGCAGCATGGCATGGCACCCCAGCAACTGTTGCACCACAGTCACTCACCCTGTAGAAATCATCCTGGTGTATGGTAATGGAGTGGGGGAATTTTTCACAGAGGTAGTTGGCTAGCGAGCTCTTCCCACTGCAACTTCCTCTACGTGGAGGTGTGTGTGTGCATGTGCAGTGGTCAGTGAGGGGGCTGCATGCATGTTGTTTAGCCTAGCTAGTGATCACCGTATTTCTAGGAGCTAGAGAAAGAAAGTGAATGTGCATGCATGTGCATGACATAAATAGAGGAGATAGGGCCCCCCCCCCCCCCCCACCCTCTCTCTCTCTCTCTCTCTCTCTCTCTTCTCTCTCTCTCTCCCCCTCTCTCTAGCTCTCTCTCTAGCACTCTGTCTGTCTAGAGATGGGGAAAGAGGGGGAGAGGAGAATTTTGCTTGGCATGATAAAACCCTAAGCTCTGTACTCCCACACCCACACTCCCCACAGCAGCACACCAGGCACCAGCCCCTGACCTATAATCACACTGCGCAGTATACATTGTGGGGTCAGGGGACACATTAAAATACATAGTTGTGGGTCCAGATTGCTTGAGAGTGTCCTCTGTCTGTACTTCCTGTCCTGGATGAAAGCCCACAAGGTACATCACTAAAAGAGCAGGCAGTAAAGGAGATCAATGGTGTAACATGACAGGGTACAAACAAACAGTACTGCAACATAGCTAGGTGCCTGACACTAATTATTTTAGCATAGTGGAATGGTGTACCCATATATGGAAGCAAAAATAAAGAGACCCCTATACTAGCTCACCCACTGATGCCTATCACTGATACTTCATCCTCAAACTGAAGCTGTGTTGAGGTACTGCCGAGGTCAGCAGGAATTGTAGCCATTTCCTTTCACTTTCATCCAAGAATTGCAGGTCTACAAGTACAGTACAGCACCTGGGGGCAGAGAGAGAGAGAGAGAGAGAGAGAGAGAGAGAGAGAGAGAGAGAGAGAGAGAGAGAGAGAGAGAGAGAGAGAGAGAGAGAGCACTTGTATAACCATTATCACAGTTTTACACATCTTTGATGTACGGATAGCATAAAGGTGATGGCCCTGGTGCCTTCTGGAACATCTTTGAAAATTGCCACGTAGACGGAAGCGACATGCACGCGCGTACGCGTCAGCTGATGCAATTCCCACTGCAATTTTGCGGTTTGTCGCGTACTGTTTGAGGTTTGTAATTACATGCGGAAGTAGCGGTTGTCGTATACGTATAAAAGCAAAGGCTGCAGATCGCCGCAGCTTAGTGATTCTCGAAGAAGAGAAGCAGCGAAAAGCGCATTTTGGAGATTCAGGTAATAGTTGCCGCGTGAGTGAGGGCAGCGAATCCTGGAGCTCGAAGTGAAGTGAAGCTAGAATTGAAGAAAATTCCAAAACCACTCAATCTGTGTCGAAGAACCGTGCGATTTTATCTCTGATTCCAAACTTTTATATCGTTAGTAGATCTGATCATCACTTATTAGCCATGGAAACCGTCAACACTACTACAAGCGATTTTCAATCTGACAACGCCAACCAGAAGCTATTCTGCCCTGGCCTTGGCGGCGAACACGCTAGTACTAGCGTAGTACTCACCGACAGCACAGCCTCTAGCGATTCGGACGCCGGATACAGCACGCCGGCCGAGAACTTTGCAGACGATGAAGAACACAGCAGAAATAACGGGGCAGCGAAAGTCAAACCGGCCCCTTCATCTTCAGCGTCGATAAACAAAATAGACCGTAAGGCTGTCACTAGCGGTGTGGTTGAAGTTGTGGTCGAGCCGGAACTTAGCGAGCGAATCATGAAGCAGGTGGAGTGGTATTTCAGCGACGAGAACCTTCTCAAGGACTCCTTCCTGATGAAGCACATCAACAGAAACAAACAGGGCTACGTCAGCCTCAAGCTAGTTGCCTCCCTGCGCAAGGTGAAGACCCTGACCAAAGATTGGCAGGCGGTGCTGGTGAGTGTGAGGGATTCCTCACTACTGGCCCTCAACGACGAAGAGACGAAAATCCGTCGTATTGCCCCGGCACCAAAAGTGGACTATTCCCACGTTTCACGCACCATAATCATCACCAATTACCCCGATTCAGATCCCACTATACATGATATCGAGAAGCAATTTGGGCGATTTGGCGACGTCACGCTTGTCCGTATGCTCCACCCCGGGCGAGCGATCCCACTCGATGTGAAGCCATGTAAAGAGCAGTTTCCCTCTCTCGGAAAGGAACTGTGCATCTTGGTCGAGTACGAGAGTGAGGACGGAGCCAAGGTTGCTTTCAGAAAGTTCAACAACCAACAGAGTTGGAGAGATGACATGAAGGTAGATCTCCTCGCAGGAGAGAGAAAGACGGCCGGAACCGGTGATGCCGTTACAAAGGAGGATAAGAAGGAAGACTCTACGAAACCTCATCCCGAGCCATCGCCAGTGGCAGCTGGTACTGCTGTTGATGGCAAGAAGAAGAGAAAGAAGAGTAACCAGAAATCCTCCTCCCCTGCACAACAATTTCAGCAGCAACAGCACCACTTGCAGCAGGCTCAACAGCAAAAGGGGAGATACGGTCGAGAGAAGTCACCCGGACGTTTCTCGAGTAGCGCCACCCCATCCCCTCGTCAATCTCGGGACAGCTCCCCAGCTCCTTACCGAAAGTACACCCCTCCAAGCTCCAGCACATCGCCAGATGGCTACAGAAAGCGTTCAGCTGGAGCAAGATACTCGCCCGAGATGACACGCAGGACCCACCTCCACCCTGATGCACGGAAGGACTATACGAGTGACTCGGGGTTCAGTGCAGGTAGCCGCTCGGCCAGCGAGAGTCCCAAGAACACACCAGAACCGATAAAGAGATTCTTTTCTGGTGACTTGGCTCCTTCGTGGAGAACATCGGAGAAACACGTCCACGTAAAGGACAGCTTTGTCATTCGTCAGCCCCATGGGCCAGACGGCACCCAGGGATTCCACAGACGACCAATCCGTATCTCAGTAGAAGCAGCTTGTTGATTGATTTAGTGTAATTAATTTTAATTTGCCCACTATGTCAATGTACTGTAGATCTCGTGTTTTATTGTTTCATCATTTCAGTGTTTGTGCAAAACGCCAAATCTTCAGTTGATTTTTTTTTCTCTTTTTATGTTTATGGATCACCTAGTGGTCTCTTGCTGATTCTAAATCAGACCCCATGCAGGTTAATATCACAGAGACAGTTTATTGAATCTTTTATCACGACAATTTTTCTCATTTTGAGTTTCTCAAATCTGACTTGTACTGTACTGTGTACTGGGTACGTATATTATACGTTTGAATTTCGGCAACAATTAAACCACATCGCTATTTAAACTATGTAAAATAATTATAAATAATGCATGTACCGTATATAATAATTATTAGCATAATTTGTAATTGTTGCGAAATTCAGTTCTGCGCATGCGCCAATACAAATTAAATTTCGTGGAAAATTTGACACACCGTAAGCAAATTCCGATATTTAGAACAAACGGTGCTGGAGATGGAGGGCCATGGCAGACAAGAGCCGGCTCAAATCGCTTTGATAGGTGAGTTTTAGGAATGTATGCACGCGCTGCATCATAAGTTAGATAAACAAACGAACTCAGCCAGCTGTTTCATGAAAATATTCTCTATCTCCAGTGCACGAGGCTCGAAATCTTCAAAACAAGAAAAAAGGTAGGCTATAAAATTATGACAGCTCTTTATTCACGCTTGAAGTAATTATATTTCCCTCAGACTCTGTCCAGTGTAGGGTCTAGGTCTTTGGTTTTAATGTAACTTGCCTTCACACGATGTTTATATTGTGTGCCACACATGGACTACACGGTGCAGTCTTGTACCTGTTGAAATATAAAAGTGTTAGGTGTATGTGATCGGATCTGCCTATTTTTTTCTCTGATAATCATACAGAAACCTGCCATGCATCTGTTGTGTTTGGTCTGGGCAAGGAACTCTATAAGACGCTCACCATCGAGAGCAATGACCCTCAGTGGAAGGAAGAGGGCATTATGTAAGTATAGCCGTGTCCATATGGTCATGATCTTCTACGTGTGTGTGTGTGTGAGTGGGTGGGTGGGGGGAGCTAATTGTCAAGGGGCAGTTTGGTAGTGTGAAAATACCGAAGCCTAATGTGATCCATGTACATTGTACCATAGTTATGCCATGTACGGATGTATCAATGCATGACTTTACATTCCCTTGTGCGTGTTTTTGCTCATGTTTATAATATCATGCACATTAATGTCGGTTATAATCTGTCTATATTTGGTGTTCATTTGCTGTAGTCGTCCGTGATGTAGTTAGTGTCTAGTCTGGGGTAGAGTTACATGTACACTGATGCTGTGAGAGGCTATCATTTTTAGCACTAGTATATACATGTACATGTACTCTTTAGATGGTTCTATGTAGTCTGGTGAATAATTAGTAACATGGTTATGTACATGTACTAGTAATTTTCAGGGCTAAAGTTGAGCTATGATATGTACATGTATATGCACTGAGCTGTAAAATTTTCGTGCATTGCATCAGCCTCTCATTCTTTCTCTCTCCCTCCCTCTCTCCTTTGATCCCTTTCCTATGCAGTAATGTACCCCACAAGGTCCACAATGGTGTCCTAAAGTTTAGGGTTCGTGACCAAGACCACGCCCTTGGGGCTGTCCACCTGAACATTGCCGAACTCACCAAGCAATCTAGCAAACAGTGGTACCCCGTTCTACCCAATAAAAAATCACACGAGGCCGTTGGTGAGCTCTTAATAGAGTACCACGTGAAAGAGTACCGTCCCTGCGACCCAAAGCAATCTCCTGTACCCTCCCACTCCACCTCGCAGGAGGACATCGCTGCCTCCTCCTCAAAAGTGGGCGGAACAAGTGTGTCCGGAGGAGGAGGAGGAGCTCCTAGGGGAGGACGTTTCTCATTACATCATCGTACGCCATCCTGGACAAGTAAAGGTCGTTCGTCATCAACGTCGGCTGGTAGTGATCGATCTCGGTCGGTTTCACACACACCCGTTGACCTTTCACCTTCGCCCACGCATGAAAAGCGACTGACTGGGTCTGATATTGAGCTGCATTCTAAATCGTCGCTGATAACGTATCAATCAGACAGTAATCTTCGAGGGTACTCGCTCTACGATAGCTCTTCGGACAAGTCCCCCGAACAGACAAGAATCTCAGACAGTGACGAGAAGGGGCGATCCTCGTTAGTGCCGGAAGTGACAGGGATATCCCCTCGCGAAGGCCCAGTCGAGGGAAATCAACGAGTGGTCTTGAGAGGGAGCAACTTGGGGGAATTTAAGAGTGACATCGTGAAAGTGGTCATTGCGGGGGTGGACTGTACAGCCACCCTGGAGTATTTTTCGCCATGTAAGCAAGTGTTAATTTTGTTGACATACACATGTAGATATGTTGTCCAAGTTCTGTTTTTGCATCTAACTTGTGTGACTCATGCTTGCTGATGTAAACAGCTCAAAATTTGCTTGCATATGCAATCGTGGGACCGTTGGCCATGCATGATGTAAAACTGTGTATATACACTGAAATTTTGTGTGAGATGTTGTGCTGTAGTTGTTGTGTTGAAAGGAGTTGGCTCTGGCTCTCTCTCTCTCTCTCTTTCTTTCTTCCCTTCTCTCTCTCTCTCTCTCTCTCTCTCTCTCTCTTCCCCTCATACAGCTAAACTAGCAGTGACCACCTCTGCTCGTCATACGACTGGCAGTGGTCCAGTAATCGTCGAGACTGTGAGTGGAGGACCTGGTAAGTCCAGTGTCACTTTCACCTTCACCGGGACAGAGCACGGACAGCCCCCTGAGGTGACGGGGATTTCCCCCCGCGAGGGGCCACTGGAGGGGAACCAGCGCGTGGTGTTGAGGGGGAGCAATCTGGGCGAGTCAAAGAGCGATGTCGTTAGGGTGATGATTGCAGGAGTCGACTGCACGTCTACCCTGGAGTATTTCTCGCCAGGTGAGGTCTGCATAACTTATGTTGTGAAGGGGTAGACTTTGTAAACATTGATGGATTTAGCCACAGCACTAGGTCAGCAGGACTCCTAATATTGAGCAATTTTAATACCAGGAGACCATTTTTGATGATTTTGTGAGAGTGCTTCAGATCCATGACCAAAAATTTAGTAATAGATATGTACATGTATGCACCTAGTACCTAAGCATAAAATTAATGTTTTACTTGCATATACAAATAACTATCTCCCCCCCTCTCTCGCTCGCTCGCTCACTCTCTCTCTCTCAATACAGCCAAGCTAGTGGTGATGACTCTGCCGCGGTCCTCTCCAGGCAGTGGTCCCGTTGTCGTGGAGACGGAGCGTGGGGGTGTGGTGGAGTCCAGCCTAACCTTCTCCTATGTTCCTGTAGATGACAGCACAGGTGGTGGTGGTGGTGGAGGGGGCGGGGTTATGGGTGGAGCCAGTAGACCGTCACTTGTGAATCTTGGAGGCATGTTAGAGAGTCCTCTGCTCAGTAACAAGAAAGCTAAACAGAGTGGTGAGTCAGCTAGCTATAGTGGCACATACCGTATAGTGGGAAACTTTCGAGGGAGAAAACTTTCGCGGATCGGTAGGAAGGGAGCATTTCACAGAGAAAACTTTTGCAGAATATTCAACTGATTGCATACATGTAGATGGTTACGGCATGCCTAAAATTTCGTGGAGAAAACTTTCGTGGGTGGCTGTAAAATCACGAAATTCGTGAAGATTTTCTCCCTCGAAAATTTCCCACTATACGGTATTACATGTACATGTACCAGTATTGACTACCCTGTGTGGTGTAGTCAATACATTTCAGTGCACAGTAATATTAATTTTTAAAACTGGAAATTAGCATTAGGGGTGAGTTTGCCTATTATGTGTGCATGTACATTGTACATAGATGTCTCTGAAATTTCCATCACCCTAGTATGAATCAGATGTTACCCCTTGTATGTTAATTATGGAGAGGGAGGGGGGGGGAGGGAGAGCAGGGGGACCACACACTGTTGTTGAGGGGGAGTGTGGAATCACACTTTTTTTGCTGCTTAGGACGATTCCCTTGTACAAATACAAAAAGTGATGCTGGGGTTAGGAAAGTGGGGGAGGGGGAAATACACATGTGTAGAGGCTGTATTGTTGTTGTGCTTCCTTTAACATCACATATATACCACACATCTATTGAGAAAGGGGAACAGAGTAAGTCTTTAGTAGTTCTTCCTTGTTTGTGTTTTCAGACAATGTTTGGTATTTCTTAATTCTTAGCTTCCTTTTTCCCCTCAATTCACCTCAAGAATTAAATGTTTGATGACTCTCCTAACCATTTGATTACTAACACATACATTACATAGTAGATCTTCCCACAAGTGCATGTATATTATTATAGCCTTATCCCCCCCCCCCCCCCCCCCCCCCCCCCACAAAAAAAAACCCTTTGAAAACTAGGGGTGGGATAGCTCCTGGAATGAGGCTAGCTCTATGAACTGGTTGCATTGGCTCACCTGGCTAGCATGTCTTGTGGTACTAGAGTTCAGAGTCAGAACCCAAAAACTTCTATACTACTAGACTGCAGGCTGGCCCTGTATATGTATCCATGGAGTAAGTCACAAATTTTGTTGTTGTCTTTAAAAGTGGGTCAGCTGGTATCAGTATATTAAAGTATTGTGAAGGTAGACTGTCTGTAGACTTTCAGTCTGGCTGTGGTCAGTGTGTTTGTCCTTCCAGCTGCTATTTAGTGGCCTAGCTGGTGTACCCTCTTCCTCCTCCCTCCTCTATCTAAAGCTATCTACTTAGTGTACCATGTACTGTGTGTGACCATCCCTGGGCTTGTGGTCACTACAGTGTACATACAGGGAGTGGGTGCTAGTTGAGCTCTAGTTTCCCACCCTCTTTTCTGTTTTTCCATAATCAGGAGCGCATAATGAGAAGAGGAGGGAGAGGGGAGGAGCGTGATACGACCACGCACTTAATTAAATTCGAGTTTTTACCCACGCTAGTCGTGTTACTATATTTAGCACGTTTATTTCAAGATGAAAGCAGAGAATCTTGGAGTTTCTACTTGTACAACAAGGCTTTGGGAGCCTTTCCGTGGATCTGAGATCGCGTTGAAGCTTACCGACGTCCAAAGAACAGACCTGTTTTTGTGGAAGCCTTGAGATCGTCTGTAAGTTGTACTTCTAGCCGCACCGGTTCAGCCGTTCACATCGATCGGCCAGAAATGATGCTTGATGGTCAATTCTAGTAGCTTTGACTACTCTAAGCTCTCTTTCAAGGGACCCAAGGGTCGAGGCTATGCTAGAAGAACGATCAAGCATCATTTCTGGCAGATCGACGCGAATGGCTAAATCGCGCGGCTAGAAAAACTTACAGGCGATCTCAAGGCTCCATAGAAAGCTTTAGGTCTGTTCTTTGGACTTCGGTAAGCTTCAATACGATCTCAGATCCACGGAAAGGCTCCCAAAGCCTTATCATTTGGCCGTACAAGTCGAAACTCCAAGCTTCTCTGCTGTCTTAAAAAAAATATGCTAAATTTAGTAACGCGACTAGCGTGGGTAAAAACTTGAATTTTAATTAAGTGCGTGGTCGTGTCACGCTCCTCCCCTCTCCCTCCTCTTCTCATTATGCGCTCCTGCCATAATATGAAAGTTGGAAACAATGATGTGCTCCTCATAATAGTATTCTCCCTCTAATCCAGCAGTTTTAGCCAACCACTCAGAAGTGTGTGAATTGTTATGCCAAGTTCCCAATGGTGTATATACAATATAGTCACAAGATCACTTTTATACTTGCTGAAGAGGCACACATGATGGGAGGCTGTAGAAAGTGTTGCTGTGTCACTGCTTTTCTCATTGCTAGGCAATGGCTTTTAGCCAGCTAGGCAACCCTGTGCAGCTGTAATATCCATGACATCACCACTGTTTACACATCACGTGATCACATCATCATCACATGCATACATACATGCATGTGTGCATAGATAGATTGGTTTCATAGCGAACCTGTGAGCTAGGTTTTCAGCACCTTCACTATAGGATATCTTATGGCCACCATCCCCCCAGCCCAGCCCTTAGCTAAGTGTGCGTGTGCATGCATGATGTCAGTGGTTCCCTAGAGGCTACTGTATAATAATAATGTTATGCAATCATAGTAATTATTGTTATTATGTTCATTTACGCATATTATAGCCTCTATAGTCCCCAGTATAGCTGATCTTTTCAGTAGGCAATATTGAGAAAAGGTGGAAACAGGCCACTGGCATGGCATGATGCCAGGAGACATGGCTAGTTATTGTAAGGCTACTATTGATGGGGAATAGGCACCTCTATTAGCACCTACTCTTAATACAGTCCAACCTCGATTATCCGAACTCGAGATCCAAAGAAAATGCAGGGTCAAAGTACATATTGTGACCACGTGACCGGATTGCGCATGCGCAGTAAACCTACGTCGCGTAGTTGTCACGCGAGAACCAGCTGCTGCACTGCTATCAAATCTAGTTCTAACGCTCAAAGAAGTAAAAGAAACGCAAAATAAGTGCTCTATCAATCGAAGATGAGATTAAAATCATCGAAATGCTCAATAAATCTATCGTATATACGTTTTTACATGCACGATCGATTTTGTGGGTGTGGCTTGGGTGTGGTCAACGTTATCCGAACTCTTTGCTTATCCGAACGGTTCTGGATTTCCCCTTGGCCAAAGGGGTTCGGATAATCGAGGTTGGACTGTAGTGCAAAGTACAGAAATGCATGCCACTACAAAATTTTATGTTCTCTCCAGTGCTGATGCTGCAGAGATACCCAATTTTATGTTGTTCCTCAACCTTGTACTTTCATCATAGGCACCTCCCTTATTGAGAGTTGTGGTGATTTCCATGCAATCTGTTATTTATAGTACAGATCAGTCATACATGTAGGTTTTCCCTCCTCTCTCCCTCTTTATGTACATGTACATGTACATCAGGTATTCTTTGCAAAAAAAGCTGATGCCATTATCAGGTACATGTTATACAGTATCATTTGCATGTGCACTGCAAATCAAAAGGGGCATCACACACATGCATAGTGGGAGTGGGCCACGAACACTGTAGTGTGGCCATGGTTTACATAGGGTAGTAAACGCTGGAGTCAGGAGTCTCCTTGAGAGCCACAAGACAGTGGGCCAGGGGCTAAGGCTGGTTTGGAGCGCTGGAACACTTATCTGTTTGTGGATGTGATTATCATTGTTAGTTGTCCCCATCAAAGAGTGTGGTGGCTCCTTTTGAAGCGTTTGTGATGGTTTAGTGAGTGCCCATCCTGATTAATTTGTATTTTCTCTCCTCTCTCTACTCACTCCCTCTCTCTCTCTTTTCCTTTCTTGCTCTACCTTAGAACTGGATCAAGCTGAAATCAAGTCCCTGAAGCAACAAGTCAAAGGTAAACGCCCGAGGTGGACTAGAGGCGCTGACGTGTATTATGACCTTTTCAGGCCACTTCCTCTTACTTCCTGTGAAGCAGGATGTGCCCCATTCATGGAACAGCCTTTTGATGATAGACTAAAATTACTTCCCTTCCTTTACAGCAGCTAGTGTCCAGTGCTGATAGATTTAGATATACCAAACATGAACTCCTATAACTAGCTCACCCCATGCATGACAACCAACATGACTTCACTCATCCCACACCTACACATCTTTGTAGCCATGCCATGTAGGGGTTTCAGACTGAGAGAAGGGGGGAAGACCTTGAAAATTAATATTTTAACATCCCATCCCCCTCCCCCCATCATCATCCCACACATGCACACACACGCTGTAGACGATACACACACTCACACTTGCACTTGTACTCCCTCTGTGATAAGCAGTGACAACCTACGTGTGTGTGTAAATGCTTTAATCTGCCTAGCCAGTATCACTGTGTGAAGCTTCACTTACTCACTAATAGAATAGTTGCTACGTATAAACTGATGCGATGTTTATCTATCATAGGCTTTTCATGCCTAGTGACTCTTTATGGGAAAATGTCATTACTGCCACATGCATACTCAATGTGCGCGCACGCACACTTATACTTTTTCACTCAAAGCAGTGGCGACTACGTACATGTATGTACGTACGACTATTTTAATTTGCTTAATGTGAAGCTTCACACTAACAAGAGTACTACATGTGTATGCATGCCATAGTGGAGATTCTTAACAGTAATGATGTTATTATACAGAACACACGTCCCAAGTAATCCATACACACACACTCACTCACACACTCAAAATTAATATCATGTTTATGCTAATAGTATGCAAGCAAAAAAAGACTTGTGTGCGATTTTCTGGTAAAGGTCGTCATACTCTACATTAAACTATATTATTCCTGGAATGTGAATTTTCTTGCGCTAATTATATTTTGCACTTTATTAGCATAAACACAGTAATACTAACAAGAGACCTATATCCATCGATTTCACAGCATAAGTTATTATTGTCATTCATACCCACCCACACACACACACACACACATACCCTCACAGATCTCAAGAACGAGAATGCTGAGTTGGTGGAGGAGAACAAATCGCTCAAGGCCTACATAGAGCAGCTGCTGCTCAATATCATGGACAGCAGGCCGGACATTTTGGAGTTTGGTAAGCTCCACCCACCACCTCACAGTAGCAACGGTATCATGCAGTAGCCACAAGTATTAATAAACAAGTTTTCAATTTCATTTTGATTTTTTATTGAATTTTATAATGGCTACGGATTTTTTTTTTGAAATGTGATTTTCTTTTGTGATTGATCGATTAATTTTTTTTTATTGTCCACTGCCAATTTATCATCGAGTTAATTAACCACTGTAGTATTTTATTCTGGACAAGATATTGAACAAATTTGTTATTAATGTTGCTTTCATTGAAGTATATAATTATAATAATCATAGAGTCGGTAGACTCTATAAGTAGGGATGGCCCGGATATGCCATATATGTAATACATTACAAATACCCAAGTATAATATTATTATAAATTGTAACTGATGGGAGGTATGACAAAATTTAAACACTTGGCAGAAAAAACCCAAAATAGCAGAGTTTAAGTGTCCATGGTTCAAATCATACAATATCGATCAAGCATTGTTGTCACACCCAGATCAAGCTGAACTTAGCTTCAAAAACTTGACCCCTGATGGGTTGACAGGAGTAGAGTAGCTGCTGCTGAACACTCCAATGTCCTGCTGCTCAAACAGGTCTCGGACCTTCACTTTGCTGCTTCCAATACCAGCCTATAATTATAATAATAATAGATAAAACAATAGTTATAATATTATTATACCACACTCCTCATCATAATGATTGATTCTAATTTATATTATTATTATTATTATGCATATAGTATATACATCAATATGTACAGTACTATAATGTCATAACTTTAGCTATGATTGTGTAAGTGTTAAGTGGAGGGGGAGAGCCTATGTGGGTTTTTTTTTGTCATATAACAATTAATATCATAATTTCACAAACTTTCAACAATAAGAGGTCATTGTTGTGCAGCCTGAGGGATAGCAGGGTACGTTTATATAGCCAGGACATGCAATGTATTCCTGATAATTATAGCCATGCTCACTTTTTGGAAATTCACAGTGATATTATGTGGTCCGGCAAAGTGGCCTGTATTCAGCAGCGCCACGGCAACGGAGTGATCACTGAGGGGGCGAGCAAACACCATATTGGAGGTGGCAGCTGCCGTGTCACCAGAAAGCCTATCAGTGTAGACTGTGGAGTCAATCAGCCGACCTTGAGTACCAAGAGAGTCCTGATTGACAGCAATGACCTCCCTGTGATGATGATTGTATGCGTGTGGGAGAAAGGGAGGGGGAGAGAGAGAGAGAGAGAGAGAGGGATGGAGGGAGAATTAATCCTTGTATGATCATGTGACTTTCTTACTGGTTTTGCAGTAGGGCTTTTGACTCATCTGGTAAGTTCCTCAAATCATTTGACATGAGCAAGGGCTGTGACAAGAAAATGCGTGTTGTAAACAATAATCGATTATTTTTAATATGTTAATTAACTCACTGCTGCAAATATGGACCAGAGAGCAAGCTGAGCTTTCTGTTGTTCAAAGCTCAAGCCAAAATCACCAACAATGATCTGTGTAATGACACCATTATGACGACATTGATGCATACCTTACGAGCCTAGGATAGCATTATTGGTCAAAGAATGAAAGCAACTGATTAAAATTCCCAACTAAATCACAATAATACAATGTAAATTAATATGCATGCATACATTATGCGTGCACGTACAAGTAAGGTATCTATGATGAAGGTGCAACAGCTGTAGAGACGGTGTGTTTGGGTTTCCCGGGTGATACCCACCTAAACACTCCCATCTGATTGGTCAGTATAATCGAATCAGTCCTCACCACAGTGCATACAAACAAACACCACCACCCTTAATCTCATATTAGTCTAAAATGAAACCTGCCAAGGTCTCCATAATCCAGATTTCATGCATAAATGTCATGTGTCAATCCAGAGTATTGCAATATTAACGAAGAGTGTTGTGCTTTTGCAATTTTTTGCATATTTCATTGTATTAGTTCTATTATAGGATCAGCTGAGACTTCAATTTAAACCCCTCCACACATACACACATTATGTAGAGTGAATACAGAATAAGTAGGAGGGAAGAGCCAGACACAGCAAAGGGTCACGGTCACACTAGCTGATATTTGTGCGTAGCAAAGTAGCACACCCAACCCCCAGCCCTCAGACCACAAAAATTAACACCTACGTATCACATGATGCCTAACTTCCTGGCTAGAAATAATGCTATAATATATGCAGCTCTGTATAATGTATGCAGGCAGGTAAAGGCTACAGACAGAATCAGATGAGTAATAATGCTATACTGTATCTTCACAGAAGTCATAAGTTACCTGAGCTGTCACATGCACGGTGCCTATAGCTTCCTGGCTAGAAATAATACTATAGTGGGGAATACAGCCTGCATGCAGATTGGAGGCTGACACTATATGGAGCTCACTTGCATCAAACAGGATGTTATATCATGGGCTAGTCCTGTGGCTATATATAGAGGATGCACACTTCCTGGAAACGAGACTAGGGAAGCATGTTACTAGTCTATACAGGCCCTAGGTTTACCCAATAAGACCAACTTCAGCTAAATAGACACAACAGAGAAATCAACACAAGTTCATATGCTTATTTGGACATTATCCAGTAGTAAGTTTCACTTGATTGCAAAATTTTGTTAAGGGGTACGTTAATACATTTGACGACCTTTTCCAAGTATTACTTTACTACAAGCAGATTAGTCTATCTATGACCTTGCATAATGTGAACTATTACCATTTGGTATATGTATACCTTAGATGATTTCCAACAAGCTCTAACTGTGCCGCAGGCGCAGTTAGAGCTTATTGGAAATCATCTAAGGTACTTGGTATTGTTACTATGGTATACCATTGCTCCACCATACAGGCACTGTACACTGATTAAATTATTGTGGGCTAGGGTAGCTCTGTTTTGAACAAGACTTGACTATGGATGTTCTACTGGAGAATGGTCTTAGTGACATTAGATGTTGTTACCATAGTAACATATACCAGGTTACTATGGTAACAACATCTAAATATTAGTTAGATACTGTTTAGGAGGTTTTTATGTGATTTAGAAGACCTAAGGACTCTATATAGAATCCCGAGCGAAGCGAGGGTTCTATGAGAGCCCTGAGGTCTTCTAAATCACATAGAAACCGACTAAACAGTGTCTAAACAAGTTTAGATCATATAGCTTTAATCATAATCATAGCTTTAATTGTATTGCTAGAGCCAGAGGGCAAAATTTGTAGGTGACCATGAAAATCTTGTAGGTGACTATGAGAAGCTTGAAGGTGACTATGAGACATAGATACTTGTCAGTAGCCAATCAAATTGCAGTATTTGTTACAGCTATGATCTAATGTCACTAAGATCATTCTCTAGTAGAGCATCCATGGTCAAGTCATGTTCAAAAACTAACAAAGCAGAAAGCAGAGCTACCCTAGCCGACAGTAATTTTAATCAGTGCACAGTGCCTGTATGGTGGAGCACTGGTATACCATAGTAACAATACCAAGTACCGGTACCTTAGATGATTTCCACCCGCTCTAATTGCACCTGCGGTGCAGTTAGAGCTTGTTGGAAATCACCTAAGGTATACTTGGGGGTAAGATGGTAGTATGAATGTTTTCATCATAACATTGTCCAACTTCTATGAATGCAGTAGTGAGGATACTTGTATCAGTGTACACAAACAGAGCGGATTGCACTACAGTATATAGCTACATTACTCCAAACATGCAACGAGCTACATGTACGTACTACGAACAAAAAGTCCCAAAAATTGAAATGGTCCCTTTTATCATATCATATTATATTATATAGCTGGTCACATTATTATCGATTATAGCTTTATCTTGCTCACCATGTCTGGATCATTCCAGTGGCCTGGTCCACCAAAAGGTTGAATCGTGTCCTGGATTGCTGCATAGTGCTCAATGATGCCCAGCACACTGTCCCAGCTGTCGCTGATGTCATTATAATTACGCCACAGGTTGCAATTATCAGCTATCTTACTGTAGTTAGGCTGCATATTAAAGAATAGAAATTAAGTACAGCTAATCTTTTTGTTACTGAAAGACATGGGTGATTAAGCAAGTGAATTGTACTTATGCTCGTGACGACCTTTTCCATATTCTACCAAGCCCCCCCCCCCCTCTCCCTTCCTTTTCTAGGCTCTTCCATCACTGATAGCCACTGTGAGGACAATATAAAAATCCTTTGTATGCACACTAACATTTTTGATGTAGGCAGGCCAGCTGCAAGAGAAGACAATGGGTCTACCGGTGGTGTTGAGAGCCTTGGTCATGTTGGGATACCCGGTCTCATAAATCTCAGCCGACGCATAGCACCCATCCAGCTTCAGCATGTCCACCCCCCACGAGGCGAATGTGTTGGCGTCCTGTTGGATGTAGTTCAGAGTGCCGGGGTAACCTCCACAGGTATGTGTGCCCAGGTCTGGATAAAAAAGCATGTTCAAAAAATCTGGTATATATCACGCAAGTATTGCTGTTAGACTCCATGCACCACGGATCAATAAAAACTACAAAGAAATGATTAAACGTCACACAGCATGTGGATGTAGTAATGCTACTATAGTGTGTTGGGTAAGCTATGGTCATGCACCAGGGGTCAATAAACTAAATGGTACCATATTAACTATGGTATTATGCATGTTAAGCAAATAATACTATTGAGGGTTATACACAAACAAGAAACGATCTTTTTGTTTATTGTGATCTATATTACATACCTCCATAAATTCCTAATTTGAGACCTTTTGAATGTATCTGCCAAAAAAATGAATTTGCAAGTGATTAGTACATAAAACGGCATGTACTTAATGCAGGCAGGATAGTGATACATACATAGTCAGCGAGATACTTGATTCCGTGGGGAAATCTGTTGGGATCAGCTTGCAGGTTGCCATTAGCATCTCTCTCCTTTGATGCCCAACAATCCTATTGTATAAAGCAGCATTGTTAATTTTGCAGCCTATATTATCATTATAGTATTGTTCTAAATTGATTTAGCATACGTCAATGTTGACGAACTCATATCCCAGTTCCTTGAATCCATCACCAGCCAGGCAGTCCGCCATTTGCATAAACAGCTTCTCACTATTAAAAAAACAACAACAATCATTAACCACACACACACTGATACGAACTAATACTACTATAATCCCGGGAAACCTTCCCGAAATCATCCCTTTGGCAAGAAATAATTAGATGACTCTAGGCAGCCAGAGTTCTTGAGTCTACAAGTATTAAAAAGTTTATCCTACCTGATGCAATTGTCAGGATCATGTTCACAGTCAGTGCTGCATGCAAACCTCTCCCACTGCAGCCAGCCCACTGAATAGAGAAGGTGACAAGAGTGAGATAAATCTTATTTTGACACTGCCACAAAAGTTCATGATATTAGTAATAGATAAACTATGGTTGCCCAGGATATACCGTTCATATACCACCCTGAGCTCGACCTACTTGGTGGGGTGAGAGCTAATCCGTTGTCTAAGCCTTGGACCTGAGCCACCTTCAAGATCACAAAAAGCCTGAAGAGCCAGCTCATGCAGTGCTCAAGGACAGCCATCTCTTCTCACTTGCGTGTAGCCGAACTTGAGAGGTGTGGCTTCAGAGCCCCGCCTACACAGCCAGTACTACGCGCGCGCATGCGCAGCAAGAGATTTATGTCGTCCGCACAAATATCACTAGATCTGGAGATCTAGCCTGATTCTAGGAATCTGAGCGACTCGTAAGCGCGACGAATCAATCGAAAAACTGGCTTCAGTATGCTTCAAATCGATGGACACGGTCCACGAGCATCGCCTTTTTGTTTTCTGCTCATGCGCACACAACCTGCAGGTAAAGGTCGTCAACAGATTCACGTGTGCTGCGCTCATGCATCGCGTATCGATCTCTGTGCAGCACATGCGATATGATATGCACAGGATGCAGATGCAGCTACGTAACAAAACGCTGTGGTGGGAGTGGTCTGGAATCGAGACTAATTAATGCAGAGCTACATGCCACCAGTATAATATATTGATTTCGAAGCTGCTACCGGCGCCAGAGCAATACAGTGCAACCTCGATTATCCGGACTCCTTTGTCCACCGGCCGATCGCTGCCATACCGGATAAGTGAAATGTCCGGATAACTGAAATGCCTACATTTCTAGCCTGGTTTATGATATCTAGCCTATAAACGATACCTATACAGTATGATCATGGCCAGCAGTATTCAGAAAAGTACTTTGGTCAGTCAATTTTGGCCAAGGCAAGCCTGTAGAGTCCATAGCTCATCGCTCAATCTATAACCACACCCACAAAAGATCATCGGTCACGCCTTCTGCGCATGCGTGGTAATGTATTTTTAGGTCTCGGATAATCGAGGTTCCGGATAATCGAGGTTGCACTGTAATTGTGGTTAATCTGGGGCCAGACAATACGACCAAGTGTCCGTAGCTAGACTACTGGATAACATCGTTATCTTTCAGAGGTGATCATGGGCCTAAGAGTAATCATTATTCTACTGATATGGTGTATAGTAAATTGTATCTCAATATCGAACAACCAAGGTGAGCAATTAACTAATAGGGCATAATTATATAATAATGTGAACTGTAATGCACTTTCTGTGTGACATAATATTCTTGACAGGAATATAGAGTAGCTAAGTGGATGTGACTACCATAAAAGTTCTAATTACAGCGCCAAAAAAAATAATTCAGAACTGTGCTTGGCGCTCCGATTAGAACATTAAAAAATTACTTAAGGCGCCAGTTTTTGTATCTCTGACTGTACTTTGGCGCTATAATTAGAACGACAATGATATTGTCCAATGCTAAATGGCACTTACATTAGAGTGGCGCTGTAATTACAACTTTTACGGTATCCCTACAAATCTTGTTTGTGTATTTTTGATCCTGCCATCCTTACTTCATCTTTCAATTATGAAAAACTTGACCACATGCCCAGTAGCTGCATAATGGTTCATATGGTAACAAGATCGTCAATATAGTGCATACACAGTCTAAGCCACATCAATGTCGGCGCCTCAATCGCAGAGATGGAGTCTGAGACCAACTCTTGACCTCGATACTGATAATTTTCAATCACAGGCGACGAACTTGACAGCACCATACAGCTTCTGAACATCGGGTTGGTCGCAGCATGGCACACAGAGTGCGTGCTATATATAGCACAAGGCTAGCTTTATTTATCCACGGGATTACGTCAGCCACGAGAATGCGTGAAGTTCGGCCGGCGGTACTTGTCAGAGAAAATAGCACTCAGCTTGTAATGTATTCGCTGGATACATGCGTCAGATACTCTACATATACATGGATTTTTAAGTCTCAGAAAGGCTCCATAGAGGCCCTGAGTTTTCTTGTAATTGCCTCATAGATTACATCATAATTACCTCATAACCACAGAAAAATAAGTTTATACTGGGCATGTAATGAAAAACTTAGACTATATCCCAAGTCCCTCATGAAAAGTATTACACCGCGCTACTGTACGCCGCCACAATTCGAACTAGGACACATTGACAAACTGCACATGCCCGTATACGCGTATAATTTTGGGGCGCGCAGCTTGAGCCGGTTGACCTGGACATGTGTGATCTCCACCTGCCATGTGCTAGGCTGAAAAGGGAAATCCCCCCAGAGAGCGAGCTCGCTAAAAGAAAGCAAACTGAGAGAATCGCCATATATCATCGATAGTCCACGATCTCTTCTACGCTAGGTTCGAATTCTGGGTCCCCCCATTTTGAAGCAGTCTTTACCCCAATTTCATCATAGGTTATCATTTCATCATAATTACCTCATCGGTTGGCCGAATTGATTTGCTGATTGGGACTCGGGACGTAATAATAATTTATATGATGACATTATTGTTGTTACGGAGAGAAGCACCAGGACATAGTCCTGCCAACATCTTTTGACAAGAAATCCCAGATTCTAGCAAATGTATTGGGCTTTAATTATGGGATAAATAATCCTATCATCATAATAATATTATTATTGCATTATATTGGGTAATTTTTCTCAAAATCCTAATTTCATAGGATAGTTTTTGTTGGTACTGATGACAGTATGCAGTCATTTAATAATTATTTTTGTATGCATACAATGCAAATGAAGAAGATTTGAGGGTTAATTGACGTATGGAACCAAATCCAAGTACTTGTTCTTTAATAGTTATAGCTATAAGAAGAAGGGGTCATGCAAACGCATCTCATCAAACTTCGGTGCATTGCATAAACGAGGCCCAATTAGGCCGAAACAGCTGTCTATAGTTGTACTAAGTCTTCAGGTACCTCCTGTTTCATAGTCCTATGATGTAGCTATAATAATATTATTATTGTGGTACAACTCCACAAACAAGTACATGTAATAACAGCTGTTACATACCACAATATTTTCCATCAACAAATTATGCTAACCATGCAGAATTCGTATTAATTAGCTAAAGTTTGTTTCCTATTTGTACCACTGAAGCCATAGAGATCAAAGGCACAGCCAGTGCAATAAATCGCTTATAGTGCTGGTAGGCTGTGGGTAGCTCTAGGACCAGGTGATTAACCTCTACTTATACAGTGCATGCTTTGTGGTATTGCTCTGCAACTACAACTTATACTGTGCGTTCTTGGCGGTTTTGCCTAGCAACTACAACTTATACCTCGCGTTCTTTGTGGCTTTATTAGCCTAGCTACAACTAGTTTGCTGATTAGTTTCACAGAATTGAATTTTAAGCAGTAGCTACATTAAAATAGTGCCACAAAGTAGAAAGTATAGGCCTGATTTTTGGGTTGTCAAAAGATCAGAGAAAGCTCCAAAACAGCCACCTATCCACAGAATAAGCAGAATAGTTACCAAGACAATTTTTAATATACCAGACTATAAACATAGGCACTGTGTGCATGGTAGGGACTCAGGGGCCTGCCACGTTGGCCTAATTTGCTATGATATAATATCCCTGCAGCTAGTCTGCAAACCTGCATGTTGGCCTCAAGATTAGTGTGACCATCTGTAGAAGATCCTAGTAGATAGCCAACTAGCGATCCGGGCCATAGGTGCAGATCAAGAGCCCATAGCATCAGTGAAAGTAACTTTCTGCACACTTGGTTCTAGTATTTTGAATGACCAGCCATCATCACTTCTAAACCAGCTGGCTCCATGACACCACAGAATAAGCTAGAGAAATAGCTTCATCTTCCGATCTAGCTACACTGAGACTGGTAGAACTAAACACAGCTACTAGGTACAACTACTAAGCACTGGCATCACACTGGCCCCTTGCTGAGTGTTTGTAGGATTAAATAAGCAAGCAAGAACTAGTTTGCGTGACCTCTTCTCTTAATTGTCTGGAAAAGTTTACTGAGTGTGACATAAAGTAGCTCATTTCAGTGGTACAAATCAGTTATACTACACCAACTTGTGGGATAAGCCATTACACCACTCATGCTTCGCACTCGTGGTGTAAATCGCTTATCCCACTCGTGCTTGTAGTATAACCTATATATAGCCTGGGCCATTAAGGCTTCCCCAAGCATTTATATGATATCAGACTTTAACTGTATTTTCTGGCTGTTTGCCTATCTGGCGTCTTTCTTTGCCTACATGTACATCACCAAAACAGCACTACTCAAGAAGTGGGGTCAAATCCTGTCTTACTCCAAGAACACCATCTTGGTGTTTCAATCTACCCATTTTAATTTGTCTATTCCAATCACTATTGATCATGACAATGGGTCCATTCTAATCACGTTTAATTGCCTCGCCAGTAATGATACCACAAACTGACTTGAAAATTTACCAATTACTTTACCAGAGCATGTATTCGGACACACATAGGGCTGCAGTTCTTTATCGAGCAGCAACCCAAACATGGTAGTATCACCTTAAAGTCTGACATTAGGGTAATCATCAATGTCCATTTCTTTGATTTAGCGGACGTCGAGACTGGTAGCATCTTGTATCAAAACGATGGCGATGAATTTCTTCATGACAGCTTTGAGTTTACTATAACAGCTCATTATCCCAATGGGAACTATGAAACTCTCCAATTCTCTGACATGGCCAATATCACCATTCTGCCCATCAATGATAACCCTCCTGAAATTGTATGCCCCCTCTCGGTGCATTAGCTATAGCTAGTTTGCATGTTGCAAATTTGTAAAGCCAAGCAACACTGTTACTGTTACTGTACAGTGTGTACAGTTCAGTTGTAGAGAGTAACCACAAGAATGCACTAATAATTGTGGATTGCACGCAATTATGTATTAACACATGATCATAATATTATCAGCTGTTATCACTCCTCATAGGCCCAAGTAGCCAAACTAACACAAACTATTAAGTAACATTTCTCTCTCATGATTCGCAGCCAACAGTAGAGATAATGTAATTATTAAAGTAAATTGAGTAACATTTTTCCTTGCATACCAACAGGTTCATTTCGTGGTGGATTTCGTCAAGTTGACTTGGAATTGAAAGGAGCTTCGCTGACAGTAGAGCTAAGCTTCAAAACTGCTAGCTACAATTCCGGTCTCCTGTTTCTCGCTGCTCAATGGAATCACTCTGGTTACCTGGCAGCTGGGCTGAGAGATGGTGCCTTGGAGATCGTTCTAAAATTGAACGATGATGGGCACACACCACCACGAGTCCTGCACTCCTTTGATTTCCTACTCCATAATACATCAACCCATCCTTCAGACTGGCATAGTTTATCTGTGCAGTACGATCAGTCTCTGCAGCTGCTATCTGTCACCCTAGATAACTCCATTATTCATTCACAAATTCTTACCCTAGGTGAAGCTTTTTCTAGTGTTTTCTTTTCTGGAATGGACTCTTCTCTCTCTCATCGATTGTTTCACAATCTCCCTCTCGCTAGCTTCTTTATTGGTTGTCTAGCAAATGTATCTGTCGATTCCATGCCTGTCATCTTTGTACCAGATCACCAGAATGGAATAGAACTTGGATGCTGTCTGATTCCAAGAATGCCATCATGGTGTTTCCAATCTTCTCATTCCAACTTGTCCATTCCAATGCCCCTCTATCACAATGGGTCCTTGCTAATCTCATTCAATCTCGAATCCAGTGCCGGTGGACTCGTCTTATTCACACAAGCAGAACCATCTCAATCTCTACAGCTATACCTGTCCGGTCACAACCTCTCTCGTTATTTCATCCTCTCAAGAAAACAAGAACACAGAGACACTCCTCAATTGCCCTGAGCTTCCATCTGACAGAGAGGTGCACTTGGTTGAAATTATGTTAACGTCAGAGTCTATACATTGTTCCGTTGGTGGTAGTACTGCTAATGATATGCAGCTTTCTACAGAACTGTCTCTGATGTTCACAGACTTGATACTGGGCAGTGCTGATGTGCATGGTGTGCGCCATCCCTCTTTTGAAGGCTGTATCCAACACTTCAAACTCAATGGTGCTGAGGTTATGCCGTCTTTGGGTGGGAACCACCTAATACAACCGCCCCCTCGGTGGGAGGAGTTGACCTTCGACCTACATCCATTGATCGTAGATGAGGGAGAGAGGGTGCGCTTGTCTGAGCAGAACGTCAGAATCACATTTCCTGAAGAATTTTTTGCCGACGATTTCACCATCATGTATACGTACCAGCAAGACATCGAGAGAGCTCTTCACATCAGACTAGTGGAGGGCCCATACCAAGGTCACTTGGTTCAGGGCTCCTCTGGGAATGCTGTTTCTGAGTTCACCTACAATGCCCTGATCACTCAAGATAATGAAACACAGATATTCTACCAACATTCGGAAATCAGCTCGGACAATGTCACCGATGAAATTGTGATAAAACTGTCTGTAGAGTGTGGTGGCAGCGCTGCAGCTGCTCACCAAGTCCTGTTCAATGGAACACTGGAGATCACCATAATTGAGAGCATCGATATTCCACTCGAAGTAGCACAAAATGGTGCAATGTCCATTGCAGCCGGTACTCGTAGAGTGATAACCCCCAACCATTTGAGTCTAGTGAGCCCAATACCTAGTGAAATCGCCTTTGCTCTCCAATCAATCGAACTGGTGGCCTGCGATGGCACCAGTTGCAACGAAGAGAGTGGAAAACTTATCAAGACTTATAATCCCAACTTGCCAATCATGTATTTCTCCCAGAAGGAGGTCTATGAAGGAAAGATCTTATTTCAGCACTATGAGAGATTTGGCGTGGAGCCAATGGTCATCCAATTGCTTGCCAGCACCAACGGAGGGTCAATAAGTGTCACCATTGACGTGCACCCATACAAAGGTCGCATCAATTATCTCTCCCAACCGGGCACTTGTCTATTCGTGAAAGAGGGCAGCATGGCAGTGGTCGAGCCTAAGCATCTGAACACGACCACTAATTTTGAAGATCAGTATCCCACTGTTAGCTATGATCTCATTGTTGAGCCCATGTATGGCTATTTTGAGAGATTCATTACGTATCATAACATCGGCCCAGACTGGCATCCACTCATAAGTGTAGCACCCTCCACCAGTGGCAGTCAGATCAGTGATGTCCAATACTTCACACAGGAGGACGTAGACAATGGTCACGTCAGGTACGTCCACAACCATTCATCAATCTCGACCCGGGACAGCGTCCAGTTTCGTCTTCGCAGCTCAAATCTCACAGGAGACTTAGAGACTCTCTGTATTCAGATTGTACCAACAGCCTTCCTCCTCGATTCACATATCTCCATCATTGCACAGCTAATTCGAGTGGATGAGAGTGGATCTGTACAAATTAACAGGGGTTTACTCACGACCACGTCCTCCCTAACAGAGGACGGGGTGGTGAATATTAAACAGATGGGCATCGTCTACATCCTAGAGGCAGTACCCTCCCATGGGAGTCTATTGATCAATCAGAGAGAGCTGAGAAGTGGTGATAATTTCATGTTTGACGAAGTGAGCTCTGGCCTCCTCAGCTATGAGCACAGAGGAACAGAAGACCACAGTGACAGCTTTAGGATCTATGCCGTCGCCACAACGACCTCTACTCTCCTGAACAAGAGCCCTGATCCCAGCCCAGTTGTGACGGTGAACATTGCCGTTAACCCCATTAATAACCATTTACCAGTTCTGAGCGATAACCTTGAACCAATCAACCCCCCAGAAGGTGGCTTTATTGTGATCACTGAAAATCACATCCAGGTCACAGATGAAGACAGGCCACACGAAGTCCTCACCATATTCATCCGTAGAAGGGGAGAGACCCACATTGGCTTCTTTGCGCTCAGAGATGCTTCAGACAAGCCTGTGTCGAGGTTCACAATGCGAGACGTCAGAGAGAGACGGGTTATCTACCAGCATCGTCTCAACACAAGCGCCCCACTCACTCAAAATCAGATTGTGCGTTTGGATGATGGCCTCAAGGATCACTATGTCAGAGGGGTGAGTATTGTAGATTGCTACTGTGGCAAAATTAAAATTTCATCATAATGGGCATTAGGAAACTGAATGACTAGTATGAATTGATATGTACTTCTGTTATCACATAGATGGTTAACAACAAGTAATATGCTTGAAATGGTTTCATAGTCTTGCCCCCTCCCAATTTGATATTTATTTTGTTGTCTTCTAATTCTATGCAGCCAATTCGGATAATAGCCAAGCCATGGAACTTGACGGTGGAGATATCCAGCTCCAACTGTCTTGCCAATATTGACGCTGCCACTCCAGACCAACTTACTGTCACTATAGACTACTCCATGTTTAGCATCATGCTGGAGGACCACCTGGGGCAGGACAGAAACCTGGTGCATGAGATAGATGTCTTTGTTTCACCCCCTCCACGATATGGTCAATTCAACAATCGAGTGAGGGGTACAAGAAATATCACAACGTTTAAGCTTGTGGAGCTCGAGCAAAGAGAGATTGAGTATCAGTTTGCCAATCAGACTACCACCACAGATAGTGACAGATTCTCGTGGGAGTTTCGGTATGGGCACAGCGTAGAAGGCCCATTCCCACTTCAGATCTGTATCATTCCCGTTCCCATTCCCGAAATCGTACACATTGGTATTGCATCGGTGGCCTTCGGGGGTATGATCAATCTTGACTCCTCCCACCTGCTAGCAAGAGACAACCGTGGCGGTCAAGGGATCAACGATTCCCTCGAATATCGCATTCTCGTTCCTCCCCAGAACGGCACACTCATGAAACGAGATACACCCAATATCGTAAAGTTCACACAGACGGACGTGAATGATCGCCGAGTGCTCTACCAGAGCAGACATGCGGACACACACAGTACCATGCAAGATCGCTTCACGTTTGAAGTGTGTACCGCATACAGATGTACCGAGCCTGAGACTTTTGTCATCAATATCAATAGTAACAATATAACTGTTGTGAATACTGGATTTGAAGTCAAAGAGGGAAGCATGCATCACATTACAACCAATGAGTTGAACATTCTTGCCCCCAAGGATTCTATAGGGCTGCGTTTCTTTATCGAGCAGCGACCCGAGCATGGTAATATCACCTTGAAGACTGGCATTAAGGTAGTCAACAAAGTCCAGTTCTTTGATTTAGCTGACATCGAGACCGGGAGCATCTTGTATCAAAACGACGGCCATGAATTTCTTCACGACAGCTTTGAGTTCACTGCAACAGCTCAATATCCCAACGAAGTGACTGGGAACTATGAAAGTCTCCAATTCTCTGACATGGCCAATATCACCATTCTGCCTGTCAATGATAACCCTCCTGTAATTGTACGCTCACTTGAGATCTATGATGTTCTCAAAGGTGGATCAACAAACATCCCTGGCTCACTGCTGAGTGCTCATGATGATGATAGTGATATGCATGATGATGACATTGTCTGGCAGCTGCAATTTAGCAGCCCTTACAATGGCTACATGTACTTGGACGTAGATCGAGGAAGTGCACACGCCATATCCAACTGGACGGAAGGAGATCTGAGACGAAACCGGCTCTATTATCGAAACGAGAGGGCTGGCCCAATTGATATCATTCTTTACACTCTCTCTGATGGTTTCCATACGAATGCCGGCGACCAAGATGACCAGCGGATCTCTCTGAATCTGCAGGAGATCATTTTTGAATCTACTGCCACAGCCAATAGTCGAATTCATGTTACGGAGGGGGAGAACGTCACAATCACTACAGACTACCTCAGTTACCGAGCCTCAAACGATAACAGCCTGGGAGATGAAGATTTTATCTATACAGTGGATATCCAGCCTAACCATGGCAATCTCGTGTTCAATGGAGCAGTTCTTCAGATTGGAATGTCTTTCAATCAGCAAAGCCTTCGTACTGGTTCACTAGTGTACATTCATGACCACAGCAACAGCAAAACTGACAGCTTCCGGTACAAACTCGAAGTTGTTGATCGTGCAGATAGCTTTTTTGAATTTCAGATCACTATCGATGCCGTGGATGATGACCCCCCAGAGGTGACATACATTCAAGATCCCCTATTCGTGGTCGAATTGAGCCACGCTCAAATCAATGGGTCAGCCTTAGTGATTTATGATTTGGACGCAGATAATCCCACTAAATTTGATAAGATCATCTGTACTGTTGAGAGACAACCAAGGTATGGACTCCTACAGAGGGACAGATTTGGGAAGAAAACAATCCGCACCAATGAGTTCACTAAGCTGGATGTTGAGAGGAACCGTCTCTTGTACAATCACACTTCTCTTGGTCACTACGAGGACAGTTTCACTTTCAAGGTCACCGATGGAATTAATCCTCAGAATGAAACATATGAAGTCAGAATTATAATTTTGCCCGAAGAGATCTCCATAAGATTAAATAGAAACTTTAGTGTAGCAAGGGACCAACAAGTAGTGTTCAAGAGAGAAGATTTCGTCATTGATCATCCATTTCTCAGCACTGTTCCAGGGCATTTTTTTGTCACTCGACGGCCTACTAATGGGGTTCTTTTGAATGCTGTAACCAATGAGAAGATTATTCACGGGTTCACAACTGGAGATCTCACCAATGAAGCCATTGTATATTATCAAAGAGTTAGGAATGCTTTTAGTGATTCTTTTGAATTCATTTATGAATCTCTCCTACCAGAAGGATTGCAAAGACATAGTCGTCCAAAAACAGTTTTTATCCACATAATTATAGTATTTGATATCACTAACATTGGGCTTGCTGTTCAGGAAGGACATGGACATAACATCACCACCCAAGAACTGAACATTTACACCTCTGACGAATTAGTTACGATAAATGCTCAATTTAATATTACAGGGGCACCAAACCATGGATGTATCCTGGTGAATGACAACAATATCACAATGTTTAATCTCAGTGACCTTACATCGGGGATAATCCATTATCAACATAATGATGAAGAAAGTCTTCAAGATTACTTTGAACTCAATGTTGTGGTTAGTTACTGTAATATGCAGTGTTATCAAGTACAAATGGCTGATACCATAAAATTTAATATCACAGTCATTCCTGTCAATGATAATGCCCCCCAATTTGTCCAACACTCTTCCAGCTTGAACGCAGTCGAACTTGGCTCTACACCCATCACAACTTTACTTTTCCGTGCCCATGATCCAGATAACAACCAGAGAGATGAGAGCATCATTTGGGTCCTTGAGTACACAACTCCCTACAATGGCTACATGTACTTGGACAGAGATCCTGGGAATAGAGATTTAGGGATAACCAGTTGGACAGAAGGAGACTTGAGAGCTGGCCGACTTCATTACAGACATGATGAAGCTGATAAGCGATCAGATATGATGTACTATTGTATAAGTGATGGCTATCATAGCAGCAACATTGAGCAGACATTCATCAACCTATTTACCACGTTCATGTCTAAGGCCACAGTAAACGAACCCTTTCGTGTCACTGAAGGCTACAATGCCACCATAACTACGAAATTTCTCAGTTACTCTACCTCAAATAACGAGAGCTTGAAAGATGAACAGTTTCTGTACACTTTGCAGTCCCAGCCGCAACATGGCGATTTGGTACTCAGTGGGATTCACCTAGAACAAGGAGCAAATTTTACCCAAGAAGACCTTCTTAATGGCTTGCTGATCTATGTCCATGATGATAGCAATGATATATCGGATAATTTCCACTACAGCTTGTCTGTAGTTGACTTTGTTGATATGTTTAGAGAAAGTTATGAGTTTCAAGTCCTCATCGATCCTATAGACGATGATCCCCCTGTGGTGACAATCATTCAAGATCCCCTGTTTGTTGAGGAATTGAATAGAGTGGAAATCAATGACTCTGTTTTAGTCATCTATGATTTTGATTCAAATGACAGCATTGACTCTTACAAAAATATTACCAGTTTTATTGGCACCAATGTACGGCCTTCTCCAGAGAAACAAAATGTTTTCTGACAGTACAACTATGTTCACGAAGTATGATGTGATTCAAAATCAACTCTGGTACAATCATACCTCTGTCGGTCACTATGAGGATAGCTTCACGTTTACAATCAGTGATGGAGTGAATCTGCAGCAAGACACATACAATGTCAGCATTGTTATTTTACCTGACTTGATACCCATAGAAGTATCCAGTATTGACGTCAATGAGGGTCAACAGACTAACTTAAAGAAAGAAAATTTCATGATCAATCATACCTACCTTAATAGAGTTCCTGGATATTTCATCATCACTCAAGCACCTAAAACCGGCACCCTGAGGAATACCTTAACAAACAGGAATGAATTAGGTGAATTTACTTTTGAAGATCTCAGTAATAGCTTGATTATTTATCAGCACAGTGGTGATGATAGCAATAATGACACATTTGGTTTCATTTATAAGACTGATGAGCCAATAAGACGAAGTTTGGAAGTGACAGTGTTTGTTCATATTCATGAAGTGAATCTCACAGTTATTAATACAGGATTTGCAGTTCAGGAGGGACAAAAGCATAACATCACTACACAAGAGTTAAATGTTCACATTCCAGCCAGGTCAAGAAATTTTTGCTTCAACATCACCAAACTGCCTGAGCATGGTAATCTCTCAGTAAATACCATCAAAAGCACTGAGAGAGGAAAGCAGCATTTTATCCTTGATGATCTTGATACAGGACACATACTTTATCAGAGAAATGATAGAAAGAGTCTGTCTGACAGCTTTGAATTAACAGCCGCAGCGTTATACTTCAACGAAAGCAATCAAACCATCGAAGAATTTCAGATGACTTATTCGTTAAATTTCACCATTCTTCCAATCAACAATGTGACCACTCAAGAGTTGGATATCCCTTTTCTCATTAATTCAACAAATATTAGCATCAATATTACCAGTCTACCCCGGTATGGTGACATTATTGTAAGTACCATTTCCCAAACTGCAGTAGAATCAGATATTCATCTCAATAACCTTGCCATAGAACGGATATTCTATCGTTTAAATAATGATACGTGTGAGCAGGATAGTTTCATGTTTCAAGCCAGAATAGAATACTTTGACACAGCGAGTCAAATATTGAAACAGATTGATAGAACATTTGACATGATGATGATCATTGATTTTTCCGATTTCAAAGAATTGAGACTCTCTCTTCCCCCCAACCCAAGAGCTCTCCACCTAGTAAATCTGATCAAGAAACCAGTCTGTGGTGATATTGTTGTGAGCACAATCAAAATTATTGATGGAGAGCAGTACTTCATCCAAATAGAGGATCTTACAACAACTCATGTCTTTTATCAGAAAAAACTTCATGATAATTTTGAGTTTACAGCAGTAGTTGACTATTTCAATGAAAGCAGCAGAACTTGGGAAACATTCCAGATGGCCGAGTCATCATTCAATGTCACAATTCTTCCATATCCTCGCACTACCCAAGAGATTAGGATCCCCTTTCCGGCTAACTCAAGTAATATTCATATCAGCATTTTAAAGCCACCAATGTATGGTAATGTCATTATCAGGATGAGTAAAGTTTTAGATGGAGATCTAGAGCAATGTTTATTTCTTAAAAATACAATAGCTGAACAGATTTTCTACGAAAATAATGGTGGTGAAAATCTTTATGATAGTTTTGAGTTTACAGCCTTAACTGAGTACTTCAGTGCTGAAAGTCAAAGTTGGGAACGATTCGAAATAACTGAATCCGTCAATATTACAATCAGTCTTCTCAATGACAATCCTCCTCAGTTCATTCGTAGTCCACAAGTACTCGATGCAGTTCAAGGTGGATCCACCCGACTTACTTCGTTGCTTTTCAGTGCAAATGATTCAGATAGAGACATGAGAGATGAGGACATTGTGTGGCAACTCCGCGGATCAACTCCTATCCAAGGTTACGTCTATCTTGATGTAGATCCTGGAAGGGGAGATCTTGGAGTAACCAACTGGACTGAAGGTGATCTTAGGGCAGGCCGACTCTACTACAGAGGTTATTCCAGTGAATCTTTGGATGTAATGATATATGTAATCACTGATGGAGTTCATGTGAGCAAGGAAAGAGTTACTCAAGTGAAATTGGTTCCCATTCGTTTTGAATCCAAGGCCATGGCTAACCTTTTGCTTAACACAGAAGAAGATAATATCACCATCAATACTGACTATCTCAGTTATTGTGCTTCAAATGATAAAAGCTTGAGAGATAAGGATTTCATCTACACCTTGCATTCTCTACCTACACAGGGTAGTCTAGTACTAAATGGAAGAATCCTAAAAAATGGTAGCTCTTTCAACCAGCAAGACCTTCACAATGGCTCACTTATCTATGTCTATGACCATGGCACTAACATCAAGGAAATTGATAATTTTCAATACAGTCTCTCTGTTGTCAATCGTGCCACAGCCAACAAGACTGTATTTCAGCTAGAAATCCAGCTTCTTTCTGCAGATCACGCTCCGGATCCACTAGTAATGACATCAAGTACTCAGATTGATCACCGCATGATTCCTTCAGATCACGTTCCAAATCCACTAGTAATGACATCAAGTACTCAGATTGATCACCGCATGATTCTTTCATCATCACATGCATTACCAAGGTCACTTGCTGAGACTCGGTCTACTGCAATTCTTTTTGGTACAATGGTACCAGCAGTAGTCATCATAGCTGGTTTAATATTGCTAGCTTCATGCATCACTGTCATAGTTCTAAGACATCATCATCACGAAGATTACCCTGAAAATGATCACATATATGATTATCCCGACATTCAACTGCTTCCTGTTCTTCCTGCCCCGCGAAATAAGCTAGAGTGTGCTACTGTCACAGATTCACCACAGATAGTGAACAGACGAAAGATTGCAACTGATGACAGTGGATGTTCTAGTAGCACAGATGTGGACAAGAGCTGTGTACATAATGATACTATAGACAAAAGTAGTGGCAGCACAGCTGTAGCAGGTGAGATGGAACATGATGAAGCATGCACAGAATTCGAAGACAGTATAGGCATTCCAGTTCAAGAAAACGAAGCTTATAAACAATGCGGCACACCACTGTCGGGCCAGTCTGGCCACAATGCTGCCCCATCAGGTGGTCACCCAATGGAGTGTCCTAATACAGATCAAATTCCATTCCAAGTGAGTAGCACACCTGTTGACTCAGAAAGCACTGTGAGTCATTTAGATGCAGTAGCAAATACCAAAATAGATACAACCCCAAATTGTAACCTTCCACCACGCTGTACATGTGTAGGTATAGAGACAATACCATTCTCTTTTGCACGTGACTCAAACCAGTTAGCTCCACAAAATGAGACTCCAACATCAATGCAGTGCACAGATGATTCACATGATCATGATCTTAAACTTCAGCAAACTATTCTGGATCCAAATGATGCATACTCTGATAGCACTCTGGATCCAATTCAGTCAGGAAAATACGAAAATCAATCACTCACTGAACAGGTGCCGTACCCACACGACTTGAAATTTGGCAAAGAGACATCAGCAGAATCTATTGACAGCATGGATGAATCAACGGCAAACGAAGGAGCTTCCATTGGATCGTGCAGTGCTGCACCTCAATGCAACTCATATGAACGCATAAGGGGATATGAAAGAATACATCACTGTGACATTGACTTACCTGAACACAGTAGATTAAGCTGCATTACACAGAGTGCAACCCCACATGGCAGCGTGGAGGAAGAGGGGCCCACAGAATCAAATCATTTGGGGTGCTCAATTCAAAGCATGAATGGATATGAGCAAGTATGTGGCTATGAAGTCATTCAACATTGTGACTTAAAATTGGAAGATTTGCAGTAACTATTAGTAGCTAGCAACAAATTTATAATAATAAATATTATAGTTTGATGATCATGACATTGTGATATTATGTGCATGTTCACCTCACATGTTTAATTAATAGCTCTTCCCAATCTGAGAATTTGTTCCCTGAATTTCTCATTGATCAATATTATAGTAATTTTACATTTGATACATTTCGCTACAATCATGGGAATAATAAAATTAAGTATTGCTGCAGCCTTACTGTTGCCATGGTCAATGTACGCATGCGTAGTATACCACAATCCGATGGGCGTGGCCTTGTTACCAAGGGAACTTCCGCGGTGTGCTTTGAGGATGGCTTTGGCAAGCAGTCTCCGCTTTGAGAGGGCAAAGAAGGGCCCAAGCACGAGCAAGGCGCAAGCCATGCA